>JAGFNQ010001647.1:158270-354849 GCA_024364735.1 Boesenbergia rotunda
AGATCCTGCTCTCTTTCCGAGGATCCCTGCTTGTTCCTTCTGATCATGCCGGATCTGAGTGGGGAGTCGCCGGTTGCTGCCAAGTCTCGGGTAAGGATAATTGGATGCTTAGTTTGGATTGGGAGAAAGGGATCGATTGGTTTTCTTCTCTCCACTGTATTATCGGATTTGATTTCCGTGGTTATCGAGAGTTTGCTTCATGAAGTTGTTGATCATGGGTTGGATTTTGATCCTCGGATCTATTTTTGGATTGCCTTGATGTGGTGATGATTTACGTTGATCCGTTCTGGTTTTAGCGGTTCTGTGATTGAATTGTAGTCTAAGTAGTTGGATTGATTTGTAAATAGCTTGGTTACGTTTGTTCTTTCTTCCGAGCTTGTCCCTGTCCTACTGTGGAAGGTTCTGTGTTATGAAAGGTGTGGTGGGTTGGCTAGGGAAATTGTATCAGTGTGTGACTTGAATTGTTGAGCATGGTATTAGGGTTTTGCTTCGGGTGAGAATCTAAGCAGAACATTAGTGTGCTTGGTTGCTACCGTGAGCAACTTGTAGCAATGGGATTGCTCTGTTTTGGATGAGCGTGTGTTGTGGGTTTGTGTTTGGTTGGATTATTGGATTGGGTTGTTCTTAATAAGATCAGTGGCTAGATCGAGTTCGAGTTTTGGATTAGTTTAGTCTTCTCGGGGAATTAAGCTAAATTAGATACACAGGATTTAGTTGTAGTTGAGTGGTTAACTTGTTTAGTTTAGTATCATATGATTTGTATAGTTAAATAATCTTATTATATGATACAGGGCACTGATTGATTTTTCTTGCTGTGGATATTATTCTGGACGAGGGATTCTCTTCGTTACGAGCACCGACATTGGAGGCGGGTATCTCTGACTCTTCTTTTAGAATTGTCACAGATATATATATATTTGATATGCTTGTGTAGCAATAGAGTAATAGAATGGTGGCATGACTATTATATTTGTTTTGTCGATGCTGGTTGTGCCACAACTGATATGTGATACCTATACCTGTAGGATTTAGGATATGGTGCATGTTCCACGATCCTTGCATATCATGTTGATATAGGTGGACTAGATAGTGGATGCTATTTAACCGTTGTTATGCATCATACTGCACTGTGTATCACTGTCGAGCAGGGGCCCCTTTTGGGTGAGCTAGGTCGACAGTCATACTGACCTACCCATACGGCCACTCATGGGTTAGTGGTTGACGGAGTATTGGGTAGTGTGCTCTGTGCTGCACCGCTCATGCACTCATGGGTTAGTGAATCGGAGCGTGGTAGCATGCAGATGTCCCTCCTTGCGTTGTCCAGATACCAGGAGATGAGAGGGAGATATCTCTCCCCCATTATATACATGGGGTAGGGGTAACACTCAGACAGAGATGTCCTCCACAGATGACCTTAGGCTGATTGAGACATCGCTAGGATAGGCCTTGGAGTAGGTGTGTTACACCGGCAGCATTCCGTCTACTCGATCGCTCAGGAGTAGTGATGGCAGAGTATGGACGGCAGTCACAGCCCTACGTCGGAGGGTGGCCTCCGCTCAGCTTCCTCCCGTACATAGGTGACGATGTCTGACCGACGGCAGGGGTGACCAGACCATGTCATTGCACTTTGTGTATTCATTTATTTTGCCCTTACTTGTGCTTGTGTTTATACTTGATGTTGTATATGATTGACATGCACTTACAGGAGACCCTTATGTCTGGTCTTGGCGACTCTGCGATATTAGTATGGTAGTTCTTATTGTTCTCTTGCAGCTCTTCTTATTACTGTCTGTGCACGTACGATTTCGGTAGTCTATTACACTGTTGCTATATTTGACTATCTTGTATATATATGAGGAGATATTCGCTGAGTTTTATTACTCATACCGTTAGCTCCTTGTTTTTATTTCAGGATGATTGACTGGAATGTGCCCGACAACCTGTCCCAGGTCGCGTACTTGTCAAGATGTCTTCGGGATTTATCGTCTAGTGTGTCGCTAGTATTTTCTATTATTTTCTTCCGCTGTTGCTTTTGCGTTGGACTTAGTCATATTATACGGCAGTATAGTTGTACTTTTGTGAGTCCTTTATGCTTGTGTTTTGTCGTAAGTCGGACCGGTCCGCAGTCAGGTATGGTTTACCCGATTTTTATATTATATTCTGTCTTGTTTTGAGGCCTGAGGCCATTTTAACTGCGTGGTTGTGTTTTATGTTGTTGTATGTATGTGTAAGTTGTCCGCCGGACAGGGGAGGTGCTGTCCGATCTTCTATTGGACCAGCGGCTCCTGGGGTCTCGGGGTGTGACAATTTATTTGGTATCAGAGCCAAGTTCTCGAGATACCTTGTGGTCTTGTGGGTGTTTATTTTTCGGATTTTATGTCGGAGTCGTTTTCTCGATGTATGCGATTTGGACATGGCGGCGACGGGACTCCTCCAGACGATGCGAGGTATATGACATATTTCATTTACCTCATTTATATCTATTGTCTAGTATAGTGTTAGACATGGTGTTTTCAATTGTATATATAGCGGAGAATGTTGATTCTCCAATAGTGTCGACTGATAAGTTGAGGACTTCTGGTCGAATCAGACGACAACCTATTGATGGTTGTATGTATTAGTTGACTTTATCAGGTTTGGGATTAACTCACTTTAGCTCATCGAGCCTCAGTTATGGATAGATATCCTAGATGACATGTCTGGAGGACATGATCTGTTGTGATGCAACAGAGATGGTATTGGTTGGTTATCATCTCAGTTGATAGAGGATAGAGATATTCTATTTCCATGGGACTTTTTATCTCAGATATATTATGCTTGGTTAGATAACCAAAAAGTACAGTCAGATATGACTTGTACCGATTCGGAAAGGTGTGGAGCTAGTTGCTTGCCACTTACGGGTTACCATTGGTACTTGGTTGGTGAACCAAGGAGGTACCTATGCACTTATGATTTGTGCTGAGGCGAATCACTTACGAGGTTAGACTACCTTTGGGTGGAAGGTGTTGAGGAAACCATCAAGGAACAAAGAATTTAAGTTAATGATTTGTACTAACAATAAGATTTTTTGAAAATATTTAAGTTTCTATAAGTAAGTTTCTATAAGAAAATATAATTTTCAAACATTCCTTTTTTTATTAGCAAATTTAAGTACTTTATTAGAAAATATTTTAAGAGATACTAAGTATTTGATTAAAATTTGAAAAGATAATTACTTTATTGATTTGAATTTCCCTAATTCTGACACAGTCCTAAGAATCTTGTTGACTACAAGAAAATTTCCTATGTGTCTTAGAGATTTTTAAATCAAAATAAAGTATTTTCAAAGTATTTTGATTTTTTGAAAAAAATAGATTATTTGAATTGGATTCCTCTCCAATCTGACACAATCCTAGGAACCCTTGTTAACTACAAGGAAAACTTTCCTATATGTCTTAGAGATTTGTCCAAACTTAAGATAAAGTATTTTCAAAAATATTCAAAAGAGAAAAGGTTTTCAATATATTTTTTTTTGAAAAAATGAGAATAATGTATTTTCAAAAATAAAGTGTTTTTCAAAGGATAGTGTTTTTGAAAATATAATATATTTGAAACTTATTTGTTCTTTTAATTTGAACCTCCCCTAAACCTGACATAGTCCTAGGAAGCTTGTTGACTACAAGTTGATCTTCCTCTGAGTCTTAGGGTTGGATTCAAACGAAAATAAATTAAAAAAATTTAAGAAATATTTTGAAATAATCAGAAATAGAAATACATTAATTTCATTTGATTAGGACTCTTCTTAAATCTGACATAATCATAGAAATTCTTGTAGATCATAAAGAAAATTTCCTATGTGTCTTTAGAGTTTATCCAAATCAAAAGAGCAATTAAATCGATTTTTGAAATATTTTTGAAAGAATATTTGTAGTAGTATTTTTCGAAAGATATTCTGAAGTACATAATAATTTTTTAAAAAATATTTTTCAGAAAAGCATTTCGAAAGGCATAATAACTTTTGAGCAAAAACTATTTTGAAAGTGATAAATTTTCGAATAGAGTAATTATTGAAAAATAATTTTCAAAAGAATTAAAAATATAGACTCCCCCTGAACCTGACACCTTCTGGCTACCCTTGTTGACTACAAGGAACTCTACTCAGGTGTCTTAAGGGACTTTAGTGTTGACCTAGAAGGTTTGTCTCTATGTGTAGGTCAAATAACTTTCGAAAAGATATATAATTTTTGAGAATGTATTTATAGATAAGCACCCAATCAAGCATGAAATTCATTAAAACATTATTATATTTAAACATTATTTTGAAAATAGATTTTCAATAAAATATTCTAAAGATTTTGAAAATATTTTCAAAGGTATTTATCAATTGATTAGTTCTTATCATCTTACCCATTCTAAATGTCGCAATACAAGCAAGCATGGTAGCCTTATGGGTGTTTGTGAGATGCTTGACTAATTTTTCTCAATTTTAATTTTATTGATTGATTGACCTTGAGTTAGATTCAAGTTTAAAAATTAGTAAATTGAGAATAAATTTCTATAATTGGCTTCCAGGTCTTAGCGAGACACATGAGCCTTCATTGGTCGTAGCTTTATTGGATCATCAACTCTTTCCTAGACAAAGACTTTTAAAGAAATGACACTTTCAATTTACTCTTTTGAAAACTTTGGTTTAACTAGTCTAGGATGCGGTGAGGTAGCATCGGCTAGTTCCACTTAGCTAAGTCAACCAGGTCGGGTACTCCTTACCCTTCCTGACTTCCTAGACCAGGTTTGCCTAACGTACTATCATCTCGTCCCACCCTGATACTATGTTGGGCAAGAATCAACCAATCTTTTTCCTATCTATCCATTCTAAATTAAGCAGAAAATAAACTAGCATGAATGACATCATAGATATATATTGAAAAATAGACAAATGCATGAGCATGACAGTTATGCATGAATCAATCAAGTTAATTCATTTTAATTAAGTTTCTAATAGAGTATCAAATTCTCGATTTGATACCGAACGTGTGAACCCGCGAATATGTCAACCCATTTTGACATATTTATTATTATTAAGTTAAATATTTCATTTGGGTAGGATTTTATTTAGTTTCATAATTGAAGGTAATTAATTTGAATTTTAGTTTTGTGGATTAGGGATTAAACTTAATTGTTAATTAATTAAGATTTTAAGTTGTTTATGAATTAACTATGAATTAAGAATTAATTTAAGTTTAAGTTGTTGAGAATTAATTTAAGTTTAAGTTGTTGAGAATTAATTTAATTTTAAGTTAATAAGAATTGATTAAAATTATTAAGAGTTAATCAAGGATTAAGTTGTTAAGAATTTATTTAAGTTATTAAAGTTGTTAATAATTGATTTAAGTTTAAGTTGTTAGGAATTGATTAAAATTATTAAGAATTAATTAAGGATTGAAGTTTAATTAAAATTATTAACAATTAATTAAGGATTGAAGTTGTTAAGAATTAATTAAGGATTGAGTTGTTAAGAATTAATTAAAATTTAAATTGTCAAGAATTAATTAAAATTATTAAGAATTAATTATGGATTGAAGTTGTTAAGAATTAATTAGAGTTTAAATTGTTAAGAATTAATTAAAGTTTAAATTGTTAAGCATTAAAAATTAAGAATTAATTAAAATTTAAGTTGTAGTGTTAAGAATTAATTAAGGATTAATTTGTTAAAAATTAATTAAGGTTTAATTTGTTAAGAATTAATTAAGGTTTAAATTGTTAAGAATTAATTTAGGTTATTAAATTTGTGATTAATTTTGGGTTTAGTTGCATCATTTCCATTAATTCAAAAATCTCCGATTCATCTACTAATTCTTTTGTATTTAAAATTTCAAGTTTATTTAATACTTCTGTTTTATTTGAATTCTTGTAAGCCTTATTAAATATAACTTTAATTTTAATAAATTCATCTTCATCTTCATGTTTATCTCCAAAGTTATATTCAGAATTATTAATTAAAATTGTATCGTTATCTTCCCAATAAGTAGAGTAATTTTCATGATTATTAATTAAGGTTGTAGCATTATTTTCATAAATGGGTTGAACATTATCTTCAGAAATATTAGAATTATCAGAATTATCAGAAATATTATTAATTAAAATTTCAATATTATCCTTAGAGTTATCATAATTATTAGAAAAATTATTAATTAAAGTATTATCATTATCGCTAGAGTTGTTAGAATTATCAAATTTTTTTAAATTAAAGTACTATCATTATCCCTAGAGTTATTAGAACTATGTGAAAAATTATTAATTAAAGTATTAAAATTAATTTAAAAAATTATAGATATTAAGGATTAAGGAATTAATATTTAATATTTTAATATTGCCAATGTTGGATCCATTACTAGCTAATGTGTCATGCAATACATTTAATTTATTATGTAAATAATCTAATTTAGTAGGAAAATCGCCCATAAGAATTATCTAAGTTATTAGAAGAAATTTCTAACTTTGCAGGAATTTGAAAAAGATCTTTGCAAAAATTAACTTTTCGTACCTCTTTTACCGTGGTCGGACACTGGTTCTTGTAGTGTTCCTGTTTTTGACCCTTGAAGCATCAGATGTGACTTTTATCCCTTCGGACTCCTAGCGCCGATTCCTTTGTTACCGCTAGTGGTGACGTTCGAATCATACGAGTAGGACACTGGTTTTTGTAGTGTCATCTCTCCCTGCACTTGAAACATATTATGTAAAATTTAAAAATTGACATAATTAAAATTATACCTGTATTCACCCTTGTTCCCCCTCAATTCCTGGCCTTCTTTGCTCCTTCGGAGGTTAGTCCGATAAGAGTCACCTGCTCTGATACCAATTGTGGGATCGGTGTCAGTCGGTAGAGGAGGGGGGTGAATATCAACTTGAACTTTCTCGGCGGTTAGTCCGATCAAAGCCACTTGCTCTGATACCTATTGTTCCCTTTCCCGGGGAACGCGTGCTCACCTACTCCACCCTGGAGAAGTTACCTTTGCCAACCGGGACCTTGATAAGTACCATTTTTTGTGATTATTTTAGATGTTAAAATCCATGTTTGATCCATGTTTTTATTGCTTAATTCTGATTTTACCCTAGGTTTTGGAACTTTATCTTATTTTGGACTTAATTACAAAATTACATTAAAATGGATTAATTGGCCACTAAATTTTGGATCTATTTTTGTAGGCACCAAAGGTTCAAGGACTTAGGGCATATTGGGTCAAACTTGAGTCGGAAGTGACCCGGATCCGATTATCAAGCCTACGATTAATCCGGGCCGTCCGATTCAAGAGCGGCTAGATCTGAGCCATCCGGGACGATCTGAAGCAATCCGAGCTAGGGTTAGGGTTGATCAAGCTCTATGATCAAGATCTGAAGGTTTCATCCCAATCAGAGCTAGATCAACCGTTGGATCAAGCAAGGAGGGCTCTAGAGCGTCCATTCACAGATAGAGTTGATCTGGACCATCCGTTGCACATCTGGAGGATCCGAGCTACCACAAGGCAGATCCTGACCCCAGATCATCATCATAAAAGTTTGGCTTCAATCAGAGCAAGATCAGCCGTTGGATCTCCTCCGATCGATCTGAGCCGTCCATTGATTCCTATTTAATCAAAAACACAGCCGCAGCTCAACTCGTCGCGTTTCCTCGCCGTTCTTCGTCTTTCTCGTTTGTTCATCAGTTCTTGAGTAATTTTCTTCATCCAAAGGGGCGCGACCCCTCGATTTATCCTTTAGATCATGTGCTAGGTCAGTGGGAGAGCTTCTCGGTGAAATTCCAGCCTCAAATTGCCCAAGAAACAGGGATGTTGAGAGGTTTCCGCAACTCTGCCATTTGATGCCTTTGGATCGGTTGTGCTCTATTACCTTCCATCTGAGCTATCCAGAGGGGTTCCCTGAGTAGCTTTGATCATCATCCACTCACCAATTCACGCAGACGCAGCTGCAATGAAGATTTCGAATGGAAAATTTCAGATTTGAGCAATCTGAGCTGGTTTTGAATCGCAGGGGTTGTTACCATCGACTTGCTGAGCTTGCGGGTTCGAGGCTCACTCTTGCTTGACGACCAAGAAGCGCTTGAGCTTAGGGAGAGTTGAGGAGTAGTTTAATTAGTTTAAATTCGATTTTTAGCTGTTAATTTTCATACTGCTGTAATTCGTTTCTGAATTGGTTTCAGTTTGGTTAAGTTTCATTTTGTGAATTGTTAATGCTTTAATTAGTTTCAATTATACCAGTTTATTAGCTAGTTCGGTTGTTAGTTAACAATTGTAATTGAATTCCGTTTGGTTTTTGGTTTGAATCCTTGCGTGCCATTTCCATTTGTTGCGTATCAGCCCTGCCCTGCAAATTCAGCTTTGTTTCTGAGATTTTTCAGTTTGTTCCAAATCAGATTCTTGTTTAGTTCAATTCCTGCCATTGAAGACCAATTTCGTGTGTGAACTTAGTTGATCCAAGTGATTTCACATGTAGTTTCAATTCTGAAATTCGTTTGAGCAGCGTGAACTAATTCTGTGTATCAGATTCTCTGCAATTTCAGCTGCGTATCAACTTAATTCTGTGCAGCTTCAATGTTAAGTCTGTATGTTCAGTTTTTAGCTTCTTAAATTCGTGTCAAGCAACCCTTGGGTCTCTTATACCTTATCTGAACATTAGAACTTGCACTCGCATTCAGATTGTCCTGTGTGTTTCATTCCTGCAGTCAAAGTTTTCTGCATTTCTTCAACCTATTCTGCAACTAGAGTGTGCAGCAGTTTATCTACAGCTAAGATCAGTATCAGTTTCTGCACTTTGTGTCAAGTAAACATAGTTCATTTGGATCTAAACCGAATACTAGATTCAAGCTCTCAACTTGATCTTAGTTGCTTTGCTTGAGTTCTGCATCCAATCTGTCATTGCATTTTTGCACTCAAAATTGATTCTGCATTTTACATTCTTGTATAGTTTTTCTTGAGTTCATGCTTTTCTGAGTTAGTAACCAATGAAGCTTTAGCTCTGTTGAATCTTTTCTGAAGTTATATCTTTGCACTCGAGTTCAGCTTGTTGGTTGTTTTGTCTTCGGTTTGGCTGAAATCAAGTGTTCCTTTTTCCTTAGTATCAAAGTGTAGCCTGCATTTTGTATCAAGTAATAACTCAGCTTTTGATTTGTGCCAAGTTGAATTCAGATTCTAGTGTGTTATAGAGAGTGAAATCAGCTTGTTTTGCATCTAGCTCCATCACTAATTTGCTGATTATAATTCTGAAATTCTGTTCCATTTCCGATATGCTGCAATCATTTCTGAAATTCCCTTTTTAATTCATGCTAGCACTTCATTAGTAGTTTGTCTTCCAAGTTGGAGTAAGAGGTTTCAAATCAGAATGGTTAATCACAATTTTGGCACTTAGTATCATCTTGGCACATAGGTCTCTTTCATTCCTTGCGTATCAAGTTTTGGTGGCACACATCTTGTATCTCATATCATTTCATTTTCATATTCGAATTGAACCCAGAACCCGAACATTTTATTTGAAACCCGAAAACACAAACGACACCTGAATACAAGCGCGAATCAAACAACGTCAACTAGCCCCGAGAAAAATACGACCTGTGGCCCCTATATTACATTTTTCTATTTTGATTGCAAAAAGGGTTTCCAGCTTTCATTTCATTCATTGATATCTAAATCTGATGAGCCCATACATTTCGTGACAGATTAATTTAGTATAATTTGGGCCCGTCAGACCTCCAGTTGGACTTTTGCTCAGCCTTCGAGAAATCGGATCTTGAGACGTCCGACCTCGACCCATCTCTACTTCTGTCCGCGATCCCCGCTCGACTAAGTCATTTGCCAGATCCTCGACCAGGACTTCGTGATCGACCTCCGAGACTCTCGGATCTCAAGACGTCCGACCTTGACCTGTCTCTACATCTGTCCGTAGTCCTCTCTCGGCTAAGACTCCGTTGCCATCGATCCCCGACCAGGACTTCGTCCTCAGTCCCCCGGACCAAAACTTCGTGCCCAGCTTCACTCACAAGAACTTCGTCCACCTAGCTTCACTCACTAGGACTCAACTTCACTCACCAGGATTTCTTCCACCTAGCTTCACTCACTAGGATTTCTTCCACCTAGCTTCTCTCACCAGGATTTCTTCCACCTAGCTTCACTCAGTAGGACCCAGCTTCACTCACTAGGATTTATTCCAGCTACATAATGATTTCTTTGCTAGTCATCTTAATTCTGACTAGACTTCTTCCAACCTTTCAAGTATCCTAAACCTCAAGTCTAGTTTTGTTTTATCCCTTGGTCAAACTGACCAACCCTGGGTTCTATTCACTCTACCAAACATCAGATTCTGTTGGACTAACCCTTTATCAAACTGATCAAACCTGGGTTTACCCTACCAAACATCAAGTCCTGTTTGGCTTAACCGTTGATCATTTTGACTAAACGATGGTATATTGTTACTGCCAAACATCAGGTCTTGTTTGGCTAACCCTTTGTCAAACTGATCAAACCTGGGTTACCTTACCAAATATCAGGTACTGTTTGACTTAACCCTTAATCACTTTGACTAGACTTAGTATATTATCAACCATCGAAACACTAGAGGTTGACAATTCAAAACTGATGCACTTTGCACCAACAATATATATATTAATTTAATTAATTCAAACATCAAGACAAATTCAAACTTCAAACTTAAAAATTTTAATCAAGAAAATGATGAAGCCAATCTAGAACTATAAACACTTTCTAGAAAGCTTAATTTTTTTAATCAAAATAAATTCAAATCTAATAATTCAATTAATATTTCAACCAACCAAGATAATTATATCTCAGAAAGTCAAAATTAAATCATAAAAATCTAGAAATTAATTCCACAAATTTAAGGAGTACTAATTCAAATTTTAACACTAAAAGTTCAAATTACAATAAGGTACCCTTTAATTATGAAACAATGAATTATCCAAAATTAAATGTAAAAAATTCAAATAATTACCATAATATTACATTTAATTATGAAATATTGAATAAAAAGTTCAAATTTAAATACTAAAATTAGAAAATGAATAAGTAATTGTTAATCCATAAATCAGAAATCCAAAATTTGTTAATATAAAATTCATGAACTAAGTTTTAATTAAACACCTATAGTTTTGCAGCTAATAAAATTCTACCAAATGGAATAATCAACTTAATAATAATAAATGTGTCAAATTGGGTTGACACATTCACGGGTTCACACGATCTGTACCAATTTGAGAATTCGATACCGTGCTTATGTATCTGCTTATTGTTCTTCATATATATTTGTTATGTCATTCATGCTAGCTTATTTCCTGCTTAATTTAGAATGGCTAAATAGGAAAAATATTATTTGATAATTGCCTAAGATAGTACTAGGGTGGGCCGAGATGATAGTATATTAGGGAAGCTTAGTGTAGGACGTTAGGAACAGTAAGGAGTACCCGACTTGGTCGACTTAGCTAAATGGAACTAGCCGAAGCTACCTCGCGACATCCTAAACTAGATAGATAAGGGGTTTTCAAAGAGTAAATTAAAAGTATCATTTCTTTAAAAGGATTTGTTTATGGAAAAGGTCGTTGTTCTGATACTCAAGGAGATCCCTATGCCTTGCCATGATCTGGAAGCCAATTATTGAAATTTACTTTTAACTTACTACTTGTTAAACTTGAATCTAACTAAAGGTCAAATAATCTACAAAAATAAATTGGAAAAAATTAATCAAGCATCTCACCATACCCGTAAGGTTATCATGCTTATTTGTACTACAACACTTAGAATGGGTGAGATGATAAGGTCTAATTAATTGATAAATATTTTCAAAAATCCTTAGAATATTTTCTTAAAATCTATTTTTAAAATAGTGATTTAAATATAATAATGTTTTAATGAATTTCACACATGATTGTTTGTACTTTTAAATAGTTTTCAAAAACTTATATATCTTTTTAAAAATTGTTTGACCTATACTTAAACCCAAACCTTCTAGGTCAACACTAAAATCCCTTAAGACACTTAGATACAATTTCTTATAGTTAACAAGTGTAGTCAGAAGGTGTCAGGTTCAAAGGGTGTTATTTTTTTATGAAAATTATATGTTTTATAAAAAAATGTTTTAAAAAAATTATTATGTCTTTCAAAAATGTATTTGCTCAAAAAAATTATTTTTGGTAAAATATTCTTTTGAAAATTATTATGTCTTTCAAAAAATATTTTTTCTTTAAAAATTATTTTTGGAAAATATACCTTAATTGATCTCATAATTTGGATAAATCCTATAGACACATAGGAAGTTTGCAAGGATTCCTAAGATTGTGTCAGGCTTAGGGGGAGTCCTGATCAAAAGAATAATTCATCTTTATAAATTGATTCTAGATTATTTTTAAAATTTTATATTTCAAAAATTATATTATCCTTTTCATATTAGTCAAACCCCAAGACACATAGGAAGATCATCTTGTGGTCACAAGCTTCCTAAGACTACACATGTTTAGGAGGAGTACAAATTAAAAGAACTATTATAACTTTTAAAAATACTATATTTTCAAGAATACTATATATTCAAAAATACTATATTTTTGAAAATACTATTGTTTCATTTTTCAAAACATTTTGAAAATCTCTTAGTCTTTTAAACAATTTCCTACAATTCTCTTAAGTATTTTTGAAAATTACTCTATTCTTATTGTTCGTAAAATTCTAAGACACATAGAAAAGTTTTCCTTATAGTTAACAAAGTTTTCTAGAATTGTGTCAGATTGGGGAGGAATCCAAACTAAGAAATTTATGATTTTTTTCAAAAATTAAATATATATTAAAAATATTTTATTTTGATTGGAAATTCTCTAAGATACATAGACAATTTTCTTGTGATCAACATGATTCCTAGGATTGTGTCAAATTTAGAGATGCCCAAATCAACAAAGCACTTCCTTAAACATTTTTGAAATAAGAAAGTACTTAGTTTTTTTCTCTCAAGCATATAAAAAGTTTTTTTTTGAAAATCATGCTTTTTAAGACTCTACGTATTTTTAAAAATCACATTGTTGGTGCAATTTTTATATTTAATATTCTTTTTGGCCTATTTTTTGATGTGTACCAAAGGGGAAGAGAGTACCTTAAGTTAGATATTTTGTGAGTCTCCCATGTTTTGACCCAAAACCCTTAGATCTTAATCTAACTTAAGATTATTGTCAAACATCAAAAAGGGAGAGATTATTGGTGCTAGAAGCATAAGTCAAGGACAACCAACCTCTAGGGTTTCGATGTTTGATAATATACGAAGGTGTTGTCAGTCTGACCAACTGTTAAGCCAAACAGGACTTGATATTTGGTAGAGTGATGAGCAAAGAACCCAGGGTTAGTCAATTAGACCAATGACTATGCTAAACAGGACTTGATGTTTAGCAGAGTGATGAGCAAAGAACTCTAGGCTGGTTAGTTAGACAAAGAGCTAAGTCAACTAGGACTTGATGTTTAGTAGAGTGGTGAGCAAAGAACTCTGGGCTGGTTAGTTAGACAAACAGCTAAGCCAAATAGGACTTGATGTTTGGCTGAGAGATATTTAGTCAGGATCAGATAACTAGTAAAGAAGTCCTTGTCAAGGCACTGAAGTCTTGGTGAGTGAAGCTAGGCACAAAGTCCTGGTCGAGGGTTGGACACCGAAATCCTGGTCGAGGATCGGGCATGAAATCCTGGTAAGTGAAGCTAGGTCATCGTGAGTGAAGCTAGGTGGACGAAGTCCTGGTGAGTGAAGCTAGGCACGAAGACTTGATCGTGGGTTGGGTATGAAATCCTGGCGAGTGAAGCTAGGTAAAAGTTTTGGTGAGTGAATCTAGGCAAGGTAAAGTCCTAGTAAGTGAAGCTAGACAGTGGGAAACCCTAAGGAGTTGACCTTAGGTAGTAAAGTCTTGGAGGGTTGACTCCAAGCAAAACCAAGTAGGTCATGTAGACTTATAGAAGTTGGGATTAGGATGTTTGCTTGCTTGTCTTGTAGGAATTTGAAGCTGGAGGTAAGAGAGGAGAGCAAAAGCAAAGCAGGAAGCAAACTGTAGCCTAGGACTTCTCCTAGGCACCCGGGAGGACCCGGGCGCCCAAGTGGCTACGTGTCGCTTGGGTAATCCGGGCGCACAAGACTCACTCGAGCGCTCTCAATCCCGGGTGCCCCTATTGGTCCCGAGCGCCATAGACCAAGTCCATAGGTTATCTGCGGAGATGTCGACGAACTCGGATCAAATAAGCGTCTACTTGGGGCGCCCGAGAAGGCTACACAAGTGCCTGAGTGACCCATATATAAAGGGGTTCGAGTGGTGCATTCAAGAGATCAATCCTATCATACTACTACTCAGTCTTTATGAAACAAAAGTTCTAAGGTGATGTTCTACGACCAAGGAGGCTCTAGGAGGAACTGCGTTGTGCTTCGAACTTTCGAATTAGCTGAGATCTTCATTTCTATTGGTTTGCTTTTATTATTACAAGTTATACTCAAGTTTCATTTATTTGTGCTTGTAATCTTGAACTGTAATGTCACGCCCCAAGACCCAGGAGCCGCTGATCCAATAGAAAATCGGACAGCACCTCCCCTGTCCGGCGGACAATTTACACATACACACAGATAATATAACACAACCACGCAGTTTAAAGGGCCTCAGGCCTCAGATATATGCAGAAACAACAATTATATGATTATATCTATCGAAAAACCAAATCCGGACTCACCTGAGCTGCCAGGGGGCAGGAACAAAGCCAAAACCGAACGAAGTCCAACATAGGACTCAAAAGTACAATACCTTCAAACAGAACGTGCATACATGTTCAAAACATACAGCGGAAGCATAGGAATGCTACAGGGTCCATAACAAAACAAGGAAAACCAAAAAGGGCTCCTCGGGAGCTGGGGACTGGCGGCTCGGGAATCTCCTCGCAGACATCAACCTGAAATAAATATATATGGCAACGGGGTGAGTCCATAGCTCAGCGGATACCCAAACAGATATGCATAGAAAGTTATACCAACAATAAGAGTTCAGCTAGTACAGACTCATATCAACAGAAGGGGAAAGACTAGCACTGAACAAACTGGGATAGACACATACCTGAATCCATCTAACCTGTACAGAGGGTAAGAAATACCGGTGGAATACTAGTAGACAGATAAGCACAGATAACAAGTCTCCAGTATATGCGATGTCAAACAAGTGCAGCAAATAAGTGCAGCAAACAATGCACGATGCAAAGTATGCACATGGTGCAATGACATGTGTCACCCCTGACACCAGACAGAATCATCGTACACCTGTCATAGGGACGTCTGAAAAGGTAGGGCTCTGACAACTGTACACCCTGCTATCACTGCTCCTGAGTGACCGGGTGGACAGGATGCTGACGAAGGACCACCCCTCTACCCCAAGTAATGGGGGAGCTCCGCTCTCATCTCCTCGTGGCTCAGTACGAGAAGGGATCCCTGCTTGCTACCACGCCCGCGCTCACCCTCCAATAGTGGCCGAACGGAGCAATACAGGGCAAATGCACACATCTACGGTATCCACTAACCCATGAGTGGCCGTGTGTGCCCGTCATGTACCGGAAGACGATTAGGCTCAACCACAAGGGAGTCGCTGATCGCCGGCATGCAACAGTGCAAGGATGGTGTATGATAGATACACATACCTCCCTCCCAAGTCCTCAGTATACTAAGTCTCAGTCTGAAATCCTATAACCGGAAATACAGGTATCCTACAAGGTATACTGAATTGAAATACAGATCCCTCAAGGTCAAGTGCAAGAGATACACTACGATATCTAAGCATACATGTAGAGATGACAATGCTAGAGACTGTATGGAACTAACAGCATGATGACTCAAGGATAAACAACAAGTATCCAGAACTGACATAATAAACAGGGGTAAACCACAATATCTAGATCAAACATAATAACCAGGGATAGCGTAGGATCTTACTGCTATCTATAACATTCTATGCATAACAAGATGACAATATCAAGATAGATAAGTCAAAGGGTACCCGCCTCCAATAGAAGAATCTGTATACGTAGGGAACCTCGAGTCCAATAATCAGCAACAATAACTCCAAATCAATACCCTGTGTCAAAGGCATAATGTTTAGCTATAATAACATATAATTTATAGCTAAACGAGCTACTTTGATTAATTAGGATCGTTCTAATTATCTTGTTGCATTTAATTATCCATAATTAAATGACTAGCCCTTAATTATCCCAAGTTAAACCCAAATTATATGTCTACCCACCGTAGGATCAATTTCAAATGAACCATTCAATCATTACCCCAAAAAGGTACTCATAGCCAATCCCAAAAGCAAAACTTCACTGCTATCTCATTTCGAAATCCAAATGAGAAAGCTACCAAACCTCCATTCGGATCGCATCATATTTCGACCTTAATCTATGCTATTCCTTCCTTTGTAATGGTCTAAATCCATCTAACCACAAATTAAAACCTAACAGGGATCTAAACATCTCGGATCCCACACAAATTCAACAAAACCATAGATCCTCCCCTCAAGCAACTCACCGTAACATAATGTAAACCCAAAGATCCCAATTCAACATGGACAAATGCTCATGGTGCTCCTCTTGGAGCCCAAAGCCCCATTCACACTTCAAGCTACTCATGGCAGATCAAACAAAATCCCAAACTCATCACCAATCCATCTACACTGATCCATAAAATAACTCCACATTTAGAACCATGAATCAACAAAGGAACACCTACAACAGAACCTATTAATTACAAGAACTCCACAACAAGATTCATTCCAATACATATCAGATTCTAAATCTACAATTAAACATGGAACATCATCCAATTCATTAACAACTCCATAACCAAGTCATAGTGGCTAGAGGAAACATTTACCTGATATGTGGCCGATCACTGCAAGCTCCAATTGCAATTCGAGGTCAAAAATCAAATCTATTTCAAATCCCCAAATCTGAAAACAGAGCTGTGATTCCATAGCGAATCAATGACAATCACTCCTCAACCACCTTGCCATTCAATCAAGACTGCAATAACCCAATCCTTACCTGGTTTTGTGTTGCCGGCAACCCCTTTGCTCCAATCCAGCAGACCAATCCAGAGGAGGAAGACCCGTGAATCTAATCTGGGATTGGCACAAACAGGATCCCTCACCAATTAAAATTTTCAATTCAGAGGCAACCTAAAGGAGCTAGAACAAATCAGCTCATCTCTTACCTCAAATCCAACTGCCGAACACACAATAGGTAGCAGATAAGGGAAATGAAACCCGATTTGAAAAAGAATGACCCTCAATCGGTGGCTCCTCCCTGCGTAGCTTCTTCCAGCTTCAACCGTCTGCCCTAACTCCGGCTGTAGCAGCTAATATCTCCCGTTCAATCCCTTGGCTGCAATCACCCTCGGCGTCGAGTGTGGCCGGCCGAGAGATAAGGGAAATCGTTGGCCTTGAGCTCGCCGATCTCGCGTAGATGAGAAAGGCCGTCGTCGAGCGAGAGGGTGAAGGAACTCACGAGCTCGGCTGTGGATCAAGAGAGGGCGGCGCTAGGGTTCGCAAGGTGAGAATGGAAGAAGAAGAACGCGGGTGCGGCTTCGATCGGGCAGGGAAGACGAGTCTGCGGTGGAACCGAGCCCTAACCGGCTTATAAGTGGGGATTTTTACATTTTAGTCCACCCAATTTCGGTCTAATTGCAAGACTACCCCTAGGGCTTAATGTTATATTCGATATAGCCCTTGTAACTATTTGTTGTAACATTTTAGTCCCTAAATTTGGGAAATTTGCATTCTAGTCCTTAAGGTTTAGTTTTTATATCAATTTAGTCCCCGAAACTCTAGAAATTTTTCCGAAGAATTTTCCAGAGTGGAATAAACGTGTCGGATTTTACATGTAAGATGTGTTTCTCCACCTCCAAAAATTTCAAATAGGAAACCATTAGTGGACTCACGCCGAGTACATAGGCCTTGGACGTATTGACTTTGGGGGGTTGAGAACCAACTGAATAAATCCCGCATATTATCTTATGCCTTTACTTTTATTTATTTACTCTGCTGCGCTACTAACAATTTTATTAAGAAAAACGAATGACAAAATTCCAAGATTCCGATAAGGAATGTGAACGTTGATATTCACCCCCCTTTATCGACAACATTGATCATACAATATATTTTGTATATATTTGTTTGTGTGTTATTTTCATCAAGTACATATAAGGTTCCATTAGGTCTGTTAGATATTGTAGATAATTATGCAAATCTAAGTAGATTTAATTGAGTTGAAGCGATTCATCAATTTATGTGTCCCCTATTGGCTACCATTGGGGATATTTTTTATCAAGTCATATATCTCAAATGACCACTTCAGTTCCATACCTAAATGGATTTGTTGGTCTTTTAGCTGTAAGTTTTTTAATTATAAATGCGATATTGTAATATGGATATGATAATGTTGTCAAGATTCTGTATAATGAAACACATGCATGGCTTTTGGAGCATATCCCAATCCAGAAACCATATCATATTGAAGGTGGAAGAATTAATAAGTGGAGGTCTACTCCTTCACATATTAGTAAGGTCAGAGCTTTGTCGACCCAAGTCTCACCTGATGAGGTACATATTCAAAACTATGGACAAAAATTCATTTGAACTATTTAAATATTAATCTCTAATTTGATAAGTGATTAGGGAACTCATCCCTACCTATGCTGAAAAAATATTGGTATAAACTCTCTCAGACATTGATGATATTCAGTATCCAATAGAGACTTCCCCGATACATGATACAAAAGGCATAAGTTCGGTTGATATTGAATGTCCTAATTGTATTATTTATTAGAATTGAATAAAGGAGCTAACAATGGAGAACAATAAGTTAATGGAAAGGGTTAATCAATTAGTTGCAATAATAAAAGCATGGCATTTTGGCTGAATTAAGTGACCCTGTAGTGGATCCTCATCTTGAAACAGTTGCTTCTAGAATAAGGAGTAGGAGAGGATGTGATCGAAGTCGCTATGATTACAAAGATACACCAATTGATAGTCCTATGTGATTTATGAATTTATCTCAGGAAAAGAGACACCACATAGAAATTTGCAACCCATCTGAAAATATTATAGAATGAGGAGCAATTGCTGGTCTTGACTGGGGAAAAGGAAAAATTACTAGGTATGATACACAAAAGAGGGTGAAATCATCTTAATTGGAGAACCAAATTCTGTAGATAAAGACATGGCGGTTGAAAGAATTGGGAGACTCGACAAACTGAGATTGCAGGCTATTACGATAACTATCAATTTCTACATATAAACTATGTTAAGTTTGATTTCAAATACTAAATGATATAGTTTTGTTGTTAATGATAATATGTCAAGAAATATTTTAAAACTCCCAAGAAGAAAGGTCAAGATGAAAATGTGGCCTACTTGTTAAGTACATTGTGTAGGGTTTTTCGGGCCACGAAAACCGCTTTTTCGCGTCGCGGAAACCCCGAAAGCCCCAATAGCAAGGATCCGAGCGAAGAAAGCCATTTCAAAAATTACGAGTGCTCGTTTACATGCTTCAAAACCCGATCTACTCCTAGATCTAAAGAGGGATAAACATTTTACCTTTGATGCGTGCCCCGTTTAATCCCGTTCGCTCCTTTTTGGATGTCGAATCTCTAGGACGTCAAGTACCGTCCCTCTAGAAGTATCCACGCGAACAAAAGTAGATGGATGAAATCCTTTAGGTGTGCTAGCACCTTGTAGGATTCGGCCAAGAGGAGAAGAAGAAGAAGAACTCCAACAATTGGAGAGGAAGAAGAGAAGACACACACTTAATGGAAAAATGGAACAAAACCCCCTTTTGTTCTCTCTTGTGGCCGGCCACTTAATGGCCATTAATGGCCATTAAGTGGCCGGCCATAATGGCCACTAATAGCCATTAGGTGGCCTTCCATAACCCCCTTTCAATTTGAATTCAAATTCAAATGGGGAGGGAACCCAAGCCAAGTCATCACTTGGTCAAGTCAAGGTGAGGTGGCCTTTTGGTCAAGTCAAACTTACCTTTTATGGAATTTCCATATTTAGTCAAGTCAAACTTGACTCCTTTTTCTTCTCCCATGTCAAGTCTAACTTGAAGTGGAACCAAGTCAAGTCAAACTCGATTTGGATTTGGGTCAAGTCAAACTTGCCTTTTATGGACTTTCCATATTTAGTCAATGCAAACTTGACTCCATTTCTTCTCCCATGTCAAGTCTAACTTGAAGTGGAACCAAGTCAAGTCAAACTTGATTTGGATTTGGGTCAAGTCAAACTTGCCTTTTATGGACTTTCCATATTTAGCCAAGTCAAACTTGACTTCAATTTTTCTCCATCTATTTGTTCTTTGCGTGTGACCCTATAGGTTCTTGTAATGTTGGCAATGCTTCTAACCTCTTAGAAACATAAGCAATGAGCAGTATCTAGCAACACATCATTGCTACCCAAGTTACAAGAATGTTGAGATTCAACATCACCAATGTGACTACTAATTATGACTTTCATAATATGTGACAATGTCCTTCTATCGTCGATATCTAGATTGATCTTATATGAAGCATAGACCGTGTCATCCTCCAATCAATCTATGTGTCTTGAACTCCAAGTAGACTCACTATAATCAAATAAGCTCAATATCTCATATTGCCTTATTTGGGCATGGTCATGCACTTAGTGGTCTCACTCTATCAAGACTATGATATCTCTCCCGTCATATAGGAGGGATAGATCCCATCTACATCACTCACATCCCTCCGCATAATTTGTTACATACCCAGTAATCGCCTTTATAGTCCACCCAGTTACGGGTGACGTTTGACGAAACCAAAGTACATAACTCCTTATGTAGGGAACTATGGTGACTTCAGGTCTAAGGACTAATAGTCATACTAATAGTCACATGAGAAAGTATATGACACTCATATAACGATCCATGATACTTTCTCATGGCGGGCCATTCAGTATACATTCTCTAATGTATACCCATGTGTCAACTTGATATCTCATATCCATGACTTGTGAGATCTAGTCATCATGTTGACCTACATGCTAGTCTCTATGCATTAACATTGTCCTTGAATGTTAATACTTGACTAGGAATAATTAAGAGTAGTGTTCTCTATATCATCTCACTATCGATTCAACTAATCGATTGATATAGATAAGAACCTTCTACTCAAGGACGTTATTATACTAAGTTATTTGGCACCAATACACATAAGTACAATAACCATAAGAAATGCCTTTATATATAAGAAATATATATACAAGAATATGATACAATGAGTCCAAAAAGTAATCATCATATGATTGGCTCTAGGGCTCTCACTAACACATTGGACAAATTGAAGTATGGTAGTTTTAACCCCTCACTTTATAGTTAATTAAATTGTGTCACAATTTTAAATTTTCATAGGTTTTATTATAGGATTGACCATTATTGAAAAACCTTGATTTTTCTTTGTAAGCCCACTACAAAAATTGCTTGGGAGGAAGTACCTTTTTCTTTGAATACATCTTCCTTATTATCTAGTGTTAATGGCAATGTTTTTATAATAGGGAGTTAATTGACATATATTGTTCATTTATGTTTAGGGAGACATCCTCATCTAGTAGGCCATACAACAACTCTATATATTTGGCAACAAGCTTCACTATAAGGAAAATAAATTATCGGTTAATATATGTTTGTTGAATATGTTATATTAATTGGATGATGATATATCTCTTTCACAATTATAGGCAACATTAAAATGATCATGGAAGACTGCCATGATACAAATAATAAAAATTGTTACAGTAGATGGAGGAGTAAAATATATTTTTATACCTATTAATACAAGTAATGCATACTTTCAGTTGACGGCTATCGATACCAAATCGAGGACTTTCATGCATTACAACTCTCTTGCACATGATCGTAAATCATCGATAGATTTTGAAGCTTTGGTGAGTTGACAAAATGCTTATTTATGATTGTATTTCACTAATAATTACACTATATGTTTTTTCAATTCATTCTTATAGGTAGCCGAAGTAAAAGCTTTTTCTGGTGGCAAACTTGCTTCTATTCATCCTGGTTTAGAACATCACCATCCTTTTAGGAAATGGGATTCTGGCACAGCTGATTGTCCACAACAAGAAGCCAAGTAAGTACAAGAGATTCGGTATGTATAAACTTTAATTTGAATATCTAAAGTGCTATTGTTATTTATAGTAATGATTGTGGCTTTTTTGTGATGCAATACATTAGAAGTCTACTATATGATCTGAAGATGAATTTCAAACAAAGTGACATAAAAAAAATTTAGAGTTGATGTATCAGTTTTAATTTTGAGGGACAAGTTCTCAATATTTTCAGTGTAAATATCCATTGTGTTGTAACCTCACAACTTGGGTGTGTATCGTAAACCAAATAAGTTGTACATATGTTATATGCATATGTGTATTTTTGAGAAATATAAGAGCTATTATTTCATCAAACTTGTGTAAATTCTATAGTGTATTTCTAACAATTGTATATACTTTAATATTTGTGTATATGAAATGTAAAATTTATACTACATTGGTAGAGGATTCTATTCACTGTGAATCCAAAAAGATCATAAAGCTTTACGTTGAAGCTAGTTTTTCAAAACCAATTCAACTTGAAGTTGACACTGCAAAAGCAACTCCACCCTGAAGTTGGTTTCAATGCTAGCTCTAAGTGGCATGCAGATTGCGGACACTAGCTTCAATACTATAAATTCATTTGAGAGTGTGATAACAAGAGTTGGAGGCCATATGTAGATTGTAGACACTGATATCTTTCAATCAATGCCAAATTTTTAAAAATCCAAGGAACCTAGGTCAATCAATAGGTTTCGGTTAAAACCTATTGATGGATTTATTGGACCCCAAATCGACCCATTTTAAGTGTTGTAGTTTTATCTGGCTCAGGAAAGTCAAATTATGGTCTCTATTACTATTTTCATAGGTTGTAACAATCGCTCCAAAAGATTCAAACCTAAATGTCAATGGTGTTGCTGGTTTTTCAAAACCAGCATCAGCTTGAAGCTGCAGTACAAAAATCAACTCCACCCTGAAGCTAGTTTTGCAATACCAACTCCAAGGGCCATGTCACTTGGCACACAACTATAAATTAATGTAGGAGTGTTATAACAAGAGCTAGAGGTCATATGTAGATTATAGACATTGATATCATTCAATCAATGTCAAATTTTTAGAAATCCAAGGAACTTAGGTCAATCAATAGGTTTTGGTTAAAACTCATTGATAGACCTAGTGGGCCCCGATTTGACCCATTTTAAGTGGTGTGGTTTCACCTGACTCAGGGAAGTCAAATTATGACCTCTATTATTATTTTTATAGCATGCAACAATAGCTCCTGAATGTCAATGGTGAAGCTGGTTTTTCAAAATTGGTTTAAACTTGAAGTTGGTTTTTCAGTGCCAACTTCAAAAAACCAGCTCCAACCAAAGTTGTTTTTTTAATACCAGCTCCAAGTGGCATGCCACTTGGAATGTAGCTATAAATTTTTGTGGGTGTGTGATAACAAGAGTTGGGGGCATAGTAGATTGTAGACATTGATATCTTTCAACTAATGCTAAATTTTCAGAAATCCAAGAAATCTAGGTCAATAAATGGGTTTCGTTCAAAATCCATTGATGGACCTAATGGATCCCAATTCAATCTATTTTAAGTGGTGTGGTTTCACCTGGCTCAAGGAAGTCAAATTATGGTCTCTATTATTGTTTTTATAGCTTGCAACGTAGCTCCAAAAGATTCAAACCTGAATGTCAATGGGGAAATTGGTTTTTCAAAACCAGCTTCAACTTAAAGTTGAAGGCCATATGTAGATTGTAGACACTGATATCTCTCAACCAATGGAAAATTTTCAGAAACCTAAGTCAATAAATGGGTTTTGGTCAAAACACATTGATGGACCTAGTGGACCCCAATTCGACCCATTTTAAGTGGTGTGATTTCACCTGACTCAGGGAAGTCAAATTATGACCTCTATTATTATTTTTATAGCTTGCAACAGTAGCTCTAAAAGATCCAAACCTGAATATCAATAGTGAATTTGATTTTTCAAAATCAGCTTCAACTAGAAAACCAACTTCAACTTGAAGCTGACACTACAAAACCAGCTCCACCATAAAGCTAGTTTTTCAATACCATCTCCAAGGGGCATGCCACTTTGCACGTGACTATAAATTCATGTAGGAGTGTGATAACAAGAGTTGGAGGTCATATGTAGATTGTAGACATTGACATCTTTCAATTAATGCTAAATTTTCAGAAATCCAAGGAACCTAGGTCAATCAATGAGTTTCGATCAAAACCCATTAATAGACTTAGTGGACCCTGATTCGACCCATTTTAAGTGTTGTAGTTTCACCTGGCTCAAGAAAGTCAAATTATGACATCTATTGCTGGTTTTATAACTTACAACAGTAGCTCCAAGAGATTCAAACTTGAATGTCAATGATGTCGTTGGTTTTTCTAAACTAGCTTCAACTTGAAGTTGGCACTACAAAACCAACTCCACCCTGAAGCTGATTTTTCAATACCAGCTCCATGGTGCGTGTCACTTAGCATGTGACTATAGATTCATGTGGGAGTGTGATAACAAGAGTTGGAGCCCATAAATAAAATACAGATATATATTATACAAAACTTATTAAATAAGATTCAGCGATGTAGTCTATAATCATAGTAAGTTGTTTATACACTACACATTAGTATTTACATGTTAATGTAACATAGTTAATTGTTTGTCAACTTAGAAATTTAAAAGCTGAGTGACACATTATCTTGTTCCTAACTACAAATCTGTAAGGTTTCATATGCTTTTGTGTGAACTTGATACTTGTCCCATAATATAATGATTCAATGTATCGTAATACCAAAAATGCACAGTCATACCTGAAAAAAATAAAATTATTAGTTTAAGATAATTAACTATTATAGAAAATATTATAAATTACTTACGATGAGATTTGTTTGGGAACACCCACTTCCCTGTTAGTGAAAGGGTGACGATTCATTATGTCATGGAGGTCAGTATGCCAAGTGTCATAAGATGATTTGTCCATACTTGAAAATAATTTAATCTACAACCATTAATCATTATCCATCACCATCAAGAAAATATTTATCTGAACAAAGTAACATACAAAATACTACTTACTACTTGGTTTGAGTGATCAATGTATACATCTTTAGTCGTTATGGAATTATAATGTATAATTTCATGCTATTGTAAATCAAACACTACAATGTGAAAGTGTTCAGTTTTTCATCATTTAATGGACAAAATATGTATATGAAGCCATTATTGACGTTGGTTTTAGTCGTAAATACAAATACTGCAGGCCCTATCACAGGGAGCATAACTTGTGTAAAATTCAAAGTCAACCAGTAAACCCCATCACAATTGTATGTTTAAAAGTAATTGAAACTCAACCTACAAGGAATTTAGGCTACCCCGTATCAACCAATATGTGAAAATAGGCATTAATGCATTCCCCGTCGGTTTTAACATTCTAATCGAATATTGTAAACAATGATTGCATATATAATATGAGTGTATCTATTGCCCATATTGGCTGTTTTGTCGATCTACACCAGAAAAATAGGGAAGACGTAATCAGTCTTGCATTAAAATGGAATAAATTACCAAAACAGAATAAGATAAAGTTTATTGTAAGAGCAATTATCTCACTTTAACTTGTTGAATCTCTGCACTGCATCATCAATATCTCGATACCTCTTGTTGCCAAAATGGTCAATCACTTGCTGCATAATTTTTTTCTTCATCTCATCGAGGACAACAATTGGATCCTGCTCCATTTCATCAATTTCTTTGCCTTTTCGAACATCAGTGCCTTTGTCAGTTTATTCATGGGCACCAGCTACATCTTGTTGAATTATCATTTGACTTCCACTCGTCTCACCACCTATTTGACTTCCCTCCCTCCCTGGTGGTGTGGTTGACTCTACAAGTACTAATCACCTCTTGTTGCGAAAATGGTCAATCACTTGCTGCATAATTTTTTTTCTTCATCTCATCGAGGACAACAATTGGATCCTGTTCCTTTTCATCAATTTCTTTGCCTTTTCGAACATCAGTGCCTTTGTTAGTTTATTCATGGGCACCAACTACATCTTGTTGAATTATCATTTGACTTCCACTTGTCTCACCACCCATTTGACTTCCATCCCTCCCTGGTGGTGTGGTCGACTCTACAAGTACTAATTGCTATTCAAGCTTTTGGCTTTTCACTTTCGTGTCAAAGGAGACATTTTCTTTTTTCCCCACACCAGTAGGCTATCTTAGTATTCTTGACCTTTTCTCTTATTGTGTTGGTTTAGTGTCCATCTCATCTGATTTGGAATGTTGGACATTGTCTTGATCTTCAGGTATTAAACCCTCATTTATTCCGCTTACTGATTCTTTAGTTGTAATCAAATAGTCCTTTTCAGCGATTATCAATTTGAGCTCATTTATGACATTATCCTTCTCAAAGATTATCAAGGAGTAGTCTCTTTAACTTCTTCTACATGGAGAAAAAGATCAACAATTTCTTTATCTTTCGCAAAGATTATAAGTTCTTTTTCTTGATAATAGGCGCAGGTTTCTTTTTCAGAACTAGGTTTGGAAGTATCAGTGGACTGGTGTGAAGTTGATGCGACACCATATTCTAGTTGTAGAGATGGTGGAATAATTCCTGATACTAGGATGGCCTCTTCCTCTGATGGAATCAGGTAAATCAGTATTCTATTTGGACACAACCTCTCTATCATATATTTAACTTTATATACGTGAGAGGGAGAGTTTGTCCATCTCAACAACCTAAAAACAATTGAGGCTGTTGTGGACTGATGATAGGGAGATGCTCACACATCCATGCATACAACGTGTTTGTTACAAATAAAGGATACAATATATATAAATACTATGAAATTAACTTCTTTAATTTATAGCTAATAGAGTTGGAAAACCCTTTAGCATGGGTTTGGTCCTCATTACATCGTCGTCTGGTTTTGTCCTACTACTAATCCAATTGATTCTAGTTGAGGAGCCATGTAATTGTAGAGTGTGAGGCACCAATTATACCTACTAAGTTGTCAAAATCTCTAGACAGTCTATTAATGATAGCATAGGTAACCTAGAAATGTTGGTTGTAGATGTCAACAAAACAATAGAAAAAAAAATACAAAATAATCAACTGATAATATAGCTTGTCAGATCTTGGATTTTCATGGGAACGTGTACTCCGTATCCATTTTTCCAATAGCTTGGTTGTACCTTCTGTATCCTTGAAATACTACAAATACAGTGGGCTGGAGACATCATCTGATTCCATTGGTACTGGTACTTCATGGTCTGGTAAGCCAAGAATTATTGCCACATCATTGCTTGTGAAGTACAATTGTTTTCCATGAAAAATGAAGACCTTTTGCTTAACATCCCAATTATCAAATATATTTTGAACAAGTCATCTGATATATGGATTATCAAGGATGTCCAAAATCCAAACAAAGGGAGACTTTCTGATAAGCTGTGTTTCTTCAGTAGTTGGGGGTACAGATGTAATAATTTTTAGGAATAATGAAACCCTGCTATTCCAATCCATTATCTTCATGTGGCCTTTCTTGGGGTCACGGGTGCGAGCAACAACCTGGGTTGAAACTTTTTTCGACATATTTAACTGCAAAACCATGATTAACCAGGACTTAAACTCCATATACACTAATATCATCCAGCTATAAGATATCTAGACTACCTTGACTCCTATACAAAGAATTATACTATGAACAGACAACCCTAATTGCGTATCACCCTATCAAACCCTAATTGACTACTATCGCAACGCAACCACTATAGAAACACCTTGGAAAGAACATCCATGAACTAAAATCTATGTACATATAGTCTGTATCAGATGTAGAACTGGAGAGACTCGAGATGAAGATCACCAAATTTAGGATAGCGACGACCATATCAAGAACAACATAGGTGAAGCTGGTTTTATAGAGTTAACATGTCAGATTATTCTTGCTGGATATAAAGTTACCGGGCTGAATTATGGCTCGCTGAATATATGGTGAAGCTAGTGTTGCCAAACAAGCTTGTGCTGGTATTGTAGAACCAACTTCAAGGTGAAGGAATTTATATTAGCGTGCCAAGTGGCACGCCCCTTGGAGCTAGTATTGAAAAACCAGCTTCAGAGTGGAGTTGGTTTTGTAGTGTCAACATCAAGTTAAAGATGGTTTTGAAAAATCAACGACACCATTGACTTTCAAGTTTGAATCTTTTGGAGCGACTGTTGCAAGTTATAAAAATAGTAATATAGGCCATAATTTGACTTTCCTGAGCTAAGTGAAACCACACCACTTAAAATGGGTTGAATCGGGTCCAATAGGTCCATCAATGGGTTTTGACCGAAACCCATTGATTGATCTAGGTTTCTTGGATTTCTGAAAATAAGCATTGGTTGAAAGATATCAGTGTCTACAATCTACATATGACCTCCAACTCTTGTTATCACACTCCCACATGAATTATAGCCGCATACCAAGTGGCATGCCCCTTGGAGCTAGTATTGAAAAGCTAGCTTCAGGGTGGAGCTGGTTTTACATAACCAACTTCACCATTAACATTCATGTTTGAATCTTTTGGAGCTACTGTTGCAAGCTATAAAAACAGTAATAGAGGCCATAGTTTGACTTCCCTGAGCCAGGTGAAACCACACCACTTAAAATGGGTCGAATCGAGATCCTAGGTCCATTAATGGGATTTAACCGAAACCTATTGATTGACCTAGGTTTCTTGGATTTCTGAAAATTTGACATTGGTTGAAAGATATCAATGTCTACAATCTACATATGACCTCCAACTCTTGTTATCACACTCCCACATGAATTTATAGCCGCGTGCCAAGTGACACTCCTCTTGGAGTTGGTATTGAAAAACCAGCTTCAGGGTGGAGTTGGTTTTTCAGTGCTAGCTTCAAGTTGAAGATGGTTTCGAAAAATCAACTCCAAGTTGAAGCTGGTTTTGAAAAACCAGCATCACCGTTAACATTTAAGTTTATATCTTTTGGGGCTACTGTTGCAAGCTATAAAAACAGTAATAGAGATCATAATTTGACTTCCCTGAGCTAGGTGAAACCGCACCACTTAAAATGGGTTGAATTGGGGTCCACTAGGTTCATCAATGGGATTTGATCGAAACCCATTGATTGATCTATGCTCCTTGGATTTCTAGAAATTTGACATTGTTAGGACCAAAAGGAATTTAGATATCACCATAATAGTATGATATTGTCCACTTTAGGCCTAAGCCCTCATAGTTTTGCTCTTAGGCTCTCCCAAAAGGCCTCATGCCAATGGAAATATCTTTTTTCCTTATAAGCCTATGATTTTTCTCATGTGTTTTCAATGCGGGACTATGTTTGCAACCTTGCAACCCCAACAATCCCCCACTCAAACAAAGGACCACAAGCCCCCCTCAAGCGGAAACCCTTTCCATTTGATGTCCGATCCTCAACCCACCAGGACTTTCTTTCTCTCGGACCACCCGACCTACTAGGACTTCACCGCCTAATTGCAACTAGGACTTCTCTGCCTAATGTCTGGTCCTCTTGATTAAACACGAGAGTTCACACATCCTTTATTCAAGGCTTAACCCACATGGTTAGATCTAGATCATGGCTCTAGCTCGTGCTTCTTCCAGCGGTTAGTCCGGTGAAGAGCGACCTGACTCTGACACCAATTGTTAGGACCAAAAGGAATTTAGATATCTCCATAATGGTATGATATTGTTCATTTTGAGCCTATGCCCTCATGGTTTTGCTCTTGGGCTCTCCCAAAAGACCTCATGCCAATGGAGATATCTTTTTTCCTTATAAGCCTATGATCTTTCCCATGTGTTTTCAATGTGAGACTATGTTTACAACCTTGCACCCTAACAGACATTAGTTAAAAGATATCAGTGTCTACAATCTATATATGACCTCAAACTCTTTTTATCACACTTCCACATGAATATATAGTCACGTGCCAAGTGGCATGCCCCTTGGAGCTGGTATTGAAAAACCAGCTTCAGGGTGGAGCTAGTTTTGCCGTGCCAACTTCAAGTTAAAGCTGGCATTGAAAAACAAGATTCACCATTGACTTTTAGGTTTGAATCTTTTGGAGCTACTGTTGTAAGTTATAAAAACAGTAATAGATATCAAAATTTGACTTCCCTGAGCCAGGTGAAACCATACCACTTAAAATGGGTTGAGTCAGGGTCCACTAGGTCTATGGGATTTGACTGAATCCCATTGATTGACTTAGGTTCCTTGGATTTCTAAAAATTTGGCATTTGTTGAAAGATATCAGTGTCTAAATCTACATATGACCTTCAACTCTTATTATCACACTCCCACGTGAATTTATAGTTGTGTGCCAAGTGGCACGCCACTTGGAGATGGTATTGAAAAACCAGCTTCAGGGTGGAGCTGGTTTTTTAATGCCAGCTTCAAGTTGAAGCTGATTTTGAAAAGCCACCTTCAAGTTAAAGTTGATTTTGAAAAACTAGTTTCACCATTGATATTTACGTTTGTATCTTTTGGAGCTACTATTGCAAGTTATAAAAATAGTAATAGAGGTCATAATTTGACTTTCCTAAGCCAGGTGAAACCACACCACTTAAAATGGGTTGAATCGAGGTCTATTAAATCCATCAATGGTTTTTTACCGAAACCCATTGATTGACCTAGGTTTCTTAGATTTCTAAAAATTTGGCATTGGTTGAAAGATATCAGTGTCTACAATCTATATATGACCTCCAACTCTTGTTATCACACTCCCACATGAATTTATAGTCGTGTGCCAAGTGGCACGCCCCTTGGAGCTGCTATTGGAAAATCAACTTTAGGGTGGAGCTGTTTTTTCCAAAACAGCTTCAAGGTGATGTTGATATTGCATTACCAGAACCAAGTTCGAGCTACTAATGCAATACTACCACCACGGTGTAATTTTCATTGTGTAATGTGTTTGTCTTTATAGTAAATAGAATACTGTGGCAATTCAGTATAAATTTCACATTTCATATACAATAATAATTAATACACGAATAACAAAACACTTAAACCTGTGTTATAGCTATTTTAGTTTTACAAATTTTAATATTATAAAATCCAATTCCTAGGAAAATTTTCTACACGAAGGCCAAACTAGCCAAATCCCATATCTCATAAAGTGCAGATTCAGGAAGGCATTCTCATTCCAATACTAATGGAACTTCAACTTGCCTGCACTATGACCCAAATCCAGTCCTCGAAGATAAACCTATATGTCATGCAAATCAATAAGCAACTTGTAATAAATAGAAAATACGATATGACTTCATATACCTATTAAATGGATTATAACTTACTTAAAGTATAAGGTTGAAATCTAACAGTTTGACTGATATACAAGATATAATGTCAACCGAATTCAGATCCACATTCTCATCAGTATTCCAATACTGCACAATATATACATTCAAATTTATCTAGAGAAAATTCAAATTAGTTACTTCACCCTTTTCAATCTATAATGTAATTAATTAACTCTTGTATTGGTAAGCATGTTCAAGAATACAAATAACAAAGATGATGTTGTAATATCAAACTGAAGAATACAGATAGAAGAAATATGCTAAACCTTAATTCCTCCTAATGTATGTTGTTAGAACCTGCAAGAATAAGACAATCATTTACTTCAATTTCTTAATCAACCACTATATTTTAATAAAAAAATTTGATAGTACCAGCTACACATGACAAATCTTCTTCATATATGTCGTCATCGCTTGTCATATTTCAATTATCTATAATTGATCTGAAAACCAATACATCCACATATTTATAAAATTTTATTACCCAATTTTTTAAATTAAATTTATAATATAAATGTATAATTTTTAGACACATACCCTTGCTGCAAAATTGGATAGTTGCGCTTATCATGTGACACATGTTGGGGTTGCAAGGTTGTAAACATAGTTTCACATCAAAAACACATGGGAAAGATCATAGGCTTATAAGGAAAAAAAGATATCTCCATTGCATGAGGCCTTTTGGGAGAGCCCAAGAGCAAAATCATGAGGGCTTAAAACCAAAATGGACAATATCATACAATTATGGAGATATCTAAATTTCTTTCTGTCCTAACAATTGGTATCAGAGCCAGGTCGCTCTTCACGGACTAACTATCGGAAGAAACACGAGCTAGAACCATGATCTAGATCTAACCATGTGGGTTAAGCCTTGAATAAAGGATGTGTGAGCTCCCGTGTCTTGATTAAGAGAACCATACACCAGGCAGAGAAGTCCTAGTTGCGACAAGGCGGTGAAGTCCTAGTAGGTCGGGTGGACCAAGGGGCAGAAAGTCCTTGTGGGTTGAGGATCAGACATCAAACGGAAAGGGCTTCCGCTTGAGGGGGCTTGTGGTCCTTTGTTTGAGGGGGGGATTGTTGGGGTTGCAAGGTTGCAAATATAGTCCCATATCGAAAACACATGGGAAAGATCATAGGCTTATAAGGAAAAAAGATATCTCCATTAGCAAGAGGCCTTTTGGGAGAGCCCAAGAGCAAAACCATGAGGGCTTAGAACCAAAATGGACAATATCATACAATTGTGGAGATATCTAAATTTCTTTCGATCCTAATAACACACCTCGAAGGCTGCATCCACGACATAGCCTGGACTTTGAAGTTTACTTCTCCTTTGCTGATTTCAATTTCTTCCTACATCCCTTTGTTTTTATTATAGACGGATCAATAATAGCAAGGGACCCATCCATAGAATTTTTTATTTGACTTTCATTGCCACATATTCTACTAATGTTCATATCTTGAATTTTGGTATAGATACTATCGAATTGTTGATCCAAGAAATTTTCCCCTCATCCGTCAAAGATGCATCATCTATTAGTACTGAAGATTTATATGATAACCTCGAGTATCTTGTTATCAAAAACCTTTCTGATCATCAGTAATATTTTGTTTCCCCAAACTATATATTGCTCCAATCTTTACATCTCGTGTCCATCGTTTGAGTATATACTTCTCCGACAAATAAAACACTTGGTTGATACGAAAATAAGCTAATATATGTCTACATGGAATGCACTCGAACTCAAATTTTATACCGCTACAGGATATGTAGTCGCTCTTTTGGTCATGTATGAGGACTCTTTGTTTGGATGAAGAACAACTTTGAAATTCATCATATGGTAAACCACTAAATCAACTAATGTACATGCTTTTTCCACATAATATCCATGACTATCACTCAATTCATTGTGAAACTCCAGCCGTAACTTTTTGGGTACAGCTTAACCATTTGAATTTCTATTGACCAGTTTGTCTTAACCTTGAGACTCTCGTTCATATCAATATGGTTCGCAATTAACTCATTATGTCTTAGTTGCCTTAGTGCCCTATTGAAACGGGTTATAAAATCCATCAATGAGTTCTTATTTGAGACATACCTTGAAAAATATGTTCTCTACACAAGAAAGTTAAGGATAACATCATAGTTGCTAAAATTTACAAGTATATGCAGAAAGGATTACCTAGGTAGGATGAATCTTAACAAGTTTCCCCATTATCACTGATTAGGTGGAGTTGCTGGCTTGCCAATTGACTTACAGATTGATTTCATGGGGAAGAAATCTACTAGGAACTCTCCTATAGGGAAGATTTCAACCTTTTTCCTTATTTTTCTCCTATTCAACGGATATTAATGCCCACTTTTGTTTGCCTATTAAGGATCTTACAGTGGCAATACTAAGGAATGTTTCTTCTATACCTTTTAGTCATTCCCTTGGGTCTAGGTATTCTTCATCAGTTTTACTACCTTTACACTTGCAACACTTACGATAGAATGACTAATCTAAAAGGAAGAATTGTCTCTTAGTTGAGACAACCTGTACACTTCTTCATATGTATGCCCCTTTATCCTTCTTCTAGGGCGATGCCATTCTTATTACTATTTTACCAATCACATGCCTTCTACTGTTTGCCAAAATGTCATTCTTACAATATTATTAAGCTCTAAAACTATGGCTAGTTATCAAAAACATATTATCGCATTTTGAGTTTCAAATTCTAATTTCTTTGAAGCTGTAACTATATGATGGGAAAATTATATTTGTTTAGATAATTTTTTCCCACAAAATTGAAGATGTTACATCATGAATTTCCAAAAGCACAAGTAAACATACAAACTAAAAATTAAGCTAGTTACCTTGCCTTTGTGATTTATATGTGGCTTTAGCAAGATCACTTATGAAATTCTTAAAGGATTAGGATTTCTTGTTGTATGTTAGGCCAGGTTGGTAAATATTATAAGTTGCCATAACATTTTACTGGTTTGAATGGGTAAAAATTAACTTGAAACCATAAAGGTTCAAATGGAATAATCAAAATGAAGTAAATTATGAGGGACAAAGAAGAGTTAGGAAGTATAGTGGATTTAACATTAAGTCTAGATATTCATGTATTCATCCAAATTCGTATAAAAAATATAGGTCAACATACTAGATTGGTGACTCATATCAATATGAGTTGCCATAATATCATTCTGTGTTACGACATCAAACTGAGATTTAAAATCTTGAATCAAGTAATTCATAATTTTATTGTTTATCCCTTCATCTTGTGTTACTTCGTGCTAAATCACAAACTTGAAAAAGGAAATATCCCGGGCTCAGAATCAATGGGAAAAGTTATTCCATAGCAATTTTGAGGATCTGCATTTCTATTATTGTCATCTTGAATTTTTTTCATCTACATGCAAAGATGCCTAGTTCAAAATTTCAGTTTTTCTCTGCCTTCTATTAGTTACTAAGGTTTAAACTTTTCCTGGTAAATATTAGTTACTAAGCTTTTGGGTGATATTCCTTTGAATCAAACAATATACATCAACAATATTTTTTTAGAGATGTTGTAACCTGAGATTATTTTTATACGTTGGAGAACAATTAGTTTAGTGGACATGAAAGTTACTTAGATGTTCAAGTAGATTCGTTGAACAATAGAGTCGTACTAGTTTGGCCAAATTCCTTTTAATGCTGTGGTCTAAAACCTACAGAAACTTGATATTTAGTTGCTTTCTTGCATCTCTACTTGAATTTGCAACCTAGCCTTTCAAGTGTTCTCATTTAAGGAGGATAAACTAATCACCACTACAGATCACTGAACTCATCACTAGGAATTAAACTTTTCAACAAGCTACATTTACTACTAGATACGATTCAACTCAAATATCATATTACTCGAAATAGTAGTGGACAGACTGAATTTGGCATGACTAATTATATGATCGTATGAAACTAACATAAATATAAACACATTCATCCAATAGAAATTCCTTCAATACATTTTTTTTTCAATATATTTTGGAGCTTCAGCAGTTCTGCCTAACATCCCTGATTGGATGCAATTCTTCAATATATTTTTTTATTTGCCTAAACAGACACAGTTTGTGATTCAGAATATGATTCTGAATCACAAACAATCAATCAAGAACATGTGTCAGATATTTAATATGGTCGTCTGAGTATTTTCCTTGAAAAGTGGTTGCAAGGCTGTAAATGTCTAGATAAGCCAAGCTAGCAGTTTCTTTATAATTGCAAGTGCTGATACATGTATATCTTTTTTGTTTATTTGTTTGTTTGTTTGTTATTTTTATTGTTTGTTGATACATATCTTCATGGATCATTTTTTATTGGACATATGCATTTAATAGAATAACTAATTAGAGTGTTTGTTCTCTTTTTTCCAGCTGCAGGGACTTGTTCGTGATCATGTTCGAAGACCATTAATCTGACCTTCCAAGCTATAATTTTGTGATTTGAACTTCATTGTAAGTTTAGTTGGGTCAGAATTATATATAATTTGAACTCTTGTAATTTGGGTCAGAAGATACTTTAGTGGTTTCGTCTGTAGAAAGGTTTTTGGACAGAAGATACTTTTGTGGTTTCGTCTGTAGAAAGGTTGTGGTGGATCTTTATTGTAAATATGTTGATGATGTTTGATATATATAGTTTTTGTTTCGAGGTTAAATTATTGCCTTTTAATTGAAAATATAATGGAAATATCTTTGTTGTCAAATTGGTATGAAACTGTTGTGGAACAGTACAAACGCACAACAGGTTTTTTTAAAGCTAAACTGTTGTTGTAGATAAACGACAACAGTGATAAACTGTTGTTAACCCTATATGACAACAGTGATAAAATATTGTTATTGATATACGACAACGGTTATAAAACTGTTGTCGAATATAATAAAAGACAACAGTGAAAAACTGTTGTCAAAATGTTGTCGAATGTGATATACGACAACAGTGGAAAACTGTTGTCAAACTGTTGTCGTAGACCAAACGACAACAGTGATTCACTGTTGTCGTAGACCCCCCCTTTAACAACATGACCTTTAACAACAGTGGTATTTGACATACGACAACAGTGATTCACTGTTGTTGAATGCATTTTTTCTAGTAGTGAATGAATGTGAGATTTCATATCTCTGACTACTTGACATTCCAGCACAAAATATATGCCTAAAATAAACTGGAGCCCACATATGTCATATGTCATATATGAAGGGCAACCAATTATTTTTCTCCAAGTTAGCAGACTTAATAACCTCTTCCCATGACTTCTCAAATTCATCAGATGATCTAGCATTTACAATGACATCCTTTATGCTCTGATAGTAGTTTCGAAAAGTCAAAGGTCTAATTTATATAAGAATTTATTCAATATATGCCACAAATAATAACGATACATAGTTTGAGGGAAAACTTGTGATATGACTTTCGTCATAGCAGGATCTTGATCGGTGATGATAACAATTAGTGCACCTTTAGGCATGACTTCTAGAAACTTGTTAAGCAACCAAACAAAAGACTCAGTTTTTTTATCACTTAGAAATCCACAACCAAAAACAATTGACTATTGATGATGATTAACTCCTATAAATGATGCAAAAATCAGACCATACTTGTTGGTGTTCATATCAAATACAACTACATCACCAAATATACTATATGTCATCCTAGATATGATCGACCCAAAAACACTTACTAAATTTATTATCTGTATTAGATCGTAATCAAAGAAAAAACCTGAATTTTTCCCTTCTCAGTGGCAAATAACTCAATATGTGTTTCGACATCAATACCTTTTTGTTCATCCCTAAGCTCTTGTTCGAAGTTTCTAATATCTCTTTCTGTGCAACTAACATGTTCAAGCCCTCCATGCTCTATATCTAATAATCATACTAGTTGACAAGTTGGCACATTAGTCTTTGAATATTGTTGAGTCAATACTTTCTTTGCTACAAAAAAAATTACGATGTGAGTGTAGCAAATGCACATTTCAAGGAGTAGTTAGAGGATGATTATGACTTTCAACGAAGTTAGTGAGAACCCAATTAGGTCCAGCATGTTCCTTCACTAATGAAATCTTCAACTTAAATCTAGTTCTAACTTCGCCACATGTTCGTGCCTATTTTATTTTACCACCTTGTGCCGGTAGATTCCGTTGATCATCAGTCTGCCCTTCTTTAAAACATATAAATTTTTTCTTGGTAACTTCATTAGTTTTCTTATTTTTCTTACTATTACTTATTCTTACACTAAATCCTGCTTCTTGGGCATACCTAATTTTTGGCTTTCGATTATCACCAACTAGGTGAATGTATTGCTGATCTTCACAGAGATTTTCTTCCATTAATGTTAAGTCTCTGATTGATATATACTACAGGCCGGTGGAAGCACAAACAATATATCAGTTTAAAAAGTAGCTATGAATATATCAAGACAAACTTTTTTTTTACTTCTGAGGATGAGCTTCACTAGAATTGAATACTCTTATCGAAATTGTGATATGCATGTAAATATTTTTATTTAGTCAGGAAAGGATGCTGATTTACTTAAACTATCAACATGATTTTTGGAAAACCCACTAACAAACGTTGGTGTTGTCCCAACGTTGGTGCTCGTTATTTGCACGAACTAGCCCCAACGTTAGTGTTGGTTTTTCACACAAACCAACATTGGAGTTGGTTTAGGGCAAAACCAACAATAAAGTTGGAGCTAGTTTTGCCCTAAACCAGCCTGGCAGCCCCAAAGTTGAGGTTGTTTTTTAGAGGAACCAACAACAAAGTTGAGGTTGTTTTTATAAAAATCAGCTCCAACGGTGGTTAGTGGTTTCCCTTAAACTAGCAACAAAGTTGGTACTGATTTGGGATAACCAAAGTGATCAACGTGGTATTGGTTAGGGCAAATTGTTGGCACATACGAAATATTCCTTTGCAATACGTTCTTGCACCATTCTTCAACACAAGCACCAACGACAGAGAGGATCACTTTGGTGGTGCTGAAGGAGACGACCGTAAACCCTAGAGTTGGAACCAGGGAAGAGAGGAGTGGAAGAGAGAGGAGCATGACTTTAAATTTGGAAAGAGAGACGAACGGCTAAATACAGATAGAGAAATGTCAATTTGTATGGTGCGGGGAGAGTGGGAGGGGGTGGGGAGAAAGAAAAAGAGAAAAAAATTTAACTGATTTTTAAACCAAGTCAGTATATCATATTTGTCGTCGTCCACAATCAACATGTAGTGGTGTTTAAGAGATCATTATTATATATATATATATATCACGCCCCTCGTAATAAAATAGGTCCGGATACCCGTATTCATCCGGGCACGACCAAGGATTAGTTTAACACTGAGAGGGCGCTTGGTAAATGGGTTTAAAAGGTGAAAATGGAAATGAAATTTATTTCATTCTCATTTATGATGTTTGGTATAGAAAATCGGAATCAAAATATGGATATGATACCCTTGATTTTATAATCCATCCTCTACTAGGTTATCACTAAATTCATAAATCCCTCAATCAAAATTTATTATCATTTTTATTATCGAATATATATCAAACGGCCCCTAAATTTTTATTTACTTATTTCTCTAGTATTACGTACTCGCTGCTTCTTATTTTTATATGGATTTGCTGGCGCTTGCCGTCCTACCAGCCAATAACTCTTCATGCACTGCGAATTGCCCGTATGCTCATGGGATTTTAGATGATCAGTGTTGGCTCATCAAACAGCGGAGAAATTTGACGGTGGCCAACTAGCTTCCGAAACGTAGCAAGCCGACGCTCTTCCCTCACTGTGACGTCCACGTGTTGCACCGTAACTTTTACATATTCCTTCTGGATATATGATTAGGTTCATCAGACGGTCATCTCAGCTTTATCTAATATGGTCCAACATTTATTATGGGAAGTGAATTAAATTACAGGATGAATGAAAGGAGTGAAAATTAATCTCTCATTATAATAAATAATTTGTCATCCTCTCATTAACAAGACACTCCCGTGGGAACGTGGGAACGAGTTTCATTATATATCGATCGGATGTGATTTGTTTAATTATTGAATCTAATTCTCAGTGCATTCTCGGCGAAATCGAAGTGCCATCGTTGTTGAATGATTACAATATGCAAAAAAGAATAGAGCTAAAGATGGAAATTAAGAAATTCCGTAGCTGATCTTGCACGGCGCGTTCATCGTTATCATTTAAGAAACAGACTTACAGAGGCAGGCATACGGCACACGGCGGGTCAGAACCCGGCGGGAGCCAGGCTGAGTTGGAGATCCAACTCTAATGCCTCCTCCGCTCTCGCCGTCTTGCTCTGGCTGGAAATGGTGAACCTTGAGAAGGAGGTCTCGCCGTGGCCGTAGCTGGTGCCGGTGGGATAGTTGTATGTGGGCGTAACCGCCGGGAACCGGGCAGAGGAGGTGGACGAGGGAAACACGCAACCGTTGAAAGGTGGCGATGGCGCCGTTGCTGACGCGTCGGGGTAGAAGTAGACCCAACCCGATGTAGTGCCGGGAGCGGCTGGCGGGCACTCCGGGAAAGCCGACACGATGGGGTTTCTGGGGAAGAGTGTGCCGCTGCCGTGGAGCTGGTGGTAGTGCTGCATCTGGGCGGCGCGCTTCTTCTTCTGTCTCTCCTTCTTGTGCGCGTTCTGGTGGCCGCCCAGCGCCTGCGAGTTGGCGAACTCCCGGCAGCAGTACTGGCACTCGTACTTCCTCCCCTCGCCGCCTCGGGCCTCCGTCGTCGTCGACGACGATGAGTCGGAGCCCGGCCCGGCCTCTTCCTCCTTGGATACAACATCAAATCCGAACAGCTTCGGCATGATCTCTTTGTTGTCTCAGGAATTACTAGAAAGAGATAAGTCGGCAGAAAGAGGAGGAAGAGAAGAGATTGCGTTGGTGTATGTATTATGGGCTTTAGTTTGCTCGCTATATATCCACATATAGAATTGTTCCAAGTAGTGTGACTAAATTATACAACAAGGTCGAAGAAAAGGGTCTTATTATATTTGTCTAGCTCCATACTCTCTAGGTAATAGGTCGGTTGTCTGATTTTTTCTCTATAAAGAGTTATTGTGTTAGGATATAATATCTTTATGAATCTGTCTATATCTAATCGGTCGACGATACTGATAGATGTTATGATCTTCTCTCCCATTGCTACTGATCATTGCAATGAAATTAAAATTCTAGAGGAGAGGACTGAATACAAGTCAGTGGAATAAAAAATTGTAGTTGCAGCCATCCCAAGAGAGCGGAATGGGTGACTGCGTGATGTAGGCAGCAGAGGACCCAACAAGAAGACCTTAGATTGCGCTTGTCTTGGCCCCTAGCTCGTTTCAAAGGACCACGTCTTATTATTCTTCTTTCTTTTATTCTATTATATTCTATGCATGCGGCTACCCCGGTCCGGCCCTATGCCTCCAGTGTAGTGTGTGTGTGTATATATATATAGACACAGACACACACATATAAACTAATGACCAGATATGCCGCAGATAGCTGGACGATTCAGATTTAAAATTTGGTGCCTGCTATGAGTCACAGTGGCTCATTAATATGGGAATGAGTGGGGGTCACTCTGTATCAGTTACAAGTGTGGTGTCACCATGTGGGGGGCGTAATCGGTGCCCTTATATTTTAGGGCAGAGTGAGACATTCTTAGGTAACTGGGAGCATGCAGAGGCATCAGGCAATAGAACCTTGGGCGTGGAACATGTGGTTGGCATTTTGGTACGAGTGTTGTTGCCTGTTCATGTGAGAGACCAACGTCGAGCAGATGGTGAGCACAATGCACCTCCGTCTTTAATTTGTTGCCAGAAAGGGGCTGTTAAATTCCTCTGTCCATGGGATCAGTTTGATTAATTACTTGTAATCTGAGTCAGAAGAAGATCAAAAGGATTTAAAACAAACACTGGTAGTTCCTCTCAGGAGAGACAGCTGCTCAAGAAATTCCATTGCACATGCTTCAAACCTTTTCTAGTGTTTTTTTTCTTCTGCACCCAACCGTAATTGGGCATCGATATGTTTTTTACTATTTTATTTTTTAGGTTTATGCAATAAGATTCAAGTTGTGAACCTCACAACCGACAGCTGCAAAGTAGTTTAGAATTAGGAGAATTATTGTGAAGAGGATAGCTGTCGACCACTGATAACAAATGAAAGATTCTCTCCTGTAGATGCATCTCTAAAAAGATTATCACTGCTAAGCTAGGAACTGAGACTGCCACCTTAATAACTGAATGGGCCCAATTACATATGTTTTAAGGGATTAATTATCTAGCTAAACTAGATAGCAACATCTTTACCTCCTCCCCTATGATGAACAATATGATTAGCTCTTTCACTCTTTGATCTACCATGTGCAAACTCATACTTGTGACTTCAGAATACTAAATTTACAGGTACGTAATATACACATATCATCAGTATGCAAGCCTCAATTTTTTTTTTCTTTAGAGGAAAATATAAGAGTTTGTATTTTAAGTATTTTCCTTGAAAGCTTGAAGATGATCATAATATATTCACAACTAGTGAGAATGCAGTCAGTCTACTGATCCTGGGCTAAGTGTTAGTTAATTAGTAGCGAGTTGGTGGCAATTTAATTTAATCTTAGTGACTCCTATCCATGGATTTTGCTTTGTCCTTGTTCTTTGTATATAATTAAGGTCGTTGAGGTGATATGTTTGGAAATGAAATCAGCCATGTTACTGCTATTATGAGATTCTCCTAGTCTTAGCACAGTAACCTTCTTATATCATTTATGTATAAATTCATCCACAAGGTTCTCTAAAGTTTTTGGTTTTTTTTTTTCATTCCTTGGATTGTATTCATGATTCATCAATAACTTAATTAAAGAGGTTTATCAGTTTCTGTTTTATTTGTTTATTCTTTTTTTGTTGTCTCCACCAATTTTTGCGTCTTAATTTTTTGTTTTTTTTTTACTTTTTTTTCCTTGAAAAACTTTGTGGACAAGTTAATCCAAAAATATTATGTTTCTCATAACTTATAGGACATTCTTAAATAATTTTGGCTTCGATTATAACCTTACAATCTTCATCTTAAGAGTGAATATATAAATCTTATAAATGTTTATATGTTTTATCATATCTATCCCATCCTTTAAAAGGACACAACATGAAGCCCAAGAAGTGCACCTGCCTCTAGCTCAACCACTTCAGCACCATAGAGGAGGTTACACTAACCTATAATAAGCTTGTTCGCGACCTTTACGGCCCCAACGCCTATGCCAATAGATACGACATAACTTGGACGCCTATAGCCGAGTACGTTTTGGATGTTGATGGTCGAGCTTACCCTTACCTTGTGTTCTCCATATCTATGTTAGATAATTTTATGTTCAAAGTGAACACGTAGTTAATTAGAGCGGATCTTGTCCTAGCAAAGTCCCTATGATGCTTAATTTAAAAAAAAATGTTGGACCAGATCAATCTAGGATGACCGATCCAGTCCCACGAAAATTTTTCATCGATCACCAGGATAAATCGGGAAGCGTTCACGATGGGCAGTCTAAAAACCTAGCGTCCCAGGGTAAAAATTCCTATAAAATTCGTCGTAGCTAGGGATCGAACCGTGAATACCTAAGATAGTGATTAGTCGTCCTATCACTACACCATAGCCTCAGGGGACCCTATGATGCTTAATTTAGAATTTAGAAACGGAGTACAAAAACAGTAGAATGAAAGAGATGATCGATTTGATGAGAATGAGCATACCCATTCGTTAATTTATAGCTCTTACCGTGTAACGATGCCCTTTATGACATTTCAATTTTCCTTCTACAATGGTCACCAACCACCATTATTATCACTTCATTTAGCAGCGGTCTCTCGATCTCCACTTGACTATTAATGAGTATTAACACTCGTCATTGTTGGCTGCTTTCATTACACCCGGTATTCTTCTGAAACATTGTGTCTCTTTACTGAGCCCTTATGTTTGTGCGCCATTTGATTCTAAATCCAGTTTTCAAGTACTAGACTTAGAAGCCAAGTACCATTTGTTGAATTATTGTTTGGAATTTCAAATTTATTGAAGTATGTTTTAGTCCCACATTGTTAAGCCTAGAAAGGTGGAATGACTTATATATCAAGTCATTCCTACCATGCTTAGATGACTTAGGGGGACCTATACGCATGCGTGGGTTGAGCCCAAACCAGGTGGTTTCAGGGGGTCTGGGCCGGAAATCCATAAACCGGGCGCGACGCACGCGATTATCGCGCGCAGGAGGGGGGGTGCAAATCCCCAGCCCGTGAGCCTCGCGCTTGCGGGCGGCCTGGTTTGGTTTTGCAGATTTCGGTTTGGTTTTCTAAACCAATTTGGTTTGGTTTATTTTTATTGACCCTGCGAGGGTCGCGATTCTTCAGACAGAAGAGGCAAACGTAAAGGAGAAGAGGAAGAAGTAGAATACTCACTGCTTTCTTCTCTCCTTCTCTCTCTGTGCGATCAGCGTCTCTCCTTCTCCGAAGGCAGCTTTCGCCTTCTTTCTTCTTCGGTCGGTTTGAGTCTTGAGGCTTCGCCTTGTGCGATCTGAGGTTGTCTCCGCGGGCAGCGATCATCTTGGGGTGCACCTACGACGCTGCGTGGTTGTCGGATCTTGGGGGAATTTTGCCGGGAGCCTTTGCACCGTAGGGCGGCAATCAATTCTCTAAGGACAGTCGGCACGCCGGCGCTTCAACCGGATAACTATTCTCTAACTCGGCTCTTTACTTATCAGATTCCTGCATATCTATATTTATTGTCTACTGCTTTGGTGCATGTTAAATATTGCTACATTTATTTTACAATCTTAGAGAATTGATTGTACCTAAGTAGACATGTTAAATGTTAGAATGTCGGGGTCTGATGAGGCTAGCGCCAAACCCGAGAGGTTTTCCGGGCAAAACTTCAAACGTTGGCAACAACGAATGAAATTTTGGCTTACAACGCTGGGGCTTTTCTCCGTTATAGAATCAGATCCTCCTTCAACTGATGAAGAAGAACCTGCCCGTAGTGCTTCTACCGAGAGGTTTAAACAGAGGGATTATCTCTGCCATGGGAGAATCCTGTCTGCCCTCTCGAACGCACTATTTGATGTGTACTGCTCTACAACCTCGGCCAAAGAGTTATGGAAATCTTTGGATAAAAAATATAACTCCGAGGACTCTGGTTTAGAGAAGTACACCGTGGGGAAGTTCTTAAACTTCAAAATGGTTGAGGGTAAATCTGTCATTGAGCAGACCCATGAATTTCAAATTTTGATTCACGGTCTTGCTGAGGGAGATATGCCGATACCCGAGAAACTTCAAGTCTTGTCTATCATCGAAAAGTTGCCTCCGAGTTGGGAAGATTTTGGCATGACACTTAAACACAGGAGAGGTAAAATCTCTCTTGAAGATTTAATGATTGCTTTAAATATCGAAGAAGAACATCGGAAGCAACATAAGGATGATGATAAGGGGATACCTATGGAATTTGCTCCAAAGGCAAATGTGGTGGTCTCTTCTGACAAGAACAAGTTCAAAAACCAAAAAATGAAGAACAAAATGAAACCCAAACCAAAGGTTCAGAAGAAGCATGGGACTAGGCCGTGCTGGGCTTGTGGACAAGTTGGACATTTTGCCAAATTCTGTCCTGAACGGAAGGACAAGAAAAAGAACCAAGGCAATGTACCCAACACCAAGGCACAGGTCAATGTTGTGACCAGCACCAGCAATGGGTTCGTTTCCATTAACCCCGAACTAAATTTGATTTATCAACCCAATGAGTGGTTAGTTGATACAGGTGCTAATGTGCACTGTTGTGCTGATCGCTCTGCCTTCCTTACTTATCAGGTAATTGAAGGCACTTCCGTAACCATGGGGAATCATTCTGCAGCCAGAGTGTTAGGGATTGGACGAGTTGACTTGAGATTTACCTCAGGGAAGGTCCTGTCACTGCATGAGGTGCATCATGTTCCAGCGGGTCGAAATTAGTTCGTGCTGGTTATGAGCTAAACTTCAAATGTAATAAAGTTGTATTGTTACATTTAGGAACCTTTATTGGAAAGGGTTACCTTAATGAAGGTTTATTTAAACTCAATGTTGAAAATACGATTATCAATAAAATTAATGATGTTGGTTGTTCTTATAACATTGAGTCTTATGATGTGTGGCATGATAGATTAGGACATGTTAATTTTCAAACTATAAAAAGAATGATGAATCTTGACATGATTCCTAAGCATGCCATAAATGATAAGAAAAAATGTGAAGTTTGTGTGCAATATAAACAACCCCGTAAACCCTTCAAATCAGTTGATAGAAATTCTAATATTTTAGAATTAATTCATACTGACTGCTGTGAGTTTAACGGTTTAATAACGAGAGACCATAAAAGGTATTTCATTACCTTCATCGATGATTACTCTCGTTATTGCTATGTTTATTTGCTGAAAACTAAAGATGAAGCTTTAGATAAATTTATGATTTTCAAATCTGAAGCTGAAAATCAAACAAACCAAACCATTAAGAGGATAAGGTCTGATAGGGGTGGAGAGTTCACCTCAAACCTGTTTCAAAAATTTTGTCAAGATTCAGGAATAATTCATGAGGTCACTGGTCCATATAGTCCTCAATCTAATGGTGTAGCAGAACGCAAAAACCGAACCCTTGAAGATATGATTAATTTCATGTTAGGAAGTTCTGGGTTACCCAACTTTTTGTGGGGGGAGGCTCTATACACTGCTTGTCATGTGTTAAATAGAGTACCTATGAAGTCAAGGGATAAAAGCTCATATGAACTTTGGAAAGGTCGAAGGACAAGTTTGAAATACCTTAAAGTGTGATGGTGCCTTGCAAAAGTACTAGTACCTGAACATAAAAGGAAAAAACTTGGTCCGAAGACTGTAGATGGTGTCTTCTTGGGTTATGCTCAGAATAGTTCTGCATATAGGTTTCTGATTATTAAATCAGAAATTTCTGGAATAGATGCAAACACTATTGTAGAACTTCGTGATGCTACATTCTTTGAGGATATATTTCCTATGAAGAATAGAACACCTCAGTCTATCTCTAGTACTCCTACTAGAGATGACACTGCCTCCATAGAGGTCCCATTATCCTTAGTGGGTGTACCTTCCTCAAGTCACTCTACATTAGATGAATCTAGTGAGTGTACAGAATTGAGAAGGGGCAAGAGGCAACGTGTGTCTAAAGATTTAGGCCAAGACTTTATCACCTATAATATAGAAGGTGACCCTGTGACATATAGAGATGCTATGGCTTCTCCTGAAGCTAAGCACTGGAAAGAAGCCATTAAAAATGAAATGGACTCTATTATCTCTAATGCCGCTTGGGAGTTAGTGGATTTGCCTCCTGGTTGCACCACAATTGGATGTAAATGGGTATTTAAGAGGAAGTTAAAACCTGATGGATCAGTAGATAAGTTCAAAGCTCGCCTGGTTGCTAAGGGATTCAAACAGAAGGAAGGGATTGACTATTTTGACACTTATTCTCCTGTTACTAGAATTACTACAATCCGAGTATTGATAGCACTGGCATCCATATATCATCTTGAGGTCCATCAAATGGATGTCAAAACGGCATTTCTTAATGGAGATCTCGAAGAAGAGATATATATGGATCAGCCAGAGGGATATGTAGTTTCTGGAAGTGAGAATAAAGTCTGTAAGTTAGTAAAATCTCTTTATGGTTTGAAACAAGCCCCAAAGCAATGACACGAAAAATTTGATAGAGCTATGCTATCATTTGGCTTTGAAATTAATGACTCTGATAAATGTGTATATACTAAAATGAAAGGTGATAAATATATCATTTTATGTTTATATGTAGATGATATTTTACTGTTTGGATCTAACCTTTCAATTATTAATGAGACCGAGACTCTCTTAAGTGGTAAGTTTGATATGAAGGATATGGGTTGTGCTGATGTGATTTTAGGGCTGAAGTTGACTCGCTCAACTGATGGAATAGCAATTTCTTAGGCACACTATGTTGAGAAAGTGTTAGAGAAATATGGCTATAGCCACATAAAATCTGTAGTCACACCCTATGATCCTTCAAAGACTCTCCACAAGAATAAGAGTGGCGTGGCTGTGTCTCAATTAAGATATTCCCAAATAATTGATAGTCTAATGTATTTGGCAAATTGTTTTAGACCTGATATTTCGTTTGCTATAACTAAATTGAGCAGGTTTACCAGCTGTCCGGACAGAACACATTGGGATGCATTAGACAGAGTACTCAGATACCTAAAGGGTACTATATCCTTGGGCTTGTGCTATGGGAGGTTCCCTGCAATCCTGGAGGGATATAGTGATGCCAGTTGGATAGCTGACACCGCTGAGTGTAAAGGCGTTACTGGCTATGTTTTTACACTTGGAGGCGGTGCGGTTGCTTGAGGTCTGTTAAACAGACGATCATATCCCGTTCTACAGCTGAGGCAGAATTGTGTGCTTTGGATACCACAGTAACTGAAGCTGATTGGCTTAAGGGTCTTCTTACTGAGATTCCCTTGATTGTAAAGCCAATACCTCCTATTTCAGTGAACTGTGATAATCAAACAACAATAGCTCAGATTAGAAGCTCCAAGTATAACCAAAAACAGAAGAGACATGTACGAATAAGATTGAAATCTGTTCGTGAGCTAGTGTCTCTCGGAGTGGTGTCATTGGACTTTGTAAGTTCAAAAGACAATATTGCTGATCCACTCACAAAAGGACTTGATTCTGAGAAAATCAAGAGATCCAGTAAGGGAATGGGACTGAGGCCTATTCTGGTTTCATCTATAGCGGCAACCCAACCTATCTGATTGGAGATCCCAAGAAGTAGGTTCAATGTGGTATAAACAAGCTATAAGGGTGAATCGTAAGCATAAATTGATTGAGATATAATCTCAAAGTCTCTTCCCTGGATAGATGCTTGACTGCTAGTAAGGATGAGCTTAAGGCTCTTAATGAGTTCAAGGTCTTTATGACAGGATGCTTGCAGTACATCCTTGGAGAACTCACCTATGTAAGTGTAACTGTGAGGCCGTAGTGTGGGGGGTCTGGGCAACTCTCCTTAACACTTATGAAACAAGATTCGGTGGCATGGCCGTAATGCACCAACCCAGAAGGATTCAACCGTCGCCTGTGATGAGTTGTTGCCAATTGATTTTCACATATTAAAGGTTTAAGTTCAAGACTTAGTTCACTTCAAACCTGTGTGAATAAGATTGGTTTACTTAGGTGAAAATTCAAACCGGAAGGTATTTTCACTGAAAGCTCATTACGACAAAGCCTCAAGACCTGTTTTATTATTTATTATAATTTGAAATTTGTGGGGGATTGTTGAATTATTGTTTGGAATTTCAAATTTATTGAAGTATGTTTTAGTCCCACATTGCTAAGCCTAGAAAGGTGGAATGACTTATATATCAAGTCATTCCTACCATGCTTAGATGGCTTAGGGGGACCTACACGCATGCGCGGGTTGAGCCCAAACCAGGTGGTTTCAGGGGGTCTGGGCCGGAAATCCATAAACCGGGCGTGACGCACGCGATTATCGCGCGCAGGGGGGGTGCAAATCCCCAGCCCGTGAGCCTCGCGCTTGCGGACGGCCCGGTTTGGTTTTGCAGATTTCGGTCTGGTTTTCTAAACCAATTTGGTTTGATTTATTTTTATTTCTTTTTTTATTATTTATTTCTTACCGTTTTTTTGAGAAACGTGCACGGTGCGACTCCTCGTGACCCTGCGAGGGTCGCGATTCTTCAGACATAAGAGGCAAAGGTTTGCCTCTTCGGATCTATAAAAGGAGAAGAGGAAGAAGTAGAATACTCACTGCTTTCTTCTCTCCTTCTCTCTCTGTGCGATCAGCGCCTCTCCTTCTCCGAAGGCAGCTTTCGCCTTCTTTCTTCTTCGGTCGGTTTGAGTCTTGAGGCTTCGCCTTGTGCGATCTGAGGTTGTCTCCGCGGGCAGCGATCGTCTTGGAGTGCACCTACGACGCTGCGTGGTTGTCGGATCTTGGGGGAATTTTGCCGGGAGCCTTTGCACCGTAGGGTGGCAATCAATTCTCTAAGGACAGTCGGCACGCCGGCGCTTCAACCGGATAACTATTCTCTAACTCGGCTCTTTACTTATCAGATTCCTGCATATCTATATTTATTGTCTACTGCTTTGGTGCATGTTAAATATTGCTACATTTATTTTACACCATTTGGTTCTAGGGCCATTTCCTATATGTAAGATTCTCAAATTGAATACTATACGACCTTCAAAATCTATTCCTGAGCACCAGATTATAAGGTCGAGCACTATATGAGTCCGAACTTGATCCCTGAGCACTATAGGTTTCTTAGCTCGATTTTTGAGCACTATACAATTTTGAACCTGATTCTCGAGAAGTATGTGGCTCCGAACCCGATTCCTGTGTACCTCCTCGTCCCAAATCCTATTTCCAAAATCAAAAGCCAACGTAGGGAGTTCCTTTTCCTTAATGAGTCCAACCCAGACAACCCTTTATTGATAATCACATATTATTATGCAGTATCATTGGTGACCCTCCATGCTAGTCAAATAGTGCGTTGTAAACTGAGTCTGATTGTAGAATCTGAACGGTAGTGTATTCAATGGATCCCCTCGCTTCAAAATCCAAATTCGATCATAATATAAATGGTCATGAACTTAACAAACCCCATTTCCACTAAGAATTTGATCCCTATCATGATTCTGGTTGCTTAGTTATTCGTATTTCTTCCTATAAATCTCTGCCCTCTGATCCCCTTGATACACCCAACACGCATCGCCCTTCGCCCTTCCTTACTCATCCGCCTCTGTCTTCCTTCAAATACCTAAACCCTAGCATTTTCCCTTCTCTCACAATCTTTCCCCCGTTATGGCCTCCTAATATAAGAATTCGTAAGTACACAATTATCATCAAGTAATTAATAAAATATCGATCCCACAGGGATTATAAATTGAGTACTAGTCAGAGTCTCAAAGCAGACTATCTAAATCAATGGAAAGCAAAGAAATTGTGTGAACGAGAAAATGAACTAAGAAAACAAAAAAGAAATTTGAGAAAAAACCAATTCTGGGAAGCAATTCTAAGAGTTTGGTTTTATCATGATGATTATTGACGCCCTAAATGAAATTTATACTTTTACCTCTATGTTAATAACGTGAAGGTGGCCTATCCCGAGACACCCAATATTCTATTTTGGAGTGATACCGGGGTGTCTACCTAAACACAACGTCGCCTACTTTTTTGGGTAATCTTACTAAAGTGACCGCTTCCTCAGAAAGACTTTCACGATATCCCATGGTCCTCTAGGTACTATCTCTTCGTGATGCCAAATCCATTAAGCTTCATGTAAGCCAATGGTGCCCTCGAGAGGTCTTGGACTATTTTCATGAACAAGCCCTCAAGTCTCGGTCTTTAATCAAAGAATTGTCACCTCTCAGTCTTTCCTTACATCTTTGTGACATGAGAATGCATGCTAGTGTTATAATCTTATATGCACAATAAAGTTGAATCATGAGATAACATATCATGCGATAAAAAATAATGAATTACTGAAAACAAGCATCAATAATACATCAGGCTACTCCCCATTCCTCTAGAATTCAAAGATCTACTACACGAAGATGGAGTTACAACCAAAAGAAGAAAAAGAAAATATTCTACAATACAAAATCAAAGAGAAAAGGAGACGAGAATGCTCAGTCGTGTGTTATTTGTCATATTCGAAAGAACCTCCAAGCTCGATGATGGACGAAATCTCCAACGACTCATTGCAAATGATTCTCTTAGGGTTTCTTGTTAAAGGAACCCCCCCCTTATAGGGAAGGGGAGAACGCCCATGATTTCCGAGTAATAGAGGCTTTACAGATGGGGTACCAATTCTTTAACTAAAGACACTAGTCGATGCATTAAATATTGTAGAAATGCTCACAAACCAATATGCCAATCTCATCTGCAGCAACCCATTTTTCCTAAAGAAATTCAAAGATTTGATACTTCAAAAAGTAGTGAAACAGAAACCTGATTGTAGATACATGTTGTAGAAGTTTAAGTGTTTAACTGAGCTGGAAATTAAAAAAAAATCGGAGGCAAAACCACTGTTAAGAGCATGAATTTAGCATTAGGTAATCAGTTTGTGACCTATACCTGGCATATGCTGCATTTGACATCACCTTCATCAGAATGAGAGTTAAGTTGTGGGTGTTGGTAAAGTCAACACCAATAATCGAACTTATATTTTGATTCTGGTAAAGTATTTAAAGTTAAACATTATTTGAGTGATATGAGAGTTAAGTGTGAAGGTAACTTAATATGGAAAATCCAAATAGGTTAGGAATATAGGATATTAGACATTAAAGTCATAGTGGGTCAGAAGGACATTATACTAGGTAGGGGAGTTTTAGTGGATCAGTAGAATCAGACACCAGGTAGAAGACCAGATGAGTTGATATGATAGAACACCTGATGGATTAGCTAGACCAGACATCAAATACAGAAGGAAGTCTTAGTGGGTCGATTGGACACTAAGCAGAAGATGAAGTTTAAATAGGTTAACAGGATCTGATGTTTGGCGGATAAATAAGTGTTGGGAATGATCGAATGGCTAGAGGGTGAATAGCCACTCACCCTTAATTACTCGATTTTCTTCCTATGATGTTAGTGCATAAGCGGAATAACAATTACACTAAACTAACATAATGAGAAGACACAAATCATTTAACGTGGTTCGGAGATAAAACTCCTACTCCAGGGTTGTCTGTAAGATGGGCGATCCCTATACATCGGTGGATTAGTCCTCGGTGAACTTCCGGGTAGCTCACGTAGCTTCTTATGGGAGGACAAACCTCACCATAACCTCAACTAAGACTTCTTGGCACCATAAGAACACTTGAGCACAAGATGACTACTAATTAGGGTTAACCACCACTAATTTCATCAACTTTACTCAAGCAAACTGAGTTCTCTTAAATAGAACTCGTTTGCTAATCCAGCAGTTCCAGTCGACTACAGTTGTTGAATTCGAATGTTATAGTCCAATGTTCAAATTCAACCGATACTAGTCGACTACACAGAAAGATCAGTCGACTTATCTTTCTATGACTTCTACCAATCGATTGATACCATACTAATAGATTGGTAAAACCCTAAACCTAGAATTTCAACCACGAGTACATTCACTTAGCTCTCACCTTCGCTCGACCAACCTAAACTTAGCCTTCTAGCCTCCACTATTAGCCTTGCGTCCCTCGGATGCCTCTCCATCCTTCACGTCTTACCTTCTGGAGCTTCCTTCGACCTCGGTCTTTGTTGTCGAGTTTTCCTTTGCCAAGACTTAGCCTTCTAGCCTCCTCCATCAGCCTCGCGTCCGTCGAATGCCTCCCCGTCCTTTACGTCTTGCCTTCTGGAGCTTCCTTCGGTCTCAATCCTTGACCCCACTTAAACTTTCCTCCTTTGCTACGATCCCACTTGGACATTCCTCCTTTGCCAAGATCCCACTTGGACTTTTCTTGTTGTACTTGTATCTTGCACATTCACAATGCATATCAAATACAATAATAAACCTAACTTAAATTTTTGCCCAAATATCAAAACCTAGGGTACCTAGTTGCTCCAACAATCTCCTTCTTTTTGATATTTGGTAACTCATTTAAGTTAGGAAAATAATAACAGCGTAACTGAATAAATAATGGAACCTAACCTTAGGTTCCTCTTTATCTAAAATCCCCTTTGAGTAGGTTTTCCTTGCAAATATACTTCTCCTTCTTTGCCAACAAATGAGCAACAATTGCTCCCCCTTTACCTAAGCTCCCCCCTTGAGTTTGGATTTCTTACAAAGGTGTGTTGGTTTTCCACTTAAATCTAACACTTCTCTCTGTTTGCCACACATCAAAAAGCCCCAACAATATTCCAATTATTGAACTCTTTATCGCCTAATAATCATAAACTTTGTGTTTTAACCCCATAAGATTATACATATGTTTCCCATCATTTGGATATTTTTCGAATGCTGAAAAATAGTTTTAGCATGTATCAGTCGACTGAGACAGTTACTGGTCGACTGATCTCTATAAAAAAAATCTCATAGAAGCTTTCTCACTCTAGAAAGCATTGTTACCAATTGACTGCCCCTTCGCACTAGTCGACTGACACCCTGAAATTGACATTTCAATATTTCTAAACTCAATTTCAGAAATGCGCCAATAATTCTATAATTCTTCAAATATTCTCAAATTTTATGAAGAGATTTATGGTATTCGTGTCTACTTGAGAAAAATACATTTAAAAATGTACATATATCGGATCCCAAGATTGACTCAAAATCCAAAACTATCTAAATGGTTCAAATGAACTTTGACCTAAAGTCTTAGTTTTGGCCTCTTCTTGATGTATTTGCCCATACCAACCCACAATGCATCCCTAGCATTGGTTTATATGACATCTATACATCAACAATCAAATTTTCATGCAATATGACCCCAATGTCATATTTCTTGTATGAAACTCAAACCACATGTACCAAAATTCAAGGATTGAGACTCAAATTCGTCTCCAGACCTTTTGGCACATTCCATGGTCCATCTAGACTTCTAAGAAATATCCTCCTGAGATTTATTGACCATAGGTCCCAAATTGGCTCTTTGAATTCCCCCTTGAGCTCTTAGCCTTAGCCACTTCCCTAGGTGACTCAACCACAAATGCTAGGCCACAATGGTCCACCTCCGGTGACTTTTGACCTACAAATGTGATATTCTTAATCTTGGACACCTTGTCCTTGATTAAGATCTTCTTCTTGCCCTTATGGTTTTTCCTTGCCATTTTTGGACTTTCCATCATTATCATAGTTATATGCTACCCTTGCATGTTTCTTTTCATGGGTCATGGATGATACTCCCTTGCCCTTGGTTACTCCTCCCTTACCAATGTCTTGTGTCATCTTAGCATTTGACATTCTTTTGGTCTTAGAGGTACCCAATTTGATATTTTTGGATTTTTGACCACCCAAATACATGTCAAGTCCCTTAGGTCCAATAATGAATCTATCTAAGACTCTCTCTATTTCCTCAAGCCTTGCTTTCAAGGTTTGATTTTCCAATTCTAGGGTTCTAACCCTAGAGTCAACATGTCCATCTTGGACATTCCTAGACCTACCCACCTTCTTAGGCATATGTCTCCCCTTCTTGGGATTAATGTCTTGATTATTTATTACCTTTCTCCCCTTAGGCAAGGTAGTTTGGGTCTCATTAGGTCTAGGATGATGATTTCTTAGGGTTATCTACTTTGTTAACTCTATTCCTATGATTATACCTAAATCTATGATTATGCTTGGGTAAATAATATACATTATTTCTAACAAGCATATATGAATTGGAAATTGGATTAAACTTTAAATTAGGGATTACCTTCCCTTTTACCTTTGATACTCCCCCTTGAATTGAGTTCCTCTTCTTCTCCAATTTCTTCAAATGCCCTAGCTTCTTAAAATCTCCTTTTCCTGGGCATTTTCTGTGGTAGTGTCCTTGCTCACCACACGTGAAACATCAAATGTGCTTTCTTTTGTTGATGTAGTCTGGCCCGGTTGTTGTTTTGGTGTTTGACAATGATTTAAATTTGGTTCAGCGAATTTGGGTTAAAGTCCTGGTCAGGGACTGGGCATGAAACCCTGGTGAGTGAAGCCAGGTCCTAGCTTGTGAAGCTAGGTTAAAATCCCGGTGAGTGAAGTCGGGTCCTGGTGAGTGAAGCCAGGTGATGGAAATTCCGGTGAGTGAAACCGGGTCCTGGTGAGTGAAGCCAGGTGTTGGAAAAGTCTAATTCGGAAGAGGTGGGTGAAAAGTCCTAGCTTGGAGGGCTAGGTGAAAAGTCCTAACTTGGAGGGTTAGGTGCAAATTCCCATCTTGGAGAATTAGGTGAAAAAGTCCTGGCTTGGAGGGTCAGGTCCTAGCTTGGAGGGCTAGGTTTGGAAAAGTCCTAATTCGGAAGGGTTGGGTGAAAAGTCCTAGCTTGGAGGGCTAGGTGAAAAGTCCTAACTTGGAGGGTTAGGTGAAAAGTCCCAACTTAGAGAATTAGGTGAAAAGTCCTGGCTTGGAGGGTCAGGTGCCTAGCTTGGAGGGCTAGGTTGGATGAAGGTCTAACTCGGAGGGGTTGGGTGAAAAGTCCTAGCTTGGAGGGCTAGGTGAAAAGTCCTAGCTTGGAGGGCTTGGTGAAAAGTCCTAACTTGGAGGGTTAGGTGCAAATTCCCAACTTGGAGAGTTAGATTGAAAAATCCTTAGCTTGGAGGGCTAAGGTGAATGAAATCCTAGCTTGGAAGGCTAGGTCTGCGTCCCTGGATCGGTCTGGTGACCGATCAGGGAGTTGGCACGCTGCTCCTTCATGGATCGGTCTGGTGACCGATCCAGCGATGACTGATCGGTCTGGTGACCGATCAGGGAGTATGTGTTTCACTCACTGCACAGCTCCTGATCGGTCTGGTGACCGATCAGGGAGCGAACAGTGAGTTGAGTTCCCTTGCTAATCAGGTCCAGAACGGTCCGGTGACCGATCAGAGACTTAGGATTTGATTAAAGAATCACTGTTCACTCAAGCCTGATTGGTCTGGTGACCGATCAGGCAGGAGCCTGATTGGTCTGGGGACCGATCAGGAGTATGCAGAAGACTTCTGGATCGGTCTGGTGACCGATCAGGCTCCTCCCTGATCGGTCTGGGGACCGATCTGGAGCAGAACTTTAATTTAAATAAGCTGTCAGAAGCTCTGATCGCGTCTGTTTTCACTGCCGATTCTCTGCTACTTGTTGATTTCTTTTTGATATGCATTGCTAAGCCTCTGTTGGAGTGTGCAGGTGATAGCAGGTGATTCAAACACTCAAGGAGGGTCAATGGGAGGCTTTCCTTAGAGTAGGTTTGTTTGTTTCTTCTTCTCAGGTTTCAACGGCAACTGGAGTAGCTGGCGACTGACGGAGACTCAGCTGGAGAGGAGGTCTTCAGTGGACTAAGTGCTCAGGAAGGTCAGTGGGTTCAGGCTGGCTCAGTGGATGCTGATGAAGCTTGCGATGGTGAGAGGGAGCTTAAGAGACAAAGCTGGATGAGAGGAGCGTAGCGAACAAGACAAAAACTTGGGAAGTTTGGCTGGGCTGTGTTCGTGCTCTCTGTTGCTTTGTGCTTGAGCGATCTTGTTACATCTTTGTGAGCTTGTCTTCTCGAGTGTCTCTGTGCTTAACTTGTATCTTCTTGAGATCACTTGTGAAGAGGTTTCTCCACCGAGAAGGAGGCTGCTACTATCCGGAGTTCACCGGGGCTTGATCTGCCGACAATCAAGGGATCGCCCACCTCACGGGCACGCCAAGGAGTAGGGGCAAGTTATCCCCAAACCTTGTATATCGAGGTGTTAGCGTCGGTTTGCTTTCCTTTGTGTTTTGCTTGCTGTTCTTTATTTCTGCTTCTGTGTTTTTGTTTCCGCTGCTACTAATCTGATCACGCAGAAGTATCAAAGAGCAAGAAATTGTGTACGACTAGATTCACCCCCCCCCCCTCTCTAGCCATCCCGTTTCCAACAAGTGGTATCAGAGCTTGGGGCTCTGTTTACGACTTAACATCCGAGTGTTTACAACAAGATGGCTATGGGAGGAGAAGGTTACAGCACAAACAGACCTCCATTCCTCGACGGCACTGATTTTCCATATTGGAGGTCAAGGATGGAGTTCTACCTCAAAACCAACATGAGCATATGGTTCTCAGTGAAGGAGGGTTTCTCCCCTCCAAAGGATCATGAGGGAAATGAGCTTGAGTTTTCTAGTTGGTCGGCTGAGCAAGTCAAGAAGGGGGAAGATAATGCCAAAGCTATCGTCACCTTGCAATGTGGGATGACCAAGGATCAGTTGGTCAAGGTGGGTCATTTCACAAGTGCTAAAGATCTATGGAATAAGATCATTGAGCTCCACGAAGGAACTCAAGACACCCGAATAGCCAAGAAGGACCTCCTTCATAGTCAACTCCAAAATCTGTCCATGGAAGAAAATGAAAAGGTAAGTGAACTCCATGGAAGATTTAAAGAGATCCTCAACGGCTTGCATTCCATCAATGAAAAGGTGGAAAACCGAGATCTTACGAGGTATGTGCTCAATGCCTTTCCGAGGAGTACTTTGTGGTCATCCATGGTGGATGGTTATAAGGTTTCTAAGGATTTATCTCTTGTTAAGTTAGAGGATCTATTTTGTGAAATGGAATTACATGAGATCTCTAACCAAGGCCCCAAGGAGAAAGGGTTTGCTTTTGTGGCAGGAAACAAAAGGAAGAAGAAGATTGAAAAGGAGGAGGAGGAAAGCCACTGTCATGTGGCTCTAGTGGCCTTAGAAGATTCAAAGGAGGAGAGTGATGACGAATCAAGCTCCTCAACCGCGCCTTCATCCTCTTCGGATGATGAAGAGGTAATTTCTCCATGGCATGTCTAACTAAGATGGTGGCTATCGAACCATCGCATGTCTAACTAAGATGCTTAAAAAATCTAAGGCCAAAGTTAAATCTTTGAAATTGGAAGTAGAACATTTAAAAACCTCTAAGGATGAGGTAATTGATGACTTGCATGTTAAGACCCTTGAGAATGACAATAAAGACTTAAAGAGCGAAGTTGAAAATCTCAAGAATGTTCTTGAGAAATTCTCATCTAGCTCCAAAACCCTAGACATGATACTAAATTCCCAAAGGGCGGTTTACAATAAGGCCAGTATAGGTTATCGACCTAAGGAACCGACCTTTGTATCCTTAATGTCAAGAACCCAATCTAGAGCACAATATAATTCTAGGGTTCAAAAGGTTAGAAAGAAAAAGACTAAGGCATGGGTGCCTAAGTCCTTCATTGTAGATGCCTTAGGTCCCAAAATTTGGGTACCTAAAACCTCTATATTTCGAATTGTATAAGCATTATTTAAGGGGGAGCATCTATCAACATGGGAGGTTGATATGTGGTGCTCCAAACCCATGACCAAGAAAAAAATTGTCATTCACATGGTTGATTATGGAAAATTCGAATTAAATGCTTTGAGCTCCATTGTTTTAGATCTTATGACAATATAATCCCTTGGCTAGTGATTTTTATGATATTCATGTGTTAAAATACTTAGTCATGGTATAATCTACTTTAGTGCTTAAGTTCTTCCATGATCAAGTATGCCATGATTTTCTTGTATGTATTATGTCAACATGAAGAACACATGGTTTGTGAAAATCACTATGAAAATCTCACAATACATGATTAGACAAAGAACATGAGTTTAAGGCCTAGGCTTAAGCTGTTCTTATTTTTTAGATGAACCTAGATGAGTATGTCATGATTTACACTATGTGCTATTCATGATTATGAATTTTATGGTGAATGTATACAAACCTTGGAATCTTGGTACAAACATGTTATAAACATACCTTGAACTGATCAGAATTTAGAAATTGATCATAGTTTGATACAAATTTGATACAAGCATGTTTTTGAAAGATTGATCATACTTTTGTTTGTATCATGAAATCTGATCATAGTTTGTATCATGAAATCTAATGTTATATAGGCATGTTCTAAAATTTAATCATATGTTGATCACTTTCAAATTCACCATGTTTTCTAGAATCACACTTTAAACTTTGTATTTATGAGTTTTTATGAGTTTTACTCTCAAGTTATATTGGAGATATTGCATGATTTAAAAATATACATGTTAGTTAAAGAGATGCAAATCATGTTGTTTTCTTTGTTTAAGGAACATGAGTATTGTTTAACGGAACTCTGTTAGGAGTTAAATTTAATTGTGTTAGGATTTAGAGTGTTCAAACGTTGAAACAGAACCGTTTCTGAAACTTCTCAGTTTCAGAAACCTGTCTGTGTCATACCTGATCGGTCCACCGACCGATCAGGACTCACTCTGATCAGTCTGGCGACCGATCAGATCAATTCTGATCAAGGAACTCCCAGATCGTTCCAAATTGATCCAAAAACTCCTGAGACCAATCACCTTCCATAGAATTGTATCAGTTTAATTATCATACTACAAACAAATCTGATACAAACCAAGTATAATTGGATCATCCTAGTCATACTCGGAGCAAATCTTATACTGATTCGATACAAGCCCGTGTTGAAAATTTTGAAATTCATATGAACGGGTTGTGTGAATCATGTCGTTTGATCTCTTGCTCCTTGATGAGGGATAATTTTCAGTCAAGAAATCCAAATCATGACTCTTGTTCTTAATGTCGTGTTTCAGAAATTTTTCTGAAATACCGAATATCAATAGAGTCCTCTCTCCTGTTATGGGATGCAAATTGTTAATGCAGTCTGATCAGGAACGTATCAGAGTTTCCGAAACTTTTCTGAAATCTGATCGCTCCCCAGACTAATCAAATATCCTTCTGTATCACGTAATCAACAGACCTGGTTGGTCACGGAGACCAATCAGGACTATGTTTCAGATACAGTTGCATTCCTTACTCGTCCTATGAAGCATATACGTATTTGACCATGATATACTTCTGTATATGTCTTCACATGGAAGTCCAAGTGTTAATGCAGTCCGATCTTGAACGAATCAGAATTACAGACATTTTTCTGAAAATTGATCGTTCATAGATAAATCAGAAATTTTTCTGTATCGATTATCAGTCTGATGGAACTGCGGTAATTGTTGTCATATGATGCATATACATTGTTGTCATGATACATTTATGGTATATGCCTCTCATATGCGATTCCAAAATCATCCTTTGACTTACTTATCATATGAAACATATACATGTTTGACCATGATATAATTTTGTATATGTTTTCATGTGCAATTCAAAACTTAACCTTGATCATTTTGGATTTGGGGAGAGACCCGTGTTTGAGGGGGAGGTATGTTCAAACTTAATAACCATACCCTTTTCGATGTTTGACAAAGGGGGAGAAAATGGCGGATTAAGTTTATGGTTATTATAGGGGGAGGATCATGATCCCCTTATGAGAATTGAACGGACTTCAATTGATTGATACCTAAACTTAAATCGGGTTGTCAAACAACAAAAAGGGGAGATTGTTGATGCAGTCTGGCCCGGTTGTTGTTTTGGTGTTTGACAATGATTTAAATTTGGTTGAGCGAATTTGGGTTAAAGTCCTGGTCGGGGACTGGGCATGAAACCCTGGTGAGTGAAGCCAGGTCCTAGCTTGTGAAGCTAGGTTGAAATCCCGGTGAGTGAAGCCGGGTCCTGGTAAGTGAAGCCAGGTGATGAAAATCCCGGTGAGTGAAGCCGGGTCCTGGTGAGTGAAGCCAGGTGTTGGAAAAGTCCTAATTCGGAAGAGGTGGGTGAAAAGTCCTAGCTTGGAGGGCTAGGTGAAAAGTCCTAATTTGGAGGGTTAGGTGCAAATTCCCATCTTGGAGAATTAGGTGAAAAAGTCCTGGCTTGGAGGGTCAGGTCCTAGCTTGGAGGGCTAGGTTTGGAAAAGTCCTAATTCGGAAGGTTGGGTGAAAAGTCCTAGCTTGGAGGGCTAGGTGAAAAGTCCTAACTTGGAGGGTTAGGTGAAAAGTCCCAACTTGGAGAATTAGGTGAAAAGTCCTGGCTTGGAGGGTCAGGTGCCTAGCTTGGAGGGCTAGGTTGGATGAAGGTCTAACTCGGAGGGGTTGGGTGAAAAGTCCTAGCTTGGAGGGCTAGGTGAAAAGTCCTAGCTTGGAGGCCTAGGTGAAAAGTTCTAACTTTGAGGGTTAGGTGCAAATTCCCAACTTGGAGAGTTAGATTGAAAAATCCTTAGCTTGGAGGGCTAAGGTGAATGAAATCCTAGCTTGGAAGGCTAGGTCTGCGTCCCTGGATCGGTCTGGTGACCAATCAGGGAGTTGGCACGCTGCTCCTTCATGGATCGGTCTGGTGACCGATCCAGCGATGACTGATCGATCTGGTGACCGATCAGGGAGTATGTGTTTCACTCACTGCACAGCTCCTGATCGGTCTGGTGACCGATCAGGGAGCGAACAGTGAGTTGAGTTCCCTTGCTAATCAGGTCCAGAACGGTCCGGTGACCAATCAGAGACTTAGGATTTGATTAAAGAATCACTATTCACTCAAGCCTGATTGGTCTGGTGACCGATCAGGCTGGAGCCTGATTGGTCTGGGGACCGATCAGGAGTATGCAGAAGACTTCTGGATCGGTCTAGTGACCGATCAGGCTCCTCCCTGATCGGTCTAGGGACTCCTCCCTGATCGGTCTGGGGACCGATCAGGAGCAAAATTTTAATTCAAATAAGCTGTCAGAAGCTCTGATCGCGTCTGTTTTCACTGCCGATTCTCTGCTACTTGTTGATTTCTTTTTGATATGCATTGCTAAGCCTCTGTTGGAGTGTGAAGGTGATAGCAGGTGATTCAAACACTCAAGGAGGGTCAATAGGAGGCTTTCCTTGGAGCAGGTTTGTTTGTTTCTTCTTCTCAGGTTTCAACGGCAACTGGAGTAGCTGGCGACTGACGGAGACTCAGCTGGAGAGGAGGTCTTCAATGGACTGAGTGCTCAGGAAGGTCAGTGGGTTCAGGCTGGCTTAGTGGATGCTGATGAAGCTTGCGATGGTGAGAGGGAGCTTAAGAGACAAAGCTGGATGCAGAGGAGCGTAGCGAACAAGACAGAAACTTGGGAAGTTTGGCTGGGCTGTGTTCGTGCTCTCTGTTGCTTTGTGCTTGAGCGATCTTGTTACATCTTTGTGAGCTTGTCTTCTCGAATGTCTCTGTGCTTAACTTGTATCTTCTTGAGATCACTTGTGGAGAGGTTTCTCCACCGAGAAGGAGGCTGCTACTATCCGGAGTTCACCGGGGCTTGATCTGCCGACGATCAAGGGATCGCCCACCTCACGGGCACGCCAAGGAGTAGGGGCAAGTTATCCCCGAACCTTGTATATCGAGGTGTTAGCGTCGGTTTGCTTTCCTTTGGTTTTGCTTGCTGTTCTTTATTTCTGCTTCTGTGTTTTTGTTTCCGCTGCTACTAATCTGATCACGCAGAAGTATCAAAGAGCAAGAAATTGTGTACGACTAGATTCACCCCCCCCCCTCTCTAGCCATCCTGTTTCCAACATCTTTTCCTTTGGGTTTCTTTGTTCCTACAACCCATATTAGAATTCAAATGAATTGACTTGGATTTAGGGTTTATCTCCTTTACCTTCTCGAGTGAAGGACACCTACTCTTGTAGTGTCCTATCTTCCCATACTCAAAGCATTTGATGTGTTATTTTCAACTCTTATCGGTAGTTGAGGTTGAGGGTTGAGCTTCCAAGATCTCCTCAACCTTGGATTACTTTTCTTCTTCCTCACTTGAGGATGTGGACGATTCCACTTCCTCTTCCTCTTCGAATGTTAAACTCCATTCAACTTTCAATTGGTCCTTCTCCTCCTCTTGCACCAATGAGCCCTTATCCTTGGGCTCCTGCACTTTTTGTCCTTGTGTAGGATTCTCATGAAAAGCTATCACCTTACTCCATAGCTCATGAGTATTAGGCTACGTTTGGTAGGGTGTAATCCACCCTGTAATGTAATCGAGATTACATTACAAGTTGAATTCCTTTGTTTGGAATCACTTTAAGATTGTAATGTAATGTAATCTCGATTACAAAAGAGGTTGATGATTTGTAATCTGGATTACAAACCAAAACCTCCGTAATCTGGATTACATTACAACTTGTAAAGTCGTCGGTCGGGCGGCGACAGTCGTCGGTCGGGCGGTGACAGTCGTTGGTCGCCGCCGGGCCGCGACCACCGACGCGACGACCACCTCCGCCAGCCAGCCGCCGGCCGCTGGCGACCGCCGCCGCCGGCCGCGGCGACCCCGCCGGCCGCGCCGGCGACCCCGCCGCGCCGCGCACCGCCGCCCGCCGGCGACCCCGCCGCCGGCCGCCGGCGACCCCGCCGCCGGCCGCGGCGACCCCGCCGCGGCCCGCGACCGCCGCCGGCCAGCCGCCGGCGACCACCGCCGGCCGCCGGCGACCACCGCCGACCGCCGGCGACCACGCCGGCGACCGACGGCGACCAGCCGCCGGCGACGCCGCCGCCGCCGGCCGGTCAATGGTCACCGGCCGCCCAGCGACGGTCGTCGGTCGTCAATCTTGATTACATTACAAGATGGATTGTCCCTCACCAAACAAAAGAATCCAACTTGTAATGGTTATCAAAAATTACATATAACTCTTTACCAAACATAACAATGTAATCAAGATTATATTACATTACATTACAAACTTGATTACATTACAGACCGGATTACATTACCCCCTACCAAACGTAGCCTTATTGTATTCACCTACACGATATAATATAAGAAGGTAATAAATTCAAAACAATTCTCGTTACCTTCTTATCTGTCTCCGCTTCCTCTTTATGTTCCTTGGTCCAATATTGAGGTTGGAGATGTTTCCCCTTTTTGTCTGTCGAAGCTCCGAACGGAACCTCCAACACAGTCCAATGGCTCCAATCTATTTGGAACCAAGTCTCCAATCGCTTCCTTCAATAATTGAAATCACTTCGATCGTATGGAGGTGAGATCCGGATATCTCATATTAGAGGTCCTTCGCCTTCCATCTTCCTCTAGCATTTTGCTCTCTCAACGATTAGTCTGTAGATGAACAACCTCGCTCTGATACCACTTGTTGGGAATGATCGAATGTCCAAAGGAGGGTGAATAGTCGCTCACCCTCAATTACTCGGTTCTCTTCCTATGATGTTAGTGCGCAAGCAGAATAACAATTAAACTAAACTAACACAAGGAGAAGTGACAAACCGTTTAACATAGTTCAGAGATAAAACTCCTACTCCACGACTATCCATAAGGTGGACGATCCCTATCCGTCAATGGATTAGTCTCCAGAGAACCTCCGACTAGCTCACGCAGCTCCTTGTGGGTGAAGAAACCTCATCACAACCTCAACCAAGACCTCTTGGCACCACAAGAACACTTGAGCATGAGATGACTACTAATTAGGGTTAACCACCACTAATTTAGTCAACGTTGCTTAAGCAAACCGAGTTCTCATAAATAGAACTTGTTTATTGATCCAGTCATTATCAGTTGACTGATGCCAATACTTGGCACCAGTGGACTGACAACTGACGAATTTGAACGTTACAACCCAACGTTCGAATTCAATTGAAACCAGTCGACTGTACAAAAAGATCAGTCGACTGCACAAAAAAATCAGTCGACTGATCATTCTGTGACCTCAACCAATTGGCTAATACTATACCAGTCGACTGAAAATCCTAAACCTAGGATTTCAACCACAAGTACATTTACTCAGCACTTGTCCTCGCTCGACCAATCTAGACCTAGCCTTCTAGCCTCCTCCATCAGCCTTGTGTCCCTCGGATGTCTCTCCATCTTTCACATTTTACCTTTTGGAGCTTCCTTCGGCCTCGGTCCTTGTTGTCGGGTCTTCCTTTCCTTCTAGCCTCCTCCATCTGCCTCGCATTCCTTGGATGCCTCCCCATCCTTCACGTCTTACCTTCTGGAGCTTTCTTTGGCCTCAGTCCTTGACTTTCCTCATTTGTCAAGATCCTACTTGAACTTTCCTCCTTTGCCAAGATCCCACTTGGACTTTCCTTGTTGTACCTGTATCTTGCACAATCACAATGCATATCAAATACAACAATAAACCTAACTTAAACTTTTACCCAGACATCAAAACCAAGGACACCTAGATTGATCCAACAATAAGGTAATTTTTGGAAAGGCCTTTTAGTTTTGGAAGGCAGTGCGGACGCGTCCCATTTGAGATAAATATTATGCATTGATCCTATTAAAGAAACTAACAGAGATTTCTAAGTTGAGATCATATAGGTTTACCTATCAAAATAATTCATGCATAATTATCTATATTTGTAACTCTATTTTGTAGAATTATTACAGTGCTTGTGCTAATTTTTCTTTATAGAAAAACAAAGTCTTTCATGACTGAATGGTTCAGTCGACGAAATAGGGTGATTCGGTAGACCGATCCAACAGATAAGTACAGATTAAAGTCGAGCCGAGCTCAACAGAATTAGGGTTCAGTTGACTGATCAGGAGGATCAGTAGACTAACATATTTGGAAACTGAGGATCAGAGGTGTCACACCCCGAGACCCCCAGGAGTCGCTGATCCAATAGAAAATCGGACAACACCTCCCCTGTCCGGCGGACAATTACATATACAGACATCGCATAAAACACAACCACGCAGTTTAAATGGCCTCAGGCCTCAAATCAAGACAGAATATAATATAAAACCGAGTAAACCATACCTGACTGCGAACCGGTCCGACTTACGACAAAACACAAAGCATAAAGGTCTCACAAAAGTACAACTATACTACCGTATAGTATGACTAAGTCCAACGCAAAAGCAACAGCGGAAGAAAACAATAAAAAAAATACTACCAACAAACTAGACGATCAATCTCGAACACATCTCGACAAGTACGCGAACTGGGACAGGCTGTCAGGCACGCTCCAGTAAATCATCCTGAAATAAAAACAGGGAGCTAACGGGATGAGTCATAGAACTCAGCGGATATCTCATCATATATATACAAGATATTTTAAGATAGCAACAGGGTAATAGACTACCGAAATAACACGTGCATAGGTAGGAATAAGAATAACTGCAAGAGCAAAATAAGAACTACCATACCAAAGTAGCAGAGTCGCCAAGACCAACATAAGGGTCTCCTGTAAGTGCATGTCAAATATATACAACATCAAGTATAAACAAGCACACGTAAGAGCAAAATAAACGAACACACAAAGTGCAATGACATGGTCACCCCTGCCGTCGGTCAGACATCGTCACCTATGTACGGGAGGAAGCTGAACGGAGGTCACCCTCCGACGTAGGGCTGTGACTGCCGTCCATACTCTGCCATCACTACTCCTGAGCGATCGAGTAGACGGGATGCTGCCGGTGTAACACCCCTACTCCATGGCCTATCCTAGCGAGGTAATCCATCAGCCTAAGGCCATCTGTGGAGGACATCTCTGTCTGAGTGTTACCCCTACTAGAGTTTATGAATCCTGATACCAATTGAGCTATAGTACTTAGCCTGGAGGTCTAGAGTTCGAATCCTGAGGAAGGCAAAAATCCACTGGCCAGGGATGGGAAGTTCTTGTGAGTAACGACACGGCCAAGGGTCGCCAAAGGGGCCGCCAAATGAGATTTGGCCGCCAAAGGGGCCGAGGGTCGCCTAAGGGGCCGCCAAATGAGAGATTTGGCCGCCCAAGGGGCCGAGGGGCCGGGTCGTTACAATAAAAGGCACAGTTCAAATCTTGGATTTCACAGGTGGTACACGGCAAGTACAACCATTCCTTGCCCACACAAAACATGGAGATAGATATATCAAAAGAATAGTAAGAAGAATAGTAAGGCAGTAACTAAAACTTTCAAATCATGATCACAAGAGATCCATACTCCACACACTAAATTAGATTTCAGATTCGATTATACACCTCCATCTTAATAAAAAAACAAAACTCTGAACCGATTGATCAACACCAAGCTGTATTCTAATTCCTCTACCCAAGAACAACCACAACCCACGGCATCAACCTAAAACAAAACATGAATTAAACAAATCCACACAACAACAGATCTATGCAGTAAAACCAACTCAGAAACAGAGCTGTGATCCCCAAAGCTCACAGAAAATAAATCTGATCAGAGCAACTACCACCACGATCCCAGTTCAAACTTCAATCAGAAATTCAATAAGCTTACCTCAGTGGTGGTCGGCAAGAACACTGCCCTGTTTCCGATGAAATCGAGCGTTAAGGAGTAGATCTGCAACCCCTTTCCTTCCGCAGCCCCCTCTCCAGAACCCTAGATTTTGTGTCGATGCACCTACCGCTCCAATCCAGAGAGAACTCGGGGGAAAAAGAAGATAGGCAAGGTCTCGCTCCGGCGAGGTCAGGGAAGGCGCTGAACCTGTTGCTCCTTGATCGCGATCAATCGCACACCGTGAGGCTCGGCGAAGAACAGACGCCGGAGGAAGAAAAAGAGAGGAAGGAGAAGCGAGCCTCGCTCTCCCCCGATCTCGCGATCCGCCGCAAGGATAAGAAGCGGCGATTCCCTGCGTTAGGGCACGCACGGTGAGGAAAAGGGAAGAAAGTAGAAATGGAAAGGAGAAATCTGCGGCCGGAAAAAGGAATGGGAATAAATAAAAGGTTTTGGTCTTTTACAAAAAAACCCCTGCCTTTTTAGTTATTCCCACAAGTGCCCCCAGAGCCTGAGTTATTTGACTTTTAGCCCTTCAATTTTCCATATCCTAACAAGAGGCTATCGGATTAGCCAAGAAAGGAATCATTTGTGGTTTAGTTGATTGATCAAGTGTATCAGTCAACCAATCAAGTGGATCACGTTGGATTAATCTGATTGGATCGAAGCAAGAAAGGAAAGATCATGTTCAGTCAACCGATTTGGAGGTTCAGTCTACCGAAAACCCCTAAAATCATGTATAGACATGGCGGGATTTGATTGGGTCCAGTCGACGGCATCGGGTGTTCAATTGATTGGAAAAGGTGTATAAAAGAGCCTTGGGATCCTAGATTTAGAGCAACGATCTTCTCAACGATCTGAATCTTTCATTCTTCATTCTGTTCATGCAAGCAAGTTCTGTTGACATGCCAAATCTCTTCGACAACCAATATCAAAGTTCTACATCTTCTTGTTGTCGGTGACTTTGTACTTGCATTTCATTCAGTAGAGGAATAGTAAAATTCTTACTATCCCCTATCTTTGTAACAAATTTTTCTCCTCCTACGATAGTTATTCAAAAGGAGAAACTTTAAAGGATTGTCTATTCGAAAACGGTCCAAGGGATCATAGGTTGGAGTAGCAGTCGATAGACAGTGAGTTAAATAAACTCTCGAGTTCTTGTATTTATTTTTCCACTACATTTTTTATTTCAAAAGATTTTTGAAAAGAAAGAAAGTTTCAAAAGCACGTACGATATTCACCCGTGTTTATTACACGTACGATTCGATCCTACAATTGGTATCAGAGAAATATTGTATTGATCATCTTTTCAGGTTCTGAAAAACTTTCCATTCCTTTAAATATATTTTTGAAACTTTTTTACACTGTTTTATATCTATTACATTGCTCATCCAAGACCCTAAAATATCTTAGAAACTCTAAGTTTATTTTGAAATTTGCTGATACTAATGGCTCAGGCTATAGCATAGTTCGTCCATCCCTTTCGAATAGAGAAGACTTCAATTATTGAAAAAGACGAATGGAATGCTCTTAAAAATAGAGATTGACATGTGGTTAGCATCAAGAAGGGATATACAATACCGGTGGATGATTTTGAAGAACTATTGAATCCAGAAAAATGGAGATATAAAGAAAAAGGACTAGTGAATTTAGAAAATAGAGATATAAATAAAAGGGAGCACGTACTTTTCAGTCCCAAACTTGATACTAAATTGACGATTATGTTACTAAATTTTTGAAAAAACTTTTATAGTCCTAAAGTTGAACGTTTATCTTTTTCTAGTCTCAAATTTTAAAATTTACAATTTTAAAACCATGTAATAGGAGACACTTCAAGTTTTTTTTTAATTGTGATTGAACGCTATAATCCATTTGGAAAGGTGAACCTTAAAAGTTTTCGATTTTTATTTATATTTTAGCTTGAAAATTATAACCCAATTGAGAAGGTGAATCCTAGGGATTTTTTTTATTTTTATTTTTTCTTAATTTGAACACTATAACCTAATTGAAAAAGTAAATTCTAGACTAAAATAAAAATAAAATATTAATTTTAAAATTAAAAATCTTTTAAAAAATTAATATTAAAATCGTCAATTTAATAATCAAATTTAGTACACAAAATATCTTTTCCTCCGTAAAAAATAGAGCACAAGTAAAGAATCTGGGTCACCACAACTTCTGTCACACTAACGGTTCTGCCCTCAAGGTCCTACTTCACAGCCTACAAACTCGTAAGGTGAGTTATCCCTTTGAAAGGGACTAATATATGCTCTTTACCAAAGGTGAAAAAAAAATATCATACAATCAAGATAAAAACAATGAAATGAAAAGAAAATCTTGTATAACAAAGCTCCTATGAACTAAGAGATATAAACCTTAGTAGTGAAATCGCTACAAAATAAAAACTTTGAGTGTGGAACCGAATAAGCAATTGAACCACCCTCTCTAGTCTCACCAATAATCCAACACGCACTGTTGTTCTATTTAAACTCAAGTCCTCTCCCAATCAATTGAATCATCAATAATAGAAGTCTTATCTAACAATTTTCTTTAGTGGAATTAACACATGTACAATTGACTCAAATATAGTCTAATCATCTCAAATCCTCGATCGACTCCTATGGATAAGATGCATTCAAATAGTCTAATTTTTCAAACTCAAATAGTCGATCAGTTAGAATGATCATTCAAATCAAACCTTTGGAGAGCTAACTTACCCTTTTAGTTGACTCGACTCAAAACAAAACCTTTCAGTATTGAGCAAAACATCTTAAGTCGGCTACTAAGACAACTTGACTATTCAATAAATGACTCTATTCATTAATAACTTCAATCAATCGTAGATTATGACTCAAAATACCTTGCTTCTTTGTCAAGTACATCTCCAAATGGGATGCGAACCCTGAGACGCTGGATGTCACGTCCCGAGGAGCCGCTCGTCCGATACTGACCGGACAGCTACTCCCTCGTCCCGGCGGACAATTCAGATGACCAGACCCCCACGACTATCTCAGTCGGCCTGTACTGCAGCCTATAGGGCTGGAACAAGCGACCGTATAATGAGCAAAACAGAAAACGACGATAAAGCTGCGTACCGGTACGACTTACGACAAACGCAAAGCACAAGGCCTCCATGGCTCACAAAAGTACAACTATACCGCCGTATAAAATGGCAAAATCAAACACGAATATAGCAGCGGAAACGTAAAGTAAAAGAAACAGAAAACGGATACCAACATGTACTACCAACAAAGTAAAAGAGACATCTCGGAATCATCTTGAAGAAATACGCGACCTGGGACAGGCTGCCGGGCACTCCAGACCATCATCCTGAAATAAAAACAGGGAGCTAACGGGGTGAGTCCTAAGAACTCAGCGAATACAGACTGATATGCACAGGAAGAAAATAATAGCAGTAAGTCACCGTCTATCTATCTACCACAATACTGAAGATAACTGCAGTAAAAAGAAATGCAGAACTGAACTATAAACAGTAAAGGAACTACGTACCTACCTGCGTCGATCCAAACCCGGTAGTATGCATGTCAATCAAGTGCAACAATCAAGTGCAACAATCACAATCATATGCATCAATGCACAGTATGCTCATGATGCAGCATGGGCCACCCCTGACGCCTCGGTCAATAATGCACACGCGAGACCATATGGGTAGGGCTCTGACCTGGTCTTCCCTGCACGAACAGACGGTCAATAATGCACACGCGGGACCGAATGGGTAGGGTCGGAGACCATGGACGTACCCCACCATCGGGTGAAGTAACGCTCTAAACGTCCCTGCTATCATCGGATAGGTAGGGGACCTGCTGCAGTGCCCGGGTCCGCCAACGGGGCTGCACGACAAGTCATGTGGCAGGTCTGACGGCCCATCTCAACCACTAGGGGAGTCAAAGGTCGCCTACATATGCCTCTACACGAGTAGCAAGTACGACGACCCATCTCAACCTCCAGGGAGTCAAAGGTCGTCCCCTATGCTACGTGCAATAATGATGCATGTCACTATCCCATGCATCAACTACTATCATCCCTGCTGTCATCTACATGATATGCAGTAGTCCAGATAACCGGTATGCACCAATACCTAAATCCTAGCGTAAGGTATAAGGTAAACTGTGCATCATCAATCCATACAGAAACAGTAAGCAGTAAAGCTAACGGGTACAACTACCGAAGCAATAGCACAGAGATACAGATATCAGATATCCCTACTGCTAACTATGTCTAGCTATGCATAAAAGAGGTACCCGCCTCGATGTAATGAAGTCCAAGCGTCGAGAACCTCCCATCAAGATAATATCCGCGACGCAGATAGCCGCGACACTCAGTATCCTACATCAAAGACAAGTAACAGATACAATTTAGCTAATTGTATAATTTACAAATCAGCTAAGATACACTACTAATATTGGGATCAACTCCTAGCCTCGAATTAACCCAATTCACACTAAGCTAACCTAATCCACTTTAATATTACAACCAATCGAAACAAAGTACCACTGTTCCCTCCTCCAATCCCTACTCAAGCCGAACAGAACAAGCAACCACTCAGATCAGAGCATCACACGGCAATACCAAATCCGCAACTATAAGCTCCAACACAGCAATCTCCAAACCGATTTGCCCTCAAAACCTTAATTCGTTCAGGAGAAGAAGTTCTAGTTTACATCTACTGATATAACACCAAATTCAACCATTCATCCAAGGATCAAACGCTACTTAGCTGGAATCTTACCCAAATCGTCGTCGGCAGCAGCTCCTGCACAGATCTGGCACACGGCAGTGACCCTAAGGAAGAATGCCCAAACTGCAATTCACCCTAGGAAGCTCAGTAGCAAACCCTCATTCACCCTAGGAGATTGCGGCTGACTCCGGCGACCATAATTGTAGCGGCCCCGCCTCTATGGTCACCGCAGGCAACCCTCTAGGCCGGCAACCCTACGGTCTTCCCACCCCTGGCAGTGGGTTTTTGCCTTCCCCAGGATTCGAACCCTTGACCTCCAGGACAAGTACAATAGTTCCTGAATCCTGGTACCAATTGAGTTGTAGCCTTTTTATGTAGCGGCCCCGCCTCTATGGTCCCCGCAGGCAACCCTCTAGGCCGGCGACCCTACGGTCTTCCCACCCTGGATTCAAGAACTATTGTACTTGTCCTGGAGGTCAAGGGTTCGAATCCTGGGGAAGGCAAAAACCCACTGCCAGGGGTGGGAAGACCGTAGGGTCGCCGGCCTAGAGGGTTGCCTGCGGGGACCATAGAGGCGGGGCCGCTACACTGGGCTTCTAGACTGTCCACCGCGAGCGCTTCCCGATTTATTCTGGTGACCGATGGAAAACTTCCGTGGGATCGGACCGGTCATCTCAGGTTCAATTTGTCTGCTGTCTGGTTCATCATTTTTTTCTTTGTCAAGTACATGCCTAGAAAAAAAAATCTTTCCAAAACACACCTCCTGGGAGTCTCAACTTAAGGACTTCTTTCATCTTTTAAGAGTCTCTCACCTCTGTGATTTCTTCAGCTTTCGAAGAGGCCTCGCCTATGGTTCTTCTTATGCAAAGAAATGTCACCTTTGAGTCTTCCTCATCAACAAACTATCATGCTCGTGCATCCTACCTACTTCTATTCGACGTCTCCATTTACCAGGATCTTCTTGAACTTCTCCATTTATCAGTCACCTTGTTTTTCTTGAACTTCTCCATTTTCCAACACCCATTGAACTACTTTATTTGCCAAGTATTTAATCAAGTTTAACCAACTTGAACTTCATCAACCAATTCCACTTGCAATTACCTATCAAATTTTCCACATTTGCACTCTTAACAAAACAGATCACAACAAAAAAAATCAGCAATTGCGACGGACTATTTCCGTCGCTAAATGATAATAGCGACGGAATAGCGATGAAAGCAAACCCGTCGACTGCCAGACTGTCGTAGCCGTGGATAGTGACGGAACTTTTTCATCCGTCGCTAATAGTGACGGATATTAAACAAATAATCCATCGCTATTTGCGACGGATACTTAAAACCTCCGTCGCTAAATAACGGAAATAGGTGGTCGTCTACGGTCTAATAGCGACGGAATCAAAAAGTTCCGTCGCTATTTTATCGTAACTAGCGACGGATATCTAATTGTGACAGAATATTGACTATTCCATCGCTATTAGATAGGCAGAGGACTCGGGTTCCCAATGATAACAATGGAAAGTCAAATATCCATCGCTAATTGCGACGGATTAGTAGCTATTCCGTCGCAATTAGCGACGGAATAGTCAAATATCAATCGCAAATTGAGACGGATTTGGAAAATATCTGTTACTAATTTCAGCAGATTTGACAGCAGCATTTCCCTAGTTTTTCACTTACCATATTTATATTCAATACATACATACACATATTCAAATAACAACACATATACAAGTGAAACACATATCCAAATAACAAGCATACATACATACATATCCAAATAACAACACATATTCAAATACATACAAAATGATTTAATGATAAAGCAAATCCAAACTGATCCAAACACCAACATATCCAACACATATTCATACAAAACAAATCCATATCCGAATCCAAAGTAAAGTTATATCCATATCCAAATAATAATAGTGAATAGATACATGAACATAGAGTGTAGTAGAAAACACATCAAAACTGAATAAAAAAGAACAACATTCCTGCATAAAAGAAGAGAAATAATATAAATAAAAGTGAAATACAATGATAAAGCAATATTAGTGAAAATATAACTAGTTATTGTAACTGATATAGAAAATCTAAATAACATTTAATGATATGTAAAATATCTAATATACAAACCTTTCAAACAAATCAATGTCTGAATTCAACTTTGAAAATGTAGAATCTATAAACCAAAATGAAAAATAAGAAATATTTAGTGATGCATATAATAACAAACAAATAGTATAATAATTTGATTTTGTAAATGCAGAGAAAAGAATATAACATACCATAAAAATGTCTCTACTCATCTGGGATATTCTTAGAATCCTGCATCTCCTGAGACTCAAAACGAGGAGAGGCGGGCTTCTGTGACATTGGCGATAGAGTTGCTGTAAAAGCTTGCATGTGACGCACTAACGCCTCACTGTGTGTCTGGCGGGCCCGCAATTCCCTAAGCTCTACATCCTTCTCGACCCACGTCGTCTCCATTGTCGTGAGTCAGTCCATAGAGCATCATTCTCCTCCCGCAATTGACGAACCTCACTAGAGGAGGAGGAGGAGGAACTTGGATGTCCCCTAACCCCTGGAGCTCTCATCTGATCATATGTAACTTTTGCGTGAGAGCCCAAGCCGTATAGAGCGGTCTTCCTCCTTTCACCGACAACATCATAGTAAATGTCATTCATCTGGTCGGTGGAAAGAGGCTGTGAACCCTCCCCCTCTATAGTAGGCTGAGACGCCTCTGCAACTCTAGTGGTCATTTCTTCCTGTGAAATACAAACTAAATTAATCTTTATAAAATGTCAAAACAAATATACTAAAGTTAATATACTTACATTGATTGCTAAGGAGCGTTGATCGACAAATAACCCATCTTTTTTCTTATGGGTTTTGCTGAATACCTCCCAACTAGTGGGAGGTCTTTATAACTCAGCAGCCTGTATACAAAAAATACAGTATTTAAATATATCCAAAAAATATAATGAATATTTATTATAACCTAAATAAAAACTTACCAAGTTACTGGCATGCTGGACAATCGAACGGGATCCATTAGTGTGTTTCGTGGATCCGGTGTTGGGGCCTGCAAACTCCTTGTTGCGAATGGCTCGAGCAATCGCAGCATTATCTTTCCAATGCTGGGCATCCTAGACTGCTCTCTATGCGCCCCAAACTGTCTCAGGGACCTTCGAAAGTCTATTTTCCTTCTTTCTCCACTTGTATAGCATGCCCCTGTACAATTTGAAGCAATAGGCATTCTAGATTTTCTTGAATTCCTCCTCTTGACCCTCCACCCAAATATATCTCTTCTATAAAAATAAATATATGTTTAGTATCATGTTAGTTTTAACATTAAATAAAATATATATCTAAACTACTTATCAAAAATTCACCATAATAAAAATTCTTTATATCTTGCTCACATGGTCACATGTTATAGCAGTCGAGGACAATCGTTCTTTGAATTTCTTTGTAATGTAAGCTGAGACCTGGTGACCGTCTGGGAGAAAGCTGTAGCAAAAATATCATACATTAGCAAAATTTGACTTGAAATATATATAAATTACATATTTACTTACCAGTCACTGACTACTCTCAAAGTAATATTGTCACCATGTGGTTTCTGTCCCGACTACATGACTATAAAATTCCAAAATCATAATATTAGATATACACTTTTGCAATAGTTAATCCAACGAAGATGAAATATAAACAACTAGTATCAACGAAGATGAAATATAAACAACTAGTATCAATGAAGATGAAACAGAAACAACTAGTATCTACGAAAATGAAACACAAATAACTAGTAATATTCAATATTTAATCACCTGATCTTATTCCGGTGGAACTAAATTAACATGTAAGTTTTCATCGCTTGACTTCGTTGACACATCAACCTCCTCATTGCTAGATATCTCACCATCATTTATTTCCTCGTAAGTGACATTATCATCTATAAGTAATTGTGATGTTGATTGTATTTCTGAATCAACAGCGTTCATTATGGCTTCTTCATTTTGATAAGTATCGGGATTTTGGACAGTTATCGTATTCAACATTTCAATGCTTAACCTAGGCTTAATTTGACAAACAGCAAGCTATTCACTTGGTCATCTTTTCTTAGTTGGGTACTCAAGATAAAATACTTGACCAGCTTGCATTGCAAATATGAAAAGTTCAAACTTGTTGAATCTTTTGGTTGAATTAATCTCAATTAAATTGTATAAACGATGTTTTCTAGTGCCCGTCCTTGGAGTTGGATAATACCAAGAACATCTGAATAATACACATCTTTGGAAAGGTAACGCTGGGTATTCAACCTCGATAATTTCCTCTGGTCTGCCATAATAGTCAAATTGAGTATCATTGTTGTTTATTGATCCTTTGACACAAACACCAAAATTGTACGGTAGTCTTTGTGTATCACATTGACCAACATAAAATCTGTATCCATTCACATAATAATCGGAGAAGATGGTCACAATATGTAGAGGTCCAAATGCGAGATTTTTTATTCGTTCGTCTTCTATATTTGAAATTATATGATCATTCACCTATAATAGTGGTGGTTGATAAAATTAGATGAATATATAATACAAAATTATAAACATAAAAATGCATATTAACTTACTTACATATATTTGAAACCAAAATACAAATTCATCCTCTATCTTCTGATCTAGCTCATTTACACTTATAGATGGATTTTGAATATATAACTATTGTTCGTACAACCTGACATATAAGAAGGGAGTGACTTAACACCATCCCAAAAGATAATTATTCAAATTACTCGTTTAACTTGAACTTATCATACTTTATTTCCTCTAAAATGAGTCATTTAATTAGTATTTTTTTTAATTTATAATTTATAGAGGTGGTTATTAGAATTAGTTTTTTCAATTATTAACTAGGCATATCTTGGAGTAACCTTTTAACAATACATCAATTAATCAATAAATGAATTCATTACGAACTAAAATCTTTCACTATTGGAGATCATTCGGGTTAATTAACCCTTTCCTCTATTTCTTATAGTCAGGATATGGGTTTCTATCATAACAATTGCTTTAATTGAAATAATTGAAGTATGCAAATTCAAATTAAGATTCTTCATAAGGACACATGGAGTTCTATTGTTTCCTCTCAACAATTGACAAGGAGCTGTACACTATAAGTACAAATTTATAACAAAATATTGGATGTATTTAGCTTTGATTTCTTCAAGCATTAGGTATACCAACAATGAAACAAGTGGACATTACAGGAATTCTGATGGGACATCAATATGTTGTTTCATACTCCAGCAAAAACTTTTTTCTTTGTACCAAGAGCATTCTTGTCAAACAGAGTTTCCAAGGACCTTGGCTTCCTGTTCCTCACTCGCCCATTCTCCTTCAGCAGTTCAGCCAACCTCCTTTTCTCGTCATTTACATCTGGGCTGGCCGTTCCAAGCTTTTCCTCCCTCAACCCAACAACATACTCGAGAATCTCAATGGCTTCATCATACCTGCAACCATGTTTGAGCAAACACACCCTTTGACCATAGGCTACTTTAACAAAATATATAGCAATGTTGCTATTACTGGCTATAAAGAAAAGAAACACTGCAGTAAAGGACTAGCTTGGGCCATTTCACTTTCCCCTTTTGCTGAAAAAAATGGTTTCAACTAAGTTGATCTCTTCATTCATCTTTTAATATAAGGCTGGTAAAAGTCTATTTTCTCGTTCTCTATTTATGCTAGGCATTTGTTTGACCCATCTTAACGGTACACATTATATAATTAACACCAAATTATTACTTTTGGGGTATTTAGTAGAAATCATGCTGACATTAACCTCCTTTTACTGGAGTTTCTGGTTGCAGTAACCATAGAGGGCAGATTATTGGTGAAAAGTGAAGGAAATTAGTGAGGCAGAAAATTATTATTCATTCAATTAAAGTGTAAGGAGCTAATATGGAAATGTGCATGTTCGACAATACAGAAAGCTTTATGATATAAACTAGAGAACAAGCATGTGTAGTATCATGCTGATTCAATGATATTGTAATACTGCAAAACTAGCAAAGCAGTTTTTTCTTTTCCTAGGTTGGGGTGTGACCGTGTGAAATTGAATCTCAGTTGTGTTATGAAAACAAACCATCAATAGAAAAGGGACAAATGACAGTCATTAATGAATGCATACCTTCCCATAGCATCATAAGCACCTGCTAGATTGCTGTATACTCCTAATGTGTCTGGATGATATGGACCGCACTCTTGTTCAAGAATGCTTCTGGCTTCCTCAAACGAGTTCGCAGCTTCACTAATAGCCAACCTCTGAATGCAAGAAAGTCCCATCTGGTTCAAAACAATTCCAAAGAAAGCAGACTTCTTCTCTCCACATGCTCGTAGCTTGGTGATGGCATTCTCCAATGAAAGGTAAGACTCGTCATAGTTCCCTATAATGTAGTGCAGAACCCCCATCTGTGCTTCAATTCCAGCAATGGTGCTTTGTTGACCCGGAGAATTGTTATACATCTTCACAGCTTTCTGTAGTAACTTCAGTGCCTCTTCAGGTTCATTCATTGACTCTAATATTGATGAGACATTCGTCAATCCAGTAGCAATTTCCTCTGATGATGTTCCAGCAATTGGTTTATTATATATTCGAAGAGCATTTTCACAGTAGCATTTTGATTCCCTGAACTTTCCTATCCTATTATACAAATCAGCAAGATGTACATAGACTGAAGCAACAGCAGGATGGTTCTCTCCTTTGGATGCCTTGAATGCAGTGAGTGCTTTCCTGTATGCTAACACAGCTTCATCATATCGTGCCAATGAGAGGTAGATGTCACCTATGCTAATATCTACTGAAGCCACCTCAGTTTCCTGACCATTAGACACCAAACCCATGCTAGCCAAGACTAAATGCTCCAAAGCTGCTTCATGGTCCCCCTTGGTATCACAAATGAGACCCATGAGTCTCCTATCTGCTGCCTCTTCAACAGATGTGGTTTCCCCATTCGCTTTATGGACATCAAGAGCCTTCTGGCACAACCTCTCAGCCTCTTCAAATTGAAGTGCTTGAACATGAGCTTCGGCTAAGTAGCGACAAGTTTCACCAACTCGGGGATCCAAATCACCCAAGGCCTGCCTCTGAATTTCTAATCCTTGCTGGTAGCAATATATTGAACTCTCTAGGAGCCCCAACATAGCATAAGTGTCACCCAGCTGCATGTAACCAGAAAATTTGGCAAGAGCATGCTCTTGGCTTTCTTCAGGAACTGGGATCTCCAGAGATTTCTGAAGAACAGGAACAGCCTCAGCGAACTGTCCCATGTTGCAATAGATTGCTGCTACAACATGCAAGCTTATGACCAAGTCTAAGCTTGGTTTCCCACCAGTACATTTCTCAAATGACTTGGCTGCTCGAAGAGCATATTTCAGAGCTCTTTTTGAATTGTTTGAAGCAATCAAATCCTTGGCATGCTTAAGAAGGAAAGGCCCAAGGTCAGGGTTATCCAGCCCTCCTTCAGATAGATCATCAGACCCATTATCTGAATTTGCCTCTCGTGTAAAATGCTTATTCTTTTTTTGCGTATGCCCAACTACATAACCACTCTTTGCCACAGTTTTAACATCCTTTTGTGGTGATATTCTTAAGCCATTCTTTGCTGCAGATTTATTATCCTTCTGTGATGATTTTAAACCAGTTTTTGCCACAGTTTTATCATCCTGGTGTGGTGATCTTTTCTCCAGTTTTGTGGAGGATTTTAGACATTTATCTGGGTTGTGTCGAAACTGAGGAGGCCTTTTCAGCTTCTTTGATGATACACAAGATATATTGAAAGGCAGGGATTTAGAATCACTCGCAAGTTTCTTTTCAGTTGCCCCATTTCTCCTTTGGTTTACTACATTGGCTGCATTTCTATCTTCGTCCTCTTCAATGGCTTTAATAGCATGGCCACCTACGAGATGACACAACTCTGAGTCAATCCTCGATTCCCCACTATCTGAACCATAGCTCTGCCGTGACACTGATCCATCATAAGAGCTTTCCAACTCGCATACATTATCATATAATTTCTCAATTGATGGCTCCTTTAAACTATCAGTTTGAAATTCTATAGCCTCAGTCACAGAACTGTTCATGCTTTGACTTCTTGATGACATTGGTGTGGATAAATTTTCTTTGGCATCTGAAGAAATCATGTTGCGTGGCATTTCAATTAAACCAACTTGATCCCTTGGAACTCCTGGCATGGTAACAGAAAATGGATGGTTGAACCAAAGGAGGATGTTCCAAGGTGAACAGCGGGGATGAACAAAAATTTTTGAAGAGGATTGTGCAAATTATTTCCTACCATAGGAAGAAGGACAAAAATATTTGAACCAAGGAGTCACTCGGAGAGAGTATTTCATTATCGTTAATTCCAAATCAAAAACCATAAAGAACAAACAAAATTTGCATTATTCTTGAATATTAAACGACGATTTTAGAACCGTACGTATAATGATATAAGGGATCTAATGATGAACGGAAATGATCACAGCCTAGAAGACTGCTCTACTTTAGAGACAGAATATGCAAACCTCGGCCTTTCATTGTTAATGTTATAGAAGCCATCTCGAAAAGAGAAATCTAAATGAATGAATAAACGGAGTTATGTGCAATACTTCATTTCGCAATACTTCGAACGTGTTCCTCATCTAAACCCGGATAGGCATGATCGACGGGTTCCACTTTGCATCAACACAACGAAGAGAAAAAAGAAGAAGAAAAAACTCGGTTTATGTGCTTTGGGTTGGGGATAAAGATTTCTCCATAGAACACCTCAAGCCGAAACCAGATAAAGAAACAATACTATTTTCAACAAATCTAAAGAATCGCCAATAATATTTTCAACAAATCAATCTTCCGCATTAATTCTACCAGAAATCCAAAAGACGAAACCAATTAAACAATAGGATAGCAAATCTGATACCGGCCCTAAAGTCCCGCCATCCGAGGCATCACTGCAGAAAAGGAATGATCGGCAATTGAGCACAGAAGAAGAGCCCGGAGACGGGAGGGGAGGAAGAGGTTGTTGTGGCAATCGGCACTGCGAGGATTAGGTGCGAGCGGGAGGGATTTGGAGAGGAGCGAGGAAAAGGAACGGTTGGAAGATGGCGATGCCTCTCCGCCCGCCCATTCCCAACGACCTCAGAACACGAACCGCCGTTGGATGCATCCCATTGCCGTTAAATGAACGGATGCGATTGGTCCTGTTTCGGGGGAGCGTGCGGCAGACAAAATTAGAATCTTGAGATTGAGGTTAGTTGGGTGGTGGGCGTTGCGGAAGAAGAAGGACTCTTAAAAAATAATTTTTGTTGGAAATTTTCTTTTTAAAAATAATAAAAGAATGCTTTATATAATATCATTGACAGGAGCGTTTTACAAAGAACGTATTTCATTAACTTTCGAAATTCTCCCATTTTATGCCCTTTTCATTTAAAAATTCAAAAAAAAAAAATCGCGGCTAAGACGGCCGGCCGAAGGAATCTTCCGATCACAAATTGAATATTTCGGTGCTCTGCAGCTCCGACTCACCTCTCGAATCGCTCGACGTGCGCCGCCAGTCTGAGAATCTCTTCGTCCAGCTGGAATCCTAAGCAGTCCCTCACGGTCAATGTCTCCGGTTTCCGGCACCCGTTGATGACCGCCACCAGCTCGTCCTTGGTCAGGTAGGATTCGCTGAGCACCCGATGGTGCTGCTCCGGCAGCCACCGCTCCACGGCCTTGGCGTCCTCGTGCCCGATCAGCCTGCACACCTTCAACCTAGCGAATCGGGGGCGGTAGCGGTCGATCTCGGCGATCAGCTCCAGGAACAAGGAGGGTTTCGCCTCCATCTCCAGGTGCTCCAGATCCGCCCACCTCCCGACCAGCTCCGGGATGCGGAGGTCGTCTTCGAGCATCAGATTCTCGGGAAACGTCAGGGACTTTAGATTGGGGCATTAGATCGGATTCAATTCGCCGATGGCACATCTCGTCGGAGAGGAGGTGAGGGAGGAGGAAGAATGCCATACCTGGACTCACTTGATCGAGACGTAGGCGAGGTCGTCGATGGAGGCGGAGAAGGGGAAGGAGAGGTGGAGAGAACCGCCGAAGGAGCAGTGGAGAGTGAAGTGCATGAAGGCGGAAAAGGGGAGGGGGGAGCGGAGGCCGTAGTCGGAAGCGAAGGGGGCAGCGTCGACAGACGGAGTCGTGGAACCGGACTTGCAGACCAAGGAGCAGCTATCCTGCCTTAATTTAATAATCTTCAATTAATTAATAAAGCTTTAATTAATTAAAACCAAACCTTAAATTAACTCAACTTAAACTTAATTTAATTAAAACTTAAATAAATTTAACAAAATTAAAACTTAAGTAAAATTAATCAATTTACTCTAACTCATAAATAATCAAACATTAACCAAACAATTTTAATTAATGTAAATTCAAATTAATTCTAAGTTAATTAATATCAACTCAATTAAACTTAATAATTAATCCAGCTTAATTACCCTTAATTAGTGACTTAAATTTAATTATCATTTTAATCTTAATATAATTAAACTCAAATTAACTTAATTAACTAAATACATTTACAGTTTGTTTGGGAGGAGGTGAGGAAAATGTAAGTAATGAAAAAGTAACTTCTATTCTTGTTTGGGAAGGAGGTGAAGGAAGAGGGTGGGGAAGGGAAGTAAAATTTTACCTTCTCTTACCCGTCAAATTTTTTGTTTTCTTATTTGGAATGTAAGTAAGTTCTCCTTATTTCTTCTCTCTTTTCTTTTCTTTCTTTTTAATTAATGAATCTTCACTCACCACATCTAAACATAGAGTTAATTTTAAGTTTAACTTAATTAAGAATGTAAACTTAGATTCAATTTAAACTTAATTAAACCAAAAATAATCAATTAAATAAGTCAAATTCAATTAACAACACGAGCCAAAATTCAATAAAAAAATCTTAATTAATCAATCCAAAATTAATTTAAACTAATTGAATTAATTCAATTAATCTGAAAATTACTTAATCAAGATAAATCCAAATTAAACAAACTAAATATAATTAATTAAATTAAATCAAAATTAATTAATAATTAAATTAAGGGAAAATTTGAGAAAACTCCCCAACACCAAACTCGGTTTTGCATGCACTCCCCAACCAAAAATTTCTTTGCATGCACTCCCTGATGGGATTGACAAGACAGTTGTGTGTTATTTTTTTTTACCAGTATAAAAGAGTAAAAATTCAGTATAAATTGTAAAGATTTGAGTATAAATTGTTTGAGATTGAGTACTAATTTAAGAAATTTGAGTATAAAATTTCGGTGACCCTTTATGTGAAAATCTTGATGTGGTGGATGCAACCTCACATACTCAAATTTCTAAATTTTATACTCAAATTTTTTCAAATAATACTCAATTTAAATCAATTCATATTTAAATTTTGATAATGTATACTAAAATTTTTACTATATACTGAAACAATATACACTCAATTTTTTTTCAAATAATACTCAAATTTCTTAAATTAGTACTCAATCTCAAACAATTTATACTCAAATCTTTATAATATATACTGAGTTTTCACTCTTTTATACTCACCACATCAAGATTTTTACATGGGGGTCACCGAAACATTGTACTCAAATTTCTTTAAATTAGTACTCAATCTTAAACAATTTATACTCAAATCTTTACAATGTATACTGAATTTTTACTCTTTTATACTCAATCCATCAGGGAGTGAATGCAAAGAACTTATCAAGTGGGGAGTGCATGCAAAGGCCAATTTGAGATTGGGGAGTTTTCTCCAATTAACACTTAAATCAACCGTATACTTGAATATTACAATTGGATAGATGTGACTCACAAAAAGTACTAAACTAAGTAGAATTAATAATGCCCAATTATAATAATTAATTTATCAAAGTTTATTTTAATAATTTAATAAGTTGTGAAATTTAGGAAAAATATAGATAAACAAATTATGAAAAAAAAGAATAATGTAAATATGCTGGGAAAACCTAGGATTGATGATGCATGTTTATACTCTAAGACCAGTAACTTGTTTAAAAAAAATGATTAATGAGGTTTTTTTTAACCTCGGGCAACCGGCTCGGTTCCACGAAAGTTTCCCATCGGCGTCCAGGGTAAATCCGGAAGTGCTCGCAGTGGGCGGTCTAGAAGCCCAGCGTCCCAGGGTTCGCGTCCCATTTGGAGGAAAAATTCCTACAAATACACCGTAACTGGAGATCGAATCATGGATACCTGGGATAGCGACTAGTCGCCCTACCGCTGTACTATAGCCCCAGAGGCCCAGTAACTTGTTTAAAGTCTTACTATAGCAAGCGCTAATATGTTTTTAATTTAATTACAAATATTGCTTAAATACGAAACTTTAAGCAAAATATTTTCCGAATTCATCTTCCCGTTAAACATTCGTGAAAAACAAATGAAGATAAAATCTATTACGTACCCATTTATAAGCCCATTTTCATGCCTCTTATTTACCACTTATCCAAAAATAATCTTTCCTCTTTACAGGCTGCCAAAATGATCCCTTATGTTTCAAAATATTTCCTTAATTCATCTTTCTTATTAGATTTTTATTAAAAACAAACGAAAATAAAGCTCATCACCCACTCATATTTCTTGCTAGTTCATTTCTTCAATTTTCTTTAAATTAGAATCTTTTTTCTTTTGGCTAAATTAATTCTGAACCATCAATACATATTTATCAATTGTAAAACCACAAAAAAAGTTACGAAGAGCATGAGGTATTTTAAAGAGTCGTAAAAGTTTTAGTTATAAAGAGAAAATGCAAATGCTTTCATGATGTGTGAGTAGGCCAAGCCCGGGATTGGATAACTTCCATTCATATCATGCATCATTACAAGAATATCTCGTTATCTAGAAATGAACTAATGGAAGATATGAATGAGTGATGGGTTTTATTTTTGTTTATTTTTAACGAAAATCTAATATGAAAGATAAATTCGAGAAACATTTTGAAACATAATGAGCTATTTTGGTAGTCTAAAAAAGAGGAGAGACTATTTTTGGATAAGTGACAAATAAGAGGGATGAAAATAAGTTTATGAATGGATAATAGACTTTATCTCCATTTGTTTTTAATGGAAATCTAACGGGAGGAGGAATTCGAGAAACATTTTAAAATATGAGCGTTCATTTTAGCAGCTTGAAAAGAGGAGGGATTATTTTAGGATAAGTGGAAAACAAGAGGAACTAGAATGGGTTTTACCCCATTTATTGTAGTCGGTACTCGACGGTACTCCACTAATGTAGCTCATTTATGAGTTATATGATTTGTTACTCCCGAATCTATAGTCAATAATGGATAAGAATTAGTTAATAACATTATACTAGCAACATGATGCTCATGACTAGAAGATAAACATGGATATACCTTTTTCAACTTGGTACATTCATGAGCAAAGTGACCCTTCATATCACAGTTACAGCAAATTAGCTTGTTTTTAGGTTTCTGTCTATGTTTCTTCCCTTTGAATTTCTTCTTGTTTGGGCCCAACCCAGCAACAACAGTAGTATTAACTTCCTTTTCCTTTCCTTTCTTGAACCATTTCTTCTTACTAATAGAACATTTAGCTAAAAAAACCTACCCAAAAATCCTTGTAGATTCTATTCTCTTTGCTAATAGTTAAACATGACATGAGACATCAACAAAAGTTTTGATACTTTCGTTGTTCATTGTCACCTAAGAATCAAGATGAGAATGGATTACTGCCTAAACATGTTGTTCATTAGTCAATTCATGACCTTTATGACCAGCAACATTTAGTTCCTGAGTTATATTTGTCATTTCCCTCAAGTGTTGGGCTATAATGACATTCGAATGTTTCTTATAGTTGTCAAACTTAATAGTCATCTGTCAAAACTTGCTCAAACTTCATTGTATTTTTCTCTAAAGCCATTGATAATTGTTTATACTCATAAACTATGTCATCATCCATAGAACTGATCAAGATTCTATGGACAATATAGTCACACACAGATAAGTTAATTTTAATATGAGCTCCTAATATGCCCTCTTTAGCTAATCTATTCATTTGTTCGCGTTCGATATATCATAATTTAGCATACCAAACTTGAACATTAATATCAACATCACTAGTAAGAGTAATATTTGAAAAGCAACCATCAATTCTATAATTAGTATCTAGTTATACATCAAGAATAAAAAAATCATTCATTAAAAAATCATGTCTTATTAACACATAGTTAATAAAAAGTTGTACACACCTACTGTAATAATTCATATAATATCACAACTCAAGAGGACATGTAACAAAATTAAATTCTGTCAAATTTTAGAAGCATAAAGGATATCATATAGAAACAAGGTATGTCTACCACGTAGGTTGAGTTTGCAAGTGTCAACTCCTTTAACTTTAATTTTTCGCATTGTTTCTCACATATATTCATTTATTATTAGTAGGTATTTGACGGTACTCCGTGAATATAGCTTGTTTATGAGCTATATGGTTTGTTGCTTCCGAATCTAAAGTCCATAATGGATAAGAATTAGTTAACAACATCGTACTAGCAACATGATGCTTATGACTAAAAAATAAACATGAATTTACTTTTTTCAACTTGTTACATTCCCGAGTAAAGTGACTCTTCTTGCCACGGTTATAACATGTTAGCTTGCTTTTAAGTTCTATTTATATTTCAACCTAGAAATAGTAGCAGTATTAGCTTCCTTTCCTTTTCCTTACTTGAACCATTTCTTCTTACTCTTGGATCCAATAGAACCTTCAGCTATAAAAGTCGGCCTAAAAATCCTGGCAAACTCTATTCTCTTCACCTTCAGTGCAATATGACATGAGACATCAGCGAAAGTTTTGATACTTTCACTGTAAGTAAGATTCTATTTTCATTGTCTCCTAAGAATCAGAACGGGAATGAATTATTGCATGAACATGTTATTCATTAGTCAACTCATAACCAACAACCTTTAGAGTCTGAGTCATATTTGTCATTTCCCTCAGGTGTATAGCCATGGTGACATTCAAACGTTTCTTGTAGCTGTCAAATTTAATAGTCAGCTGTTAAAAGTTGCTTAGACTTCACTGTATTTCTCTCTAAGGATAATCTAGACAGTATGAGCCATTGATAACTGTTCATACTTATAAACTAGGTCATCATCTATAGAACTGATCATGATTCTCTTAGCAGTAGAGTACTCTTTTCTTCTTCCATGTCTTATATGTATCAAGATTACGTCCGTGTTGTGTTGTAGGTTCATCAACATGCTCTTCCATGACTTGATTAACAACCTCAAGAACTTCTTGTTCTCAAGTACATATGACATTTTAAGGTGTCATATTTTATAGTTATCCCTATTTAATTTTTCTCCTTTATTTAGTTTTGTTATGATATTATTAGAAGTCATAACCTAATATAAAAAACAAATTGTTTAGCTATTTAGTATTAATCCATATGTATGTATGCAATTCACAATTAATTCAATTTTAATTTGATTTAGTTTAGTCAGGTGGTAACCTTGTTTCACTCATCATGCATATGGCCAAATCCAACCAATATTATTTAATCATATTACAAATAACCTATCAAATTTATAATAAATGAATACATTATTTATAATAAACATGCTATGAATCCAAAATATCTTTCCAAGTCAAAGATTCAAAAGACAATAGAGTACAAATTTAAAACTAGTATAAATAAACATAATGATATAAACAATCTAAGAAAATAAATAGGTTATTACTATTATTAAAATTGATACTAGTGCAATAGTTGTTAATATAATATCTATCTCTCTATGCTAGCATCCGAACTCTCTATAGAATTCTCATTTGGATCCTCTTTTGGATCTTCTTTAAACTCATCAAGATCCTCTCAAGGAGATGGTACAACATCATCAGCATAGTCTACAAGACGAAGTAGCTCCGGATCAACTCCACATATGTGATGCGCCCTGCATAGTACCCCATATGTGATATGTTACTTCGTTGAGAAGTTTCAGTATTGATCATACTAAGGCTCAAATTCAGTAATTGTCTAGATAGGAAAATCATATTGCTCGAGTTTCCTGAATAAGCTATTGAGCATTCTAATGACCATATATGTAAAGAAAGTAGATCGCAGAATGCATTGTTTTCACATGAGTCCTTTTAAGATATAAAAAAATTTCTTTATATTTGTAAACATGTTAGTGTTTTTTTTTCTATTTAGTGAATTACTGTGCTTGCATTTTTGTGTCCACAGATGGTGATGAAAACAATATTTAAGTGATATTTACAGTCACTTGGAACCGCATGCAAAAGCAGGGCAGATTTGGAGTGCGACCAAGGTCACGGTCCTCTTAAATTTTTAATAATATTATTTTTATATATAAATTTTTTATTATTTTAATATACAAGTTTTTAATTTTTTATTATATATTATTTGAGCCCTACTAAAATAAATATTTATTGGATCATAAAAACACATATCTAGAATACAAATTGATTGGAGATGTATTAAAAGATTGCCGCATGACGTTCACAATAGCCACCACAATAGTAAGGGGAGCCCAAGGATTGCTGAGCTAGGGTGCCCGCTAGGGTGCCCGCTAGGGCGTTGCCCGAGCATCCACAACCCACTCAAGATAGCTTGCACAGGACAAGTTTGCTCGGGACTCCAAACCACAATTGGTCGTACATATCTGGAGAACATAATAGATACCGTCCAATTGGGATAGACTCATATGACCTGGGTGGAGGAACGGTTGTCCTAAGCAATATGTAGGAATATCCCTTTAGGATTAAAACTTAGGGAGAATCAAGCGATGTACCTTAGTAGAATAATAATTAAGGATCTCTTAAGGCGCCGCCAAAATGTAATTAAGGAGCCTTTAAGGTACCGCTAAAATATAAACAGGTCGCGTTAATTAAAAAAATGAAAACATATATAAATGAATATCTCAATAACATTTTTTAATAATTGACAATAATGATGATCATAAAGGAGATTTCATTATTGCCCATAATAGTAGAAGATGGAGAGCCACGGTGAGGAGCATAAAAGGGGGTCCAGAAATCCCTAGGAAAAAGTCTGGAATCTTCTAAGATTACTCTTTCCTCTTTTCATTCACCAACTTTTTTATTTTACTTCTGATTTGAGCATCGGCATGGCATCGCCGGGATCCCTCCTAGTGTCATTCTATATTCCATTCTCCTTCTTAGGTCACAACCTCCACTTAGTCACAAGTCACATCATCGAGAGTCCACCGTCTACATTGTCAGCTTCCGAAACACAAATCAATAAGCATAGAATAGCAAATCAAATACATGAAATTAGAAATATAAGGCGAAGATAAATGCAAGCAATTAAATATAAAGATAAACAACCATATTGGCCAAAATATTCATACAATAGTCAGATAAAGATAAATTGGGCCATACGACCAAAATCGTAGTACATGCTATCATAAGTCAAATATCAAAGGAGGGCCAAAGTTTTGATTCTGTAGCAAAAATGGATGTCGTCTTAGTGCTGCTAGAACCCAAGGAATTGGGATGATAGATCTGTTAGGCTAGTGTTGATATGGTCATCTACTGCATGCTATTAATTTAATCCAGATCTATCTAAATCTCCTGAAATTTCATGTTGATTGATTCCTCAAAATTATCCATGCCCTCAAAATCTTCATGGAGTGATGTCTCGATATTCTCTAGCCTCTCCTCAATAGACATGTCAGGTATCAGTAGTTGAACTAGAAACTCTAGCATCTCCTCATCTGTTGGGGCTCCCTCTCAGCCTCTAGTCTATCGTCCATCGCTGCTTCTCTCACCGCTACCTATTGCCTCGACGACTTCCACTCCAAGTGTCTCATTTTTTTCACCATGCCTGCGAGGGAGAACTGTTGCATTCTTTTCTAATCGTAAGCATCATACATGGGTTTGACATTTCCTCGAACAAATTGATGCATCGGGACTTTTGAACTCGAAGATAAGATGATAGAAAGCCATGTGCATTTTACCTCCATGCTGTTGTTGACCCTAAATATCGAAAGGGAAATGTCAATGACAAGGTACTATTGGAACACATACATGCAGCCTCACCTTTGGTATGGCTCCGAGTGACGATAGACAAAATGCAATCGATAGTGACCTTAGAAAGTGCATTATCAACGGTTGACAATTGATCTCATGACAAGTAGTAGAAAATCGTAGTGGGTCATATTATAAGATATTAGATAGTGAAAGTTCTAGTTAGTAAAAGGGATCAGACACTTTGAAAAGGAAGTTGCTTGATGTTCTAGCTAGGCAATTAGAAATGTCCGAGTAGGGATGATAATAATACAATTTGGGTCGGATTTCATATCTTTTATATTCATCCTCATTTATTATATTTATTCTCATACTCATCTTCATATCTAACGGATACTTAACTTTCATTCTTATCCACATATCCATTAGAGAATTGGGTATCCATAGTCTATCTATCATCTTTATTATCTATAATTCTCTTTTTTAAAATAAATTAAATTATTTCAATAAATTTATGAATATTTATTAAATTCTTAAAAAATAACATTGAGTGAGGATAATAAGTAAAAGAAGTCTATTTAAGAGAGAAGTTACTAGATCTCTTATTTAACACGGGATGAATTCAGGCAGCAACTTAACGATAAGCGGGTGGTTTGCTCTACTCTAATAAAAAAATGAGGTATAAATTCTCTCCTTATCCTCCTTCAATCAGGTCAAATATCGGATTCCCATCGAATTCGAAAAAAATTATTATTCCTATATTCGAGCGACCAGATGGATCAAATAGATGATCAAGGTCCGAGCGACCTTCATATCTGGGTAATCAGAGAAGCTTCTAGATGATCCAAAGGCTAGATCAAACAATCCTGCGATGGCGATCAAGCTAGGTTGGAAGCTTACTGATCCCGCCCTATCTTTGGCACCGTACGGACAGCCAACGTGGCGAACGGCATGGCCGACTTCAGGGTCCACGTCATTGTGCAGGTAGCCAGCTGGACACCCTTGCCGGACCCAGGGTCTATGCCAGCCAGTCGGACGCAAGGTGGCCGGTCAGGATAAATATAGCGGTCCTCCTATCGGTACAACCCGTCCGGCCACATTAAGGCTTACACGCCTCGTTCATCCGAGTGCATCCGCCCGACCGTCCTTTATGCCCATGCTTGATATCCGTCCGGGCGTGCCGTCCCGGTGTCCACTCGGGCACTCTCGCGGAATCACCCTGGGATAAAGACAAAATACACCTGCACCAGCTGCAGATAACAGGCCGTCACCACTCGGGCGAATTGACACTCTCTGGCAGGCGCCGCCTGTCAGAGACTTACAGAAACCTGTCTTTGGCCTCACATAAGACAAATAGTATACGACAAAGAAGGTTGGTTACAAATCGACATAATCATACAATATCTTCTGACCCTGTCAGAGAATCCTGACACAGGTCATACTCAAATCGACATAATCATATAATATCTTCTGAGCCTGTCAGAGAATCCTGACACAGGTCATACTCAAATCGACATAACCATACTATATCCTCTGACCCTGTCAGAGAATCCTGACACACGTCAGACTTGGTCCTTTTCCCCGGCTATATAAGCCACTCCCCTCCTCATTACCAGGCAAGCGCGCGACCAGCCAGGCTAGGGTATCAAGCGACATCCACTTCCATTCGGTCGGAGGACACCCCCCACGATGCTGTCATTCTGCGCGAGGACGCCCCGTCGGCATCCACGTCACTCATCGCTACACCGTCATCCGGTTGCGGCTCCACTACGCTCGGCGACAGGATCAAATTTGGCGCTAAAAGGAGGGCCTTCTGCCTGATCGAGAGCGAAGAATGGAAAACCCCAATCCACTGACGGTTACTCTTTCGCCAGAAGAATATGAAATGCTGATGGCTGTCCGGACACAGAAGGCACAACAATCGCATCCGCCAACCGGTAGTCAAGGGGCCCGGCCCCCTGGGCCCTCTATACGGGGAAATTCAGAAGGTATGGCTGCTCAGCCCGACCCCTTCGTTCCTAATTTTCCCTGAGCACTTTTCCGGAACGAGGCCTACTCAGCCCCGACCGAAGCTTCAGCGTCCAGCTTGGCGCATCAGGCGCGCCTGGATAAAGGAAAAGGGCTAGCCGACCCCGCCGCGGCCTATCCGACTCACAGCCCTTTCTCCTCACAAATTCTTGGGGATCCCGTTCCCAAGCATCTACGATTCTTCACCATGCCTGAGTACTCGGGGGCCAGTGACCCCGAGGAGCACGTCATGAAATTTGAAAGTGCCGCCCAGTTGCACCAATACCCGGAGGGCGTCAAATGCCGCGCTTTCCTGACAACCCTCTCTGGACAGGCTCAACGATGGTTCGGCGGACTCCCGGGAGGATCAGTTGGGAGTTTCGCAGAGGTAAAGCGGCTGTTTCTGCAACATTTTGCAAGCAGTCGGAGGCACCATAAGACCAGCCTCAATTTGTTCGCTCTGAAGCAAGGTCCGAAAGAGTCACTCCGGGCCTACATCCAGAGGTTCAATGGAATAGCTATAGAGGTGCCCAATACCACCTCCGAAGTACTGGTCACCGCCTTCTCACAAGGGCTCCAAGAGGGTGATTTCTTCCGATCCCTGATCAGGAAACCACTGAAGGATTTTGACAGCCTGCTCGGGAAGGCTGTTAAGTATATCAATGTGGAGGAAGCACAAGCCGCCCGGAGGAAGGAAGCGATAGTTAGCCCACCGCCTGCACCTCAACACAACAGATCGCCAGGAGGACCGATTCGCAGTCCCCGACCAGCCGATCGGCCCGGAATGAGACCCCAGCAAGTGCAGGTGGCACAGGGGAATTGGCCCAACAGATGGGCCCCGTATTATGCGTTTCACCAATGTAATACGCACAACACTGAGGACTGCCGAGCAGGTGGCAGAGCTCGGACCCCACTCGGCAGGGGTCAAGGACGACAAACCCCGCAGGGACGCGGGCGTGGTCAGGGAGCCACAGCCCAACAAGGACAAAGGCGGGATGCCCCCGCCGCCCGGCAATTGTTTCCTCGGCCCGAGCAGGAAGAGGTGGAGGAACTTGACGAAGATCAAGCTAATCACCAGAACGCCGTCCGAGGAGGCGTCAATGTGATTTCCGGCGGTCCGACCGGGGGCGACTCCAACCGAGCCAGAAAGACGCAGGTACGCCGACTGGAAATTCACCAAGTCGGAGTCAGCACCTCTCAAGCTCAAGGGCCCCAAATCAGCTGGGGGCCGCAGGATTTACAAGGATTGGAGGTGCCGCACGATGACCCGCTGGTCATCACGGCTGTCATCGCCAACTACGAAGTCCACCGCACCATTGTGGACACCGGCAGCTCGGTAAACATTTTATATAAACGAGCTTTCGATCAACTGCAAATTGAGTTATCGCAGCTAGAGTTGGTGGCTACTCCCCTGTTCGGATTTACGGGGAACGAAGTACAGCCGATCGGACAGATACGGCTGGCCGTCTCACTTGGAGAGGAGCCACTCAAGAGAACCCGATGGACCACATTTCTGATTGTGGATGCCCCAGCTGCCTACAACGCCATCCTCGGTCGACCGGCTCTCAACGAATTTAGAGCGGTAGTCTCCACCTACTACCTCAAGGTGAAGTTTCCGGTCGGCGACAGAGTCGGCGAGGTGAAGGGCAATCAGACCGTGGCCCGGCGCTGCTATGCTGATGATGTCCGCTCGGGAGGTCAAAAGGCAAGGCGGGCAGGTAGCAGCTGCAACATGGTGCAAGCCTCCCCTTGGGCAGAATTGCGGGAGGACAAAGAGGAGGTACAACTTTTGCCCGGTAAGGAAGATACCAAGATTCACATTGCTGCAGGACTTCCTGAGGAGCTGAAGCAATCCCTCATCGACTCCCTCGCTCGAAATCAAGACGTATTCGCCTGGTCAGCGAAAGATTTGAAGGGGGTCCGACCGGAAGTCGCGGAACACCAGCTCCATGTTTACCCGGGCGCGCGGCCAGTAAAGCAACGGAAAAGGGATCGCAGCGCCGCGCAGAATCAAGTCATCCGGGCGGAGGTAGAAAGACTGTTGGAAGCAGGACACATCCGGGAAGTTCAGTTCCCGGCCTGGCTGGCGAATGTGGTGCTGGTGGCCAAACCCAACGACAAGTGGCGGGTATGCATTGATTTCCGAGACCTCAATCGTGCATGCCCGAAAGATTGCTACCCACTTCCACGGATCGATCAAATGGTAGACTCGACGGCCGGCAGCGAGTTCATATCAATGCTGGATGCGTACCAGGGGTACCACCAAGTCCCGCTGGCAGCTGCCGACCAAGAGAAGGTTAGCTTTGTCACGGCTGACGGCACCTACTGCTACACCGTCATGCCGTTCGGCCTCAAGAATGCGGGCGCCACCTACCAAAGAATGATGAACAAGGTGTTCCGGTCGCAAATGGGGCGTAACGTCGAAGTATACGTCGACGATATTCTTATCAAGACTGCCCGGGCGGAAGAACTAATCCCCGACATTGAAGAAACTTGCCAAACTCTGCGGCGGTTTGGCCTGAAGCTTAACCCGGCCAAATGTCTATTCGGGGCTCGAAGCGGGAAGTTCCTCGGATATATAGTCACCGAGCGGGGAATCGAAGCAAATCCGGGCAAAGTAAAGGCCATCATGGAGATGCCGGCTCCAAGGAATCTCAGAGAGGCTCAACGGCTGACCGGGCGGATAACCGCCCTGTCCAGATTCATTTCCCGATCAGCCGAACGGGGTCTGCCATTCTTCAAGACACTACGCCGGGCCACCAAATTTCAGTGGGACGCAGAATGTGACAAGGCCTTTGAAGAGCTGAAGGCTTATCTGTCTGAACTACCGACACTCGCCCGGCCGGATCCGAATGAGAGTTTATATGTATACCTAGCAGCTTCCTCCGACTCGGGCAGCATGGTGTTGGCCCGGCAAGAAAAAACTGAGCAGAGGCCGGTGTACTTCTTTGCCCACTTATTTAAAGGAGCCGAGTGTCGGTACACGGCACTCGAAAAATTGGGCTACATACTGTTCTTAGCCGCCCGGCGACTCAGACCATATTTCTTATCTCACCCAATTACTGTATTAACTAACAGTAACTTGGGTCGGGTGCTCACAAACCCAGACGCCTCAGGGCGGCTAGTCAAGTGGACAACTGAGCTGAGCGAGTATGACATACAATATCAACCCCGGCCGGCTATCAAGGCGCAAGCCTTAGCCGATTTTCTCACGGAATTGCATCCCGATGAGGCCGAGGGCGTATGGAAGGTGTACGTTGATGGGGCATCCTCTCGGCAAGGAAGCGGAATCGGCGTTCTCATGGTTTCACCCGAAGAAGAACGGCTACACCTGTCCGTGCGATTAGAACACAAGGCGACGAATAATGAAGCTGAATATGAAGCACTTATAGCCGGTCTGCAAGCCGCCCGGCATGTCGGCGCCACCCGGGTGTGGCTATATTCAGATTCGCAACTTGCTATACAGCAACTGGCCGGTAATTTCGAAGTCAACAGCGACCGGCTGCAAGAGTACATCGATGCCTATGAACAGCTGAAGGCGGGTTTCAGGGAGGTACTCTTACAGAAGATCCCTCGGGAAAGCAACTTGAAAGCGGATGAGCTAGCCAAATTAGCTAGCGCCGTCGGAGCTTGGGTGATCCCTCGGCCGGCCTGCCATGCTTTATTCGTCATGCAAATCGAGCAGCAAGCCGAGATCGAATTGGAGACCGATTGGAGAACTCCATTAATTGCATTCTTGACCAGGGGAGAAGTACCATCCGACCGGGAGGAGGCTCGGCTGTTCAGAAAGAGAGCCGCGCAATACACTATGGTCGGAGATGTCCTCTATAAACGGGCTCACGCCCGGCCATTGCTCAAATGCCTTGGCGGTGAAGACGCAGATTATGTGCTCCGAGAGGTCCATATGGGGGTCTGCAGTAATCATTCAGGGGGTAGAGCCACCGCCCGGAAGGCTCTGTTGGCCGGGTATTATTGGCCAACTTTACAGAAGGATGCCGACCGGTTGGCCGCAACATGCATCTCATGTCAGAAACACCAGTGCCTGCCACACCGGCCAACCGAAGTAATGAAGACATCTGCTGTCTCTTGCCCGTTTGACCAATGGGGCATGGATATCGTAGGTCCGTTTCCGATCGCCCCCGCCCAGAAGAAGTTCTTGTTGGTCGCGGTGGATTACTTCTCTAAATGGGTGGAAGCAGAGGCGCTGGCTAGGATCACCGAGCAGGCGGTGATTAAGTTCTTGTGGCAAAATATTCTATGCAGATACGGGATCCCCCACAAGTTGGTTTCTGACAACGGTCGGCAGTTTCAAGGGAAGAAAATCAAAGAATGGTGCTCGACATACGGCATCCATCAGGCTTTTACATCTGTGGCGTATCCACAGAGCAACGGCCAGGCAGAAGTCACCAATCGGGAAATCTTGAGAGGGCTCAAAACAAAGCTGGATCATGCAGGAACCAACTGGGTAGAGCAGCTGCCCGGGGTCCTTTGGGCGAACAGAACCACACCCCGAGAAGCAACCGGGCAGACGCCTTTCCACCTCGTCTATGGCAGCGAGGCGGTGGTGCCGGTCGAGGTCGGGTGTGAATCCGACAGGCGGTTAAGCTATGATGAAGGGAATGATGAAAGAAGGCGCTTAGAGCTTGATCTCATAGAGGAAGTCCGGGAAAAAGCAGCCGCCCGGATGTTCACGTACCGTCAGCGTATGAAACAAAGGTACGACCAGAAGGTGTTGCCGCGCTCGTTTCACGCCGGGGACCTAGTCTGGAAACGAATAAAGCCGGTCGGTGATGTTAACAAATTACAGCCACAGTGGGGCGGACCCTTCAAGATAGTGCAGAAATTGCATTCAGGCGCTTACTACTTGGAGGATGAACATGGAAAGAGGCTTGACCGACCGTGGAGTGCCCTACACTTGAAAATGTACAGAGAGCCCTAGAGTGATGCAATCTTGTAAAACGCAGCATTCTAGCTATAACGAAAGGCTCTCCCGACCGAAAATTGCCGGTCGGCCATACAAGGCAAGTCATACCTGGACGGGACGCAGGCTGACGCGTCATACCCTCCAGAAGCCTGAGTCGGCGACTGACTTAAAGCGTCAGCCCACTCGGAAGCCTGGACTGGTTCCCGGTCGGAAGCGTGGCGGCCCACGTGGAAGATTGGCCCATCCGGAAGCCTAAAGCGGTTCCCGATCGGAAGCGTGGCGACCCACGCAGAAGGTTGGTGCCCTTTGGAAGCCTGAGTCGGCGACTGACCGGGAGCGTGGCGTCCCATGCAGAAGATTGGTGCCCTCTGGAAGCCTGAGACGGCGATTGACTTAAAGCGTCAGCCCACTCGGAAACTTGGTTTGGTTCCCCGACCGGGCGTGTGGCGACCCACACCCCTCAGTCGGACCAATCTGCCGGCTAGCTTACACAGCCATTTCTCTAAAGTAGCTTAGTTCCCTGACCGGACGCGGGGTGACTCACACCTTAGTCAGATCAACCGGTCGGCTACCTGACAACCATTATCCCTCGCTTAGTTCGGCTCTCTGGTCGGGCAACATCTACTTAATATCTAAAATAACTCGTTAAAGGGAAATACTCTTCATTGCTGATGGACTCGGAAGCATTACAAAAAGAAGAGCCCCAACCGGCGGCCTAGGATTACACGGTTAACATTTAGGTAAAAGGCTGGAAGAAGTCTTTGGGTAGCAGCTCCTTGACCCGGCTCACTTGGACGACATTGATAGGAAGGTCGGCAGGCAGATGGCCGCTCTCTTGGAGCTGCATAACAGCGCTTTCTAAGCCCATCTTGAACATGCCAGATGTCCGCTTGCCCAACTGCTTGCCGAACTCCTTAGAATTGATATAAGCCAAGCGATGTGCGTCCATCCGGGCGGGCTCGCCTGCCTGATGCAGCTTCAGGCTGTCAATTTCCGCCCGGAGGTTAGCAAGCTCCTTGTCCTTCTCCTCCAAGGCAACGGCTTGAGAAGCCAGCAGTCCTTCAGATAAGCGGAGCTCGTCTTCTCGGGCGTCTAAAGCCTTCTCCTTGGCATTAAAGCCCGACTCCCGAGTCGCCAGCTCCTGCTCTTTTTCGTTCAGGGTTGCCCGGAGCTCCTCAGAAGACTTCATCATCTTGTCCAGTTCCGCCTTCAAGGCTTGGGCCTCGACAGCCTTCTTGTCGAGGTCCAATCGGGCTCGGCGCTGCACAGCCAGAGCCTTCTTCCTCTCCTGCTCAAGGGTCGCGTGCAGGGAGGAAGATCGGGCATACGCCCGCTCGGCTGCCTCCGCTCGGGTGGTTTCCTCCGTCAGTCGTGCCTCGGCGGAACGGAGTTTCTCCTTAAGGTCCAGTATCTCCGAACGAAGAATAGCTGTACCCTCTTCGCCGGCTGGTAAGTTAGCATGCGCCTGGCGGAGCTCCGATTCCTCGAGCCGCCGCTCGGCCGCTCGGCGTCCCCTGGCGTTTATAACCAAGGAATAGGCGACGCTTGAGCAGGAGGCCCAAAACTGCAATAAAAATGTTAGAAAGAAGCAAGGTGATTTAGCATCAAAGCATCCGACTTACATGCATAGCGTCTTGAAGGAATTGGTCTGCCAGTCGGATCAGGGGTCTGGAAGTCCCCTCCCTCATGCCCTGCTCCCAGCAGTCTGCTAAATCCCCGTAAAGGGTAAGCCGCTGCTGGACTTCGAAGGGGGTCGCTGGGTCGACCGAGGGGAGATATACGTCATAGCCACACGGCTGCGAACGCCGTTCCCCCGAACGAGACGAACCCGGTGCATCAGCTGACCGGCTCGCTCTAGCCGGGCTGGCAGTGGCATCTGCAGGTTGAGAGGGAGAGCCCGTCGCTGAAGTCCTTGGGCGCCTCTGCAGAGGTTCCGGGTCGGGAGAGTCAGAAGAGGACCGGCCCACCTCTGTCGGTTCCTCTATACGGATAGAAGCGCTGGCCTTCCGCTTGGAAGGCTGAACCTTCTGCTTGCCGGCGGATTTTACCGGGGCAGAAGATTTGGATGAGCCGACCGGCTCCCTAGAACCAGTCGTCGCTGGTTGGGCAGAAGGAGCCGGAGGGGTGGGCTCCGCGCTCTCAGGAATCGTAGGTTGGTCGGGCAGACTGGCTTGGCGTAGACGCAGTTGCTCGGCCGCCCGGGCGTTTAATTCTTCGTCATCCAGGCCAATGGCCTCATCGAGGGCCGCTTCCCACATCATCTCGGCTGCAAAATCAGAAGATGTTGAGTTAGGGAGAAAGAAGTACGAAACAAAAAATGACTTACAGAAGGTGCCGGGCAGGGCGGCAGGCACTCGGCTTAGCCCAAATATGTACAAGACGGCGTCGTTGAGAAGTTTCATGCCGTCGAAGTGTAGGCCACCGAGTAGAGAAGCAGCCCTTATAAATAAGGGGTCGGATTTAAAGTTTCTTAAGGGAGCTATAGGGGGCATGTCTTCGACCCATCCGACCGGGAACCCAGGGCTGGTCGGAGGGCTTATGAAGAAGAAATGAGTTTTCCATCCCTTATTCGAGGAAGGAATATTCTCCACTATAGATAATTTGGCCCGGGCTTGGAGAAAGAAATTCCCGACCTCCTGTTTCTTCGGGTAATAAAAGAAATAAAGAACCTCCGGTCGGAGGGGGACTCGGTAAAGGGTAAAGAGAACTATTATATTACACAATATACGAATGGCGTTGGGAGAAAGCTGGAAGATAGGAACATGGAAGAAGTTACAGAAGTCTACAATAAAGGGATGAAGAGGGTAGCGCAGGCCAGACATATGTTGGTCCCGGAAAAACACAAAGAAGCCAGCCGGGGGCTGGTGTGGCCTGTCTGCCTTTGTAGGGACGGCAATGTGGTAGTTTTCAGGGATGTCGTAGGCCAGTCGGAGGTCGGAGACGGTCTCGTCGTGAAGGGAAGACTCGACAGAGGTATACCACGCAGAGGCAGCCATGGAACAGAAAGAAAGGGAAGAAAAGGGAGAATCTGACCGTAGGTGGTGGCGGAAAAGATTAACCGACGGAGAAGCACGAGACCGGCGGCGACACGCGAAGACGGCGGCGAGGAGCGAGAAGCACCGAGTTAGAGAAGAGAACAGTGAAGAGCAAATGAGGGTTTCGCCGAGTGTGGAAGCCTATTTATAGCTAGGCTGGAAGAAGGGAGACCGTCCGATGGCGGTCCACGTGTACGGAGATCGCCTCATCCATGCCGTTGAGGCGTCTCACGATCAGCCTCGAAAGGACGCGCCGCAGGCGCTGACGTCGCCTGCTGCGGCGACAGGGCGCGTCGTCGTGTCGGCCAGTCGGAAGCTGCCACGTGGCGGAAAGAATTACGCGCGTTAATGGCCATTAAAAACTTGTAATCATGGGGATAAATCGCATCCCGGTCGGCCAACCAGCGCGCGCCACGTGGCCTGGTTCATTAAAGCTGAGGTGATGCCGTTATGGCGCCGGTCTCATCGGGCATATCACATCACCTCATTCGACTTAGAATGTCACGTCCCCATTAATTGACTGACTCGGGCTATCCCGAGAAAATCGTCTGGGGGCGCGTGACACTCCACATTTCTTGCGACTTAAGGCAAACATTCTCCCGCCCAAACGTGTTCAGCATACCTCTCATCAACTAACAGCATTCGTCCGGTCGGACGCATTAACAATCTACGAGGACGTGGCGGCCCACGTTCCTCCGGTAAAAATCTTCATCCGCCCGGACATCTTCATCATGTCAATGGCTAGTTGGGAATGCGTGGCGGCCCACGCTCCCCTGTCATGCTTCGTCCAGCCGGACGGCCTCGTTAAAAAAGAAGGGTGCGTGGCGGCCCACGCCCTTCTCGACTAACAATCTTTTTCCGCCCAGACAGGGCAGACATATACAGCCTCAGCTGTTGAGCATCGTGTTAAGCCGGCCAGATATTAAAAGGACAAAATCGCTCGGCCGCGGAATGGTTGTACACACTTATAGTCCAGTCAGTCGGACTGATCGCCTCCTTCGACTAGACTTGAGGGGAAGGCTATTGATCCCGCCCTATCTTTGGCACCGTACGGACAGCCAACGTGGCGAACGGCATGGCCGACTTCAGGGTCCACGTCATTGTGCAGGTAGCCAGCTGGACACCCTTGCCGGACCCAGGGTCTATGCCAGCCAGTCGGACGCAAGGTGGCCGGTCAGGATAAATATAGCGGTCCTCCTATCGGTACAACCCGTCCGGCCACATTAAGGCTTACACGCCTCGTTCATCCGAGTGCATCCGCCCGGCCGTCCTTTATGCCCATGCTTGATATTCGTCCGGGCGTGCCGTCCCGGTGTCCACTCGGGCACTCTCGCGGAATCACCCTGGGATAAAGACAAAATACACCTGCACTAGCTGCAGATAACAGGCCGTCACCACTCGGGCGAATTGACACTCTCTGGCAGGCGCCGCCTGTCAGAGACTTACAGAAACCTGTCTTTGGCCTCACATAAGACAAATAGTATACGACAAAGAAGGTTGGTTACAAATCGACATAATCATACAATATCTTCTGACCCTGTCAGAGAATCCTGACACAGGTCATACTCAAATCGACATAATCATATAATATCTTCTGACCCTGTCAGAGAATCCTGACACAGGTCATACTCAAATCGACATAACCATACTATATCCTCTGACCCTGTCAGAGAATCCTGACACACGTCAGACTTGGTCCTTTTCCCCGGCTATATAAGCCACTCCCCTCCTCATTATTTACCATGCTCAAGACACTTAGAGGGAGTCCAAGCAATTGGAGGCTACTAAGTCATCTTGATCTACAATTGAAGTGGATTAAGTTTGCAATCACGTTGGTAGAGTTTGGGGGATCGAAAAAGGATTTTAGGTGATGATCTATCGGACAAATGTCACATCAACATAACAACCGAATCCTGGGATGTTGGGCTTCTAAACTGTCCACCGCGAGTGCTTCCCGATTTACCCTGGTGACCAGTGGGAAACATCCGTGGGGCCGGACCGGTCACCCCAGGTTCAATTTGTCTGCTGCCTGGTTCATCATTTTTCATTTTTTCTATAGAAAGAGGACTGAAGCACCTTGTTACAACACATGACTAATCATTATCATCTTCACTCCTTTCTTGTGATTCAACTGATACGCTGCATCAAAGTGCTCTTCAAATTTAAATTGGCAAAATAGCACTTGTGTAAATATTCCGGATGAGTTTTGATATAGTCAATCAAGTCAAAATTAGGTCCTGTTATATTTTGATCCCTGTGTCTATGTGTGAAAGAACTTAGGAGCACAAGAAGTTAAGCAAAAGACATAACAGTCGAGAAGGATGACACAGGAAGGGAGCCGACGAGCTTGGTGCATCCGAGGTCTGAGGAAGAGCACACCGATGGAGCGAGAAGGACGCGCGCAACGTCCGAGGGATGAGAAGTCGGGAGAAAGCACGCTCGAAGAGAAGGCCGGAGAAGAGTTCGAGTGAGCCCAACTTTGGAAAGTCCGAAATCACCAAGAAGACCCGCGTGAAGACTGGTCAATGGGGATGCTCGAGTATTCGGGCATCCCCATTTATTCGGGCGCCCGAATCGACTCGAGTACCCGAGATTTGAAGATCTATCCTAAAAGTAGCTGTTCGCGGTTGTTGCAATGTGGATAAGCATGGAGCCACGTGTCAGGAGTGTTAGTAGAAGCCCTAGAGTCAATTATGTGATGATTGACTAGGGACATTTTATATCATATTCTATCATTAATAAAGGCATGTTTGGTTATTATATTTACTTTGTATTTGTGCCAAATAACTAAGTATAATAATGTCCTTAGGTAGTAGGATCTTATCTACATTATATCGATTGGTTGAATTGATAGTGAGATGATGTAGAGAACACTACTCTAAACTATTCCTAGTCAAGTATTAATATTCAAGGACAATATTAATGCATGAAAATTAGCATGTAGGTCAACTGATGACTTAAGCTCACAAGTCATGGATATGTGATATCAAGTTGACACATGGGTATACATTGGAGAATGTGTACTGAATTGACCCGCCATGAGAAAGTTTCATAGATTGTCATATGAGTATCATAAACTTTCTCATGTGACTATTAGTATGAATAGTCCTTAGACCTGAAGTCACTACGATTCCCTATATATGGAGTTATGTACTTTGGTATCGTCAAACGCCACCCATTACAGGGTGGACTATAAAGGCGATCACTGGGTATGTAATGAATTATACGAAGGGATGTGAGTGATGTAGATGTGATCTATCCCTCCCATATGACGGGAGTGATATCTGTGGGCCCCTTGATCGAGTAGGACTACTAAAACGCATGCCCATGCTTAAATGAGTCAATATGAGATATTGAGCTCATTTGTTTGAGTGAGTCTACTCAGGGATCAAGAAACACAAAGATTGATCGAGGATGACACGGTCTATGCCTCATTGGTCAATCTAGATATCAAGGATAGAAGGACAAGGTCATACATTATCATAGTCACGGAGGTTTAGTCGGATCTCGACTTTTCTTGTTACTTGGGTAGCAATGATGCATTACTAGATGCCGCTCATTGCTTATGTGTCTAAAGAGACAAAAGACTCTTCATATTTATGTGATGAATATAAAAGAGGGTCTAGTCAATTTTGAATGAAGTAAGTGTGTTTTTCTTTCTTCCCTTCCTCTCTTCTTCCTCTCCTCCCTCTTGGTCGAAACCCTTGTGGGTTCTTGGTGTTTTGCGAGCTACCTCAAGTTGCTAGCACAACTAAGGTAGTTCTTCCCGAAGTTGAGAGATCGTGTCCGTGTGGATACGAATAGAGGCACGAACATTTGAACGTGCAAGAGATCCGGCGCATCTTGGACGAGCGGGATAAGCGAAGGGTATGCTCCAAAGGTATACACTGTAGATAGATCTATTAGATAGATGAATTTTGTATGAGTTTTCTTTTGCATGGATCACTCGAGGGTTCTTGTTTCCGCTGAGTTTTTATGTTTTGGTGCCGGGAGAACCCAACACGGAGCCCATATGCTCTCGAGCGCCCGAGAAGCGCCACATCAAAAATGTGATAGACTTTCACAGGGGCTATAAATAGACCCCTAAACTCAAAGCAAAAGACTCATTCGAATTGTAAAAGCTTTAGTGTTTAGTTCTTCCATTTTCTCTGAGTTTTATTATGTAAGAAGTTTTTCTGCTCACAAGGAGTATTCTTGAGATAGTGCTACATTTGTCTTGGATTAGTAACATTCCTAGTTGCAAACCAAGTAATTCGTCAGTGCCTCTGTCTTTTTAGTTATTTCTTTTTTATGTTATTGTTTTGCTTATGAACTAACTTCTATTTTTGTTAAGAAAAATAAAAGATCATATTTTATTTTCAAGGGTAATTCACCCCTCTTGTCAACCGTATAATCCCAATAAGTAGTATCAGAGCTAGGATGCTCCAGAAGGACTAACTACTAACTGAAGCAAATACACAATGGTCAGATCAGTCATCTATTCGTCAAAATTTGAAGGAAAATTTGCTATGTGGAAAAAGCGAATGCAGGTATTCTTTAAAACTGATTTTGAATTATTATTAATAATGAAAGATGGTTATGTAGCTCCCAAAGATGAAGACGACAATGACAAGGAAGAACACCTTTGGACAAAAAAGGAGCAATCAGATTCAAACGGTAAAGCAGAGTTTCAACTGCTAACCGTTTTTCTTGCGCAAGAAGTGAATGGGATCAAGACCTACGATTCGGCGAAGGAACTTTGGAAAAAGTTCCTAGAACTCCATGAAGGTACATCTGAAACCAAATCGGCAAAGCGTGACATGCTCCGTAACCAACTCAACAACCTTTGAATGGAAGAAGAAGAATCAGTTACCTAACTGCACGCTAAAATCAAAGAGTTGATCACGGGACTTAAGAACCTCAGAGAAATGGTAACAAGTCACAACGCACAAAAGTATGACTTAAAGCCTTCCCGAGAATCCTGGATTGGACTTTCGTAATCTATGGGTACTAATATTTCTAAGGATCTTGAGGTAAGTACCTTAAAACACTTGTTTTGGACTTTAGAGATTCACGAGTCTCAGTGTGCAGGTAAGAATACCAAAATGGATAACAATGCCCTAAGTACAAGGAAGATTCAGCATGAGGAGGAATCTTCAATAGATGGAGAAGAGATGTCATACATGGTAAAGAAACTATCTAAATACTTTAAATCTAAAAAGTTTAATAAGTGCAGGGTAAAAGACATCCCCCAAAGCAAAGGAAGATCACTGCTATAATTGCGAGGAAGAAGCGCATATCAAGGATAACTACCAAAGGCTAAAAGTGAACAAATCAGAACACAAGAACCTGAAGGTCACATGAGACGAATCATCATCGAATGATTCCAATCTCAAAGAACATGCCGGACTAGCATTGATGCTACCCACCTAGAAGAAATCATTGATGAAGGGGGAACCACATCATAAGAAAGCAGCGACGAAGGAGGAGCTTCGGACTTAGAACACAATATGGTAAGTGAGGTATATCTTCTACCTCCTGATCAGCTTTATTATGATATTAAAGCATTGACCAAGTCCTTATATAAATTGAAATTTAAGAATATAAAGTTAAAAAAGAAATTAACTTCTGCATGTCCATTAGAGATTTATGATAGGCTAAAAATTAAAAATTAAAAATTAAGGGAACAAATAGAAACTTTAGAAATGAAATGCGTTGCATGTACAAATAAATTTCAAAAATTAAATTTTCATGGAAGACTTAACTGATGCTTTAGAGATTATAGGGGCCAAATTATAAAAGTATCCAGAATTTATATTCCTACAAAATATTTGATAAACCCTGTTAGTAGGAACCTGGACTTAGATCCTAAAATTTGTGCTAAATTGTTAGTTTTTAATTTAGCTTGTAAATATATGCTATGTTTGTCATTTTTTAATTTTTTTTTTGAATATTCAATTGTTGCAGAAAATTCACTTTTAAAATTTTCTGTAGTAAAATTGACTTTTATCTACACTCAAAATTTTTTCGGAATTTTTTGATTGATAAATAAATTTTTATCAATTTTTGTTCAAAAATCAAGTTTTAATTTTTTAAAATGCTTAAAAATTAAAATTCGATTTTTTTTGGATCCTGTGACTATCTTGTTAGCGTTGAAAAATATTTTCAGATTTTTTTAGTTGACATTCTATTTCACAAATTATCTTTTCAAAATTTATCAACTCTTAAATAACAATTATTTTTTTATACTTAAAGAATTTATTTTACTTTAAAAAATTAACAGAGATAAATCTTATAATGTTCTAACTTAAATAAAAATTTGAATATTTTTTGACAAAGTGATAAATTTTTATAAATTTCTTATTGAAAATTGGATTTTTAATTTCAAAAATACTTTTTAATAGATTTTTGACCAACCGAATTTTTTGGAGACTGATTGTTACCTTTGATATATTCTCATGAATTCTCACAATTTTTGAGTTAATGAATAGTTTTTTATGAGTTTTTTTTTCAAATATACTATTTTTGAAAAGTTTTTTCTCTAAATCATTTTTTTTACCCTTAACTTATTTTTGATGTGATCAAAATGGGAGAGATAGGATTTAAGTTAAGGAAAGATTTAACTTAAAAAATCATTACTTATTTTTTCTTATTCGTATTTATGTTTGTGATTAACCTTAACTTAACTCGAGTTGATGTATATCAAAAAGGAGGAGATTGTAAGTACCCCGGGTGAGTTTTGATGTTGTTAACCAACTTAAAGTTAGGTCATGTTATGTTTTGATCCTCGTGTCTAAGTATGCAAGAACTTAGGAGCACAGAAAGTCGAGCGGAAGGCGCAGTGGTCGCGAAGGATGGTACGGGAAGGGAGCCGACGGGCTCGGTGCATCTGAGGGACGTGAAGTTCTGTGGAGAGTACACTAGTGGAGTGAGAATGACGCGTGCGACGTCCGAGAGATGAGAAGCCGGCCCGGAGGAAGCATAGTCAAGGAGAATGTCGGAGAAGGTTCGGGTGAGCCCAACTCAGAAAGATCCGAGATCACCCAAAGGATCCACGGGAAGACTAGTCAATGGGCGGTTGACCAGTCAACCCGGGCGCCCAAGATTTGAAGATCCATTCCGAAAGTAGTCGTTCGCGGTCGTTGTGATGTGGATAAGTCTGGAGCCATGCGTCAGACGCCCATATGCTCTCGGACGCTTGAGAAGCACCACGTCAGCAATGTGATAAACTTTCACAAGGGCTGTAAATAGACCCCTGAACTCAGAAACTTCTCTGCCCACAAGGAGTATTCTGGAAATAGTGCTATATTTGCTTTGGAGTAGCAATTTTCTTAGTTACAAACCAAGTAATTTGTCAGTACCTCTGTCTTTTTAATTATTTTATTTTTATGTTATTGTTTTGCTTGTGAACTAATTTTTATCTTTGTTAAGCAAAATAAAATATCGTATTTTATTTCCAGAGACCGACAATTCAACCCTTTTGCCAATCGCAACACTCCAACAACTTGTAATTTGCATTTCTATCTTGTTGACTTACTTTGTTATATTGTGCATAACATATTTGATTCTTGTTAATAGATTTCTTCCTACAGTAGTTTTTTTTTGGAAAAGAGATCTTTTAACGGGATCATTACTTTTACAAATCCATTGGGTGATTCATGCACTGCAAGTTACTTAATTTATTGCATTACAAGTTTACTTAGTTGCAAGTGTAATTAGAAATTGTCTTGCTATAAATTGATTCAATATTAATTTCATCATAAGTTGATTTATTATTTATTACTCTCCATATTAAATACTCTTATTGATTGATTGTTTGTTTTACTTATTTGATTTACTTTCCAGTCTTAAAATTGGTAAACACGCGTTTCACCCACCCTCTAACATGTTACGATCTAAATTCTAAGAATTTATAATAAAATTTTATATATTTATTTATAATTAATCATATTATTATTAATAATTTTATTCTAACACTTAAATCTGAGTTTAACCAAACAATGTAAGATCCAGTGTTTATTTATGCATAGAATTAAATTAAAATCAATTAAGAAATAACTGGCTCAGATTAATTTTATAAGTTTTTTATGATTAAATATTGATTGTGTATCCTCTTGTGAACTTACCCTCGTTTTGGATGTGACGAGGAGAGGTTAGTTAATAAAAAGGAACAGAAAACAAAGGAAAGGAAAGAAAAAAAAATAACTTTCTTAAATTGAATATACTTAGTTTAAGGTTTTATTTGAGTCAATTTTTTATATTTTATAGAAAATCATATTTTTTTTAATTTCTTAAAAAATTCTTTTAAGGCTGCGTTTAATTTGTTTAATTTTTTATTTTTATTTTCTAAAAAATTATATTTTCTTTTTTTTAAAAATAATTTTATTTCATTATTTAATTTTTTTAAAAATACTATATCTTTCTTAAAAAAAAATATGAAAAATACAAACTAAATACGTTTTCTGAAAAATCATATTTTTCTCGTAAAATAAAAATAGAAAAGGAGGATAAAAAATGAAAACTAAACGTTACTTTAGTTTTTCAAAAAATATTATTTTTTAAATAAAAAGAGATAGAAAATAAAAATCAAATACCATTTTCAAAAAATTATATTTTTTCAAAAAAAATAAAAACGAACAATGGATAAATTAAGGGTAAATTTTCTTAAACTCCCTACTTACCAAGTCAACTTTGCATGCAATCCCTACACAAATTTTTCTTTGTATGCAGTCCCTGATGGGATGTTTGGTGAGTATTGTTTGAAGAAAATTGAGTATAAAAGTTAGAAAATTGAGTATGACAGGTTGCATCCACCACATCAATAACTCATGTACTCAATTTTCACTCTTTTATACTCAAGTTTCATTTTTTTATACTCAGTTTTCACTGATGTATACTCAATTTTCACCCTTTTATACTCAGTTCCATCAGGGAGTAAAAACAAAGACAAATTTATGTGGGGAGTGCATGCAAATATTAAAGGACTATTGGAAGTTTATGCAATTTACCGATAAATTAAACATTGTCTTAAAAATTTTCTTTCCACTTACCTTCCCTAATTTATTTATCTTTCCCTCACTTCCTCACAAACAGACAATTAGTTAGATCCATTTGAAATCTTCCTATTCCAAACTGTCTCGTCTTCGCGAGATGACAGAGGTACATGCACACTCAACTCCATACTGTGCTGCCAGACAACTCTGCCTCCGATTAATTATTGCTTGTTCTATTTGATTAGCTAGCTCATAAAATGAACGAGGGCATCCCGTAACAGTCGCTTACAGTTCCATCCCATGCACCCAACAATGCCACAGGACCATTATTGGTTCAGGTAACTCTCAATCATTTAGTTGAGTTGAGATGGACCATCACAGTGAAACTCTCCAATTTGCTGCAAAACCTTATGCAAACATGCTCATATCCAAAGTGATAAACAACGACAAACATCTCATATATATATGTAAGTAAAGATCAAGTCCCTTAGACCTGACACAACACGAGGAGATTCCAAAGAATAAAATGCACCAATATAACTCGTTCAGTATGGACCTGATATGGTAAACAAGTAGAAAACCTGTGATAGTGCACTGTGTATCCAAGAGGGGTGAGCAGTGAAGGCCACTGATGGGTCGCTGCCACTGTGGTCCTTGGATCATCTAATGTCAAATTTGCTTTAATAATCATTGCTCTCTCCAATCCATACACTGCATTCAACAATGTCCAGTATCTGATGCATGCATGCTTCAGTGAACGGGTTTCCCGATATATGAGAGCAATCCATACACTGCGTTCAACAATGTCCAGGATCTGATGCATGCATGCTTCAGTGAGCGGGTTTCCCGATATATATAGCTTCAGTGAGCGGTTCCCGATATATATATATATATATATATATATATATATATATATATATATATATATATATATATATATATATATATATATAAAAGATTTTGATCTCCTACATATCGTTCCCTGCGGATCATATGCAGACCACGGCGCCACAATGCCTAATCGGTCATGGAGGGCTCGGGAGCGTACCTCGATGGGTTCACCGTACCCCCTAGGGTTCATCGCATCCCCCTGGGTTATAGTTTTATTCGGGGGCGGCGGCCGAAAGCCGCCACTGGTGTCCGATCGACACTGGATGCAGCGCCGTGCGTGACCGATCAGGGAAGTCCCTGATCGGTCGTCCGCACGCGGTCCGCACCCTGCGATACGCACCTGATCAGTCCTCATATATATATATATAAAAGTTGCAGATGTTACACCGTACATCCCCGTGGACTCGGGACGTTTGTAATCAATATAGACACTCTGAGTAATTCTTAGACACCTGGGCACATTATAAAACATTTTATTTTATTTTTTAAAAATTTTATAGGATATATTTAATGTTTACGATTTTAGTATTTAAAGGTTGAGTTATAATGGGTTTAAGTTAATACGATTTTTTTTCTATGCTTCAGTTATCCCTCTTAGATTATAGTGTTCAAAATAAAAAAATTTGGATACTCACGAGATATATTATATGTATTTAGTGTTTAAAATTTTAGAATTTAAGGATTGAATTATAGTGAGCTCAAGTCAATAATATTTTTTTTCTTAGGGTTTAGGTGTTCATCTTGGGTTATAGTGTTTAAGATAATAAATTTTAGATACTTGGATTGATCTAGGTGTTTGGGAGAGCAGTCCACAGCATAGCGCTATAGACGGTCCGCATCGTATCCTCACTATATATATAGAAAATTGCTCTATTACAGATGCTACACCGAGAGCCCCTATGGACTCGGGGCGCATGCATTCAATAGAGGCGCTCGAGTAAATCCCAGGTGCCTGGGATTAAGGGTTCAATATTTATTTATTTTTATTTTTTAAAAATTTTGGGGTATATTTAGGATTTATGATTTTAGAATTTAGAGGTTATGTTCAATGAGGTTTAAGCCAATAAGTTTCTCCTAGGGTTAAGTTGTCCCGTTTGGGTTATAGTGTTCAAAATAAAAAAATTTAGATGCTCACAGGGTATATTATATGTATTTAGAATTTAAAAGTTTAAGATTTAGGGATTGAATTATAATGAGTTTAAGTAAATAAGATTTTTTTTTCCTAGGATTTAGACTTCCCTTTTGGGTTATAGTATTCAAGATACCTAAACCCTAAACCCTATATATATATATATATATATATATATATATATATAATACTGGGCGATGTAGTGGAGGTGCCTTTCTCTATATAATAATAATAATAATAAATTTATGTTATGAACGAGTCCTGTATAGACTCGTCTGCGACAAACGTGATTTCATTTTTTTGTTTTATTTTTTAAGTTATTGATTGTGCCAATTGTTGGATATAATTATCCCTATTAGGTGGGTTTAGTTATAAGTTGTACATGTAAATAGAATCTGAACCCTTTAAAGTGATCTAACTTATGTTTATTGGATGTAGGTTCAACGTGTAAAACTCTTTAGCCTAATTCGTTATTATCTATGGGCTAATAACGGATTAGATTTCTATATAAAGGAGAGGTCTCCAAGGGTTTAGGATATCATCTTGATCTAACTTCTTGTTCTCCATTGACAAGAGGTTTTATGACGTCGTCTGTTAGGATGTATACTAAAAGCCTAACTTTGGTATGAACATCTATATTTTGGAATAAGAATCACATGGTCATTGTTTGCATTTTATATTTAATATATATATGCTATTGTCTTTTACTTTACATTGTAGATAACATGTTGTGTGGTGCCACACAGAAGATCATGTTATCAGTTCCTTGTAAAGTATAAGTAGTGGCTCACAACCAAGATGGATTTAGACAAACCATTGGAATAGTTATAGTGTAATTTGGTATTAGTCTATCTTGACTATAGAATTACACTAGTACACTTTGTGTGTATTGAGCAGGACCGATTAGAGATGATTCGATTTATACTGACTATATAATCGAATCAAACCTCAGATATTATGATGTACATGCTCTTAATCCCGATATAATAATGGGCACATGTACTTAATATCTATTTCTTTAATGTACCAATGGGTGAGATTTATTTGTTAAATCGATAGGCCCGATAAATTGGGAAATAATATTATTTACATGGTGCGTTGTTGATTATAGAAGAAAATCATGTCCTAATACGTTAGGATGATGATGTCCCCTTGAGGAACTCATAAAGTTCATCATGTAAATCCTGCCGGTGGACTTAGTCCGACATGATGATAAGGTTGAGTGGTACTACTCATGGAGTTAGATATTAATTAATTAAATTGTAAATAATTTAATTAATTAATAGATATGTGAGATCTTAAACACAGGGAGACTATGTACACAACGGTGGAGCCCATACTTAATTATGGGGTTGGTGCGGTAGTTCAATGATAATCCATTAGTGGAGCCGGTTATCATTAATGGGTCGGGTTTAGGATCCATTAGAAGACCAAAATCAACTTCTCCTCATGGTCCCTATTGTAGCCCATATATAACTCATGAGTCATGAGACCAAGGCCACACAATTAACCCTAAGTCTCTCTATTCTTTCCTCTCCTCCTCTCTCTCTCCAAGGGTTGGGCGGCGCTAGCTAGAAGCAAGGGAGGTCTCGGTGGGAAGAAGAAGGAAACCTTTCCTCTTTCTCTTCTCCTCTCCTCTTCTCTCTTCTTTGGCGTGCGACAACTAGGTGATTGGGTGTGGCTTGGCCGGCTCAAGCAAGAAGAAGAGAGTTCATCTTCTTCCTTAAAGAGGTGCCAGCGTAAGGAGGCAAAGGAGAGGGTCGGCTAAGGTTTAAGCAAGGAGAAACTTCTTCTCCTTTTCCTTCTCTTATTCTTCTTCTTCTCTTCTCCTTTCTCCTCTTTGGTTGCAGCGCAAGGAGAGGGGCTAGGGTAAAAAAGCTTCTTCTTTTGTGGCCGGTGCAAGAAGAAAGAAGGAAGGAGTGGCTTTGGTGGCTTCATTTCTTGGAAGATCGTCGCTCACATGACGTCCAAGAAGAGGATAAGAATACAGTAGAAGACCAAGAGGTAAACAAGAGGTATAAATCTTGTTTTCATCTTTCTTGTTTAATTGTATTACTTGTTATCATGGACCCCGAAGATAAACACAAAACCAGCAATTTAATTCGACATCTATTCCATGGCTATTTGATTAAGGAGGTTGAATTGCTTGAACAACAAGTTTGTTCAAGTGATCACTCAATCGAATAGTACGATGATGAAAAAGGTTGTTCGGGAAGTTTCTTTCCATCCGGATTTGTTTTAATTAATAAAATTTTAATCCGGGGACATAGAGAGAATCACATCCGAATGGGAAACCAACACCGTCATCCCCTAAGTCCCTTAGAAGACCTTTCTCTCGCTTTCGCTTCATCTTCTTTCACAGGGATTCAAGCTGACGACGCTAAAGATAACAATATGACTCTTCAATCAGGTTCTTTGTCGTACTTGGGTTATGCTTTTATTCTTGTTATGCCATGATTCAAAGAAACAATGGATCCATGTTCATATGTCTTGTGTTTTCTCTTTTGAGTTCTTATTTCGTTCCTAGAATTCATGTGGTTAGGAGAAAATTCAAGTTATATCAATTGGTAACAGAGCTTTGGCTTTGTTTCATTGTTTTTATGTCAAGAAAGTTTAAGTTTTTCATCAATTTATTGTTTATATGTTAGATTAAGTTTTCCTAGTATAATATAATTTTTGATCGTCAGAAATCATGTGAGAGAAAATTTGATAGACTTGTTTTCCAAGTTTTTCGCATTTTTGTGAAGAATGCAAAGAACAGCGAAAGAACTGCAGTGTTTAACCTAATTTTTAGGTCAAATCACGATGACTCAATCAATTGACTTGGTCAATCAATCGATTATCAAGTCTAACATATCAATAGAAAGAAATCATGACAAAATTAATTAGAATTGATTAACCTAATTGATTGGTGAAATTAATCTATGAAGAATTTTATTTAATTGATTACAACCTCAAACTCGCGGTAATATATTAATCGATTAAATTTTTTAATCAATTAGAAGTTTAAAGAATCAAATATGAATCGATTGGAATGAATCAATCAAAATTTCTTTCCATGTGAAAGAAATTGTTTCACATGTAAAATTTATTCACATGTGAAAGTTTAAGAATAAGATTAAACAATTATTTAATGAGAAAAAGATATTTTGGACATTAAACTTGGTACTAAATTGATGATTATGATATTAAATTTTTGAAAAAATAATTTTTAGTCTTAAAGTTAATACTTTATTTTTATTTTAGTCTATGATTCACCTTCCCAATTGAGTTATAATGTTCAAGATAAAAAAAATTAAAAAACAAAAATTCCTAGGGTTCACATTTCAATTGGGTTATAATATTCAAGCTAAAAAATTTTAAAAAAACTCTTAAGGTTCACATTCATAATTGGGTTATAGTGTTCAATCACAATTTTTAAAAAAAAAAGAATCTGAGGCGTCTCCCATTGCATGATATTAAAATTGTTACTTTTAAAATTTGGGAATAAAAAAAAGATAAACGCCTAACTTTGGGACTATAAAAGTATTTTCAAAAGTTTGGTATCAGAATCTTCAATTTAGTATCAAGTTTAAAACCTAAAGATTACATGCCCCATTATTTAGTTATAGAACTTAAAAGCTTTGGCTTTTTATGGATGAGTTCTATATATGATCCATAATCGCATATTATAGGCTTTTAAATCAATTAGAATAATTAATTGGGTTAAATCAATCGACTACTATATGGTATCAATAGATCAATAAGTCTAATTTAGAGTTATTAAGGCTAATTAAGAAATTATTTGTTTGGTTAAAATTTCTAGTATTTCCTTGAGTCTATCTATACAACGTGTTACTAAGTTGAACTATTATGTTAGCCTAAAGGAAGATACCTTAGGTAAATTTAGTATATTTTGTATTAGTAGACATATATCTATGCTAGGAGTAATTAGTCCAAAGGAAAGTTATTTGTATGTCAGATATATTTATGATAGTTTATAACTGTTGAACAAAATTTATTTATTTTTCTGATCATGCACAAAATATGTTAGCCCAAAGGAAGGTATATTATGTGGCAGATTAAAGTTGTTGTAAGCTATAAACTAATATATAACTCATATAAAGTATTATATTATGTGTACAATGGGTCGACCCAAAGGAAAACACATTATATGGTCAATTAAAGTTTGAGTTATATCAGAGATTACTCAGATTATATTTTATTCCATAGATGAAAAAAAATATAATGTTATATTTGGTATCTCATAAGGAGCTCATTCATATACATTTAAATTTTATTTTATTTGTATAATCTTATTATATATTTATATGTTCTTGGCTTTAGTTAAATCATGAGCTTAAATAAATTTCTCTTTTTAATTTCAGTGCAATCTGTTACTGCTAGTATTAATAATATCCTAACATTAACTGGTTCGAATTTTATTGAATGGAAAGAATACGTGATCATAGTCTTAGGCTGCATGGACTTAGACTATACATTAACGAATGATAGCCTTGCACCTCTGACCAGTGTTACCACTATAGAGCAGATGACTGAATTTCAGTTGTGGGAGAAATTAAATCGCATGAGTTTAAGAATCATGAAGCTTTCTATATCGACACCAATAAATGGCTCAATAACAGAGGAAGGAGATGTTAGGAGTTTCTTAAACCAATTGGTAGATCGATTAACCTCAAATGAAAAGGTTGAGATTATCACACAGCTTACGAAGTTGGTAACCATATGGTATAGAGGTAAAGGAAATATAAGAGAGTACATAAGGGAGATGCTCAATATAGCGACAAGTCTGAAAGCACTAAAACTCAATATGTCTGAAAGTATGTTAAAGCATTTCATCTTGATATCTCTACCTGCACAATCCTCAAAAGGAAAAGTGAACATTGAATGAGCTTATTGTTCAATGTGTGTAAGAGGATGGAGGACTAAAGATTGAGACATCTGAGAATACTCACTTACCATCTGATTCTCAAAGTATAAGCAAGAAACGAAAGAGGATCAATAACAAAAGAAAAGGAAAACAAACTACAGATTCAGGAGGCAATGACCATAAGGAGCATAAAAAGCAGGATAAAGAATCTACTTATTTTTTTGCAAGAAGAAAGGTTATATGAAGAATGACTAGCTCAAGTATGCCAATTAGTGTATAAAGAAGGGTAAACTTCTCAACTTTATTAGTTCGGAAGTCAATTTAGCTATTGTACCCATTAACAATTGGTAGATAGATACTGGTGCTACTACTCACATAAATGCTATTATGCAGGATTGTCTCAGGAGCCAACTTCCACTTGATGGTGTAAGATACATCTATACGGGGAATGGGAAAAAGGCTGCAGTTGAGTTTATTGGTATTTTTAGGCTTTATTTATGAACTGATGTCTATTTGGATTTAGAGAATATATTACCGTCTTTTAGAACAAACTTAATTTTAATTTCTTGTTTGGACAAATTAGGTTATTCTGTTCATTTGGAAATGGAATGTTTAGTATTTTCTTTAATTTAGTTTTGATTGGAAATGGATCCTTGGTTGATAAGTTTTATAAATTGAACACCTTTACTCCTACGGATGATAACATAATAATACATAGTATAGGTGCGAAACGTAAATTGACCAACGAGAATTTTTCTATGTTGTGACATAGATATTTAGGATATATATCCAAACAATGCCTAGAAAGGTTAATGTCATATGGAATTCTCGATTCCCTTTACATATCAGACTTTGATGTCTATATAAAATGTATTAAGGGGAAGACTACTAACAAAAGAAACATAGGGGCAAGCCATTATAGTGATGTTTTAGAGCTAATGCATATAGACATTTGTGGACCATTCTCTAAGGTATTATGGAATGAACACACATATTTTATTAGGTTTATAGACGACAATTCCATATTTGGCTATCTGTACCTTATTCATGAGAAGTCACAGTCTTTGGACATGTTTAAAATTTTCAAAGCCGAAGTTGAACTTTGACTAGGTATGAAAATTAAAGTAGTCTGCTTCGATCATGGATGAGAATACTATGGTTGATATGATGGATCAGGTGAACAACGTCTAGAACCTTTTGTGAATTACCTTATTAAGTGTGGGATTGTGCCTTAGTATACCATGTTTGGTACACTCAAGATTGCAGTTTATCTACTTAACAAAGTACTTAGTAAAGCAGTAAATAAAACCTAATTCGAGATGTGGACGGGTAAGAAGCCTAGCATTAGGCATTTACATGTTTGGGGTTGTCCAGCTGAGGCCTTACAAGCCTAATAAAAAGAAATTGAACTCAAGAATAGTTAGCTGTAATTTTGTAGGTTACTCTGAGAAATCAAGGGGGTGTAAATTTTATGATCCCTCTAATAGATCCTTCTTCGTATGGGAAACTCCAATTTCAATGAGGACAGTGGGAGTGATAAAATCAGGGATGTATCTTTTGAGGAAAGAGTTGGTGACCCTCCTGAGGTCATTGCTAATGTGAACAATAGTGGTATGGTTACCATGTTGGGGCCGATGGCAAGGCTAGGGGGGTGAATAGCTCGGTCACCCCGGATTCGAATTCTTTCTACAACGTTAGCAGAAGTGGAAACTTAATCTAATAATTAAACCAATGCTAACACATTACCGGTTATGAGGTTCGGAGATTGCTTGCTCCTACTCCACTACGTGTCCTTGAGGTGGACTAACCCTTATCCCTCGGTGGATCATGCCCCAACAATCTCCGACTAAGTATTTCTCCTTCTCAGTGGAGAACAACCTCTCACAATCCTTCTTCCTCCTTACAAGTTGAAGCTAGGGTTATGGGAGGAAGGTGAGCACTTGGAGCTTGAGCACTTGAGCACTAGAGTAAAGTGTTGGTGCAGAAAGCACCCAAGTCGAACCTGAGTTTTGATAATGGCAACAGGGCTCAAAAGTTAAGTCTTACTTGCTATCTAACATGTCACTGTAGTGTGCAGGGTAAAAAGCCCTAGCGAAGGATTGCTAGGCACTAGCGAAGGAATGCCAGGGTAAAAAGCCCTAGCGAAGGAATGCCATGGTACTGAAGCCCTAGCGAAGGACTGCTACGCGCCAGGCGAAGGACAGCTTGGGACTGAAGCCCTAACGAAGGAATGCTAGGCACCGGGCGAAGGACAGCTCGGTACCCAAGACCTGGCAAAGGACCGCCAGGCAAAAGTCCAACCAGAGGAGCAGTTGACATCAGGTACATTCTCCCGAGAGGAGTAGGTGAGGACGCGTTCCCCGTCGAGGGAACAGTAGGCGTCGGTTCGACCTAGGGCTCCATTTTGGAGGCCTAAAGTCAGAACCAAGACAGCTAAGGCTGTATAAACTAACATCTTATTGTTTTCTGGTGTTTTGGACTAACCCTGGATGCAGGACCGAAGGAACGAGTGTCTGCAGCTCAGAGAGCCTTAAAGGAATGAGGCAACAGCTGACCAGGGCGCCTGGAGTGTCCCGGGCGCCCCCAAGGTGAACACAAATCAAAGGCAGGCTTCGACAGCTCATCTCCCGGGCGCCCCCGCTGCTCCCGGGCGCCCCCTGTGCATGCCATCGAACCAGAAGCCAGCGAAGCCAAGGATAAGCTCTGATACCACTTGTTGGATCGAGAGAACCGATAGAGGGGGGTGAATATCGGAAAGCGTTCGGATTTTAGGATTAGAGAAATTACGCAGTGGAATAAAACAATCATACGCAAACACAGGTAGTTTTACTTGGTTCTAAGCCTAGGTCGACTACTACTCCAAGGCCCACGGTCGTTGACCGTTTTTTGCGGGGGGAGACAAATTAAAAACTATATTTATTGTTAAATAGAATTTAATTCTTGCAATTTGCTTGCTTGATTGTTTATTTAAATTTCTGCAATTTACCATGCTTAGACTTAGGAATGATTAGTATAAGGATTGAACAAACTTAACTGAAACTTGACAACATAGTATTGGGTGGAGGTGAGATGATAGTACATTAGGGAAACCAATTCTAATAAGATCAAGTACACTTGGTCTCTTTAGACTGGTGAAACTAGCCGAAGCTACCGATCCAAAACCCAAACTAGTTAGACCAGAACTTTTCAAAGATTAATTTTGAAAATGAAATTTCATTAAACGGCTTTGTCAAGGAAAGGGTTGATGATCCAATAAGGCTACGGCCAAAGAAGGCCTAGTGCCTCACCAAGACCTGGAAGCCAATTTCTGAATTTCAAATTCAAATTATTTTTTGTCAAATTCAAATCTAACACAAATTTTTAGTTAAGTATAGATTCAAACATTTCCTTTCAAAATAAATTTAACTGTTTTCAAAAATTAATTTAAGGTTTTTTAAATAAAAATTAATTTTACAAAATAATTTTACTTATCAAAACCTGTCTCACAAAACCTATAAGGCTAACGTGGTTGAAAATCCTAAATTTGGGTGAGACAGACTAGGCAGTGAAACTCAATTTAAGCTATTCCTGACTCTAATTGGATCCAAATCAATAAAACTCTTTATGTGTAGGAACATAAAGATTTGGACCAATGGATGTTGGATAGCGGTTGCTCCAGACACATGACTGGAGATAAATTGAAGTTCACCAAACTCAAGTTCAAGAACCTAGGCTCAGTGGCATTTGGCAACAATGCTACACTCAAGGTAATTGGGTCAGGTAATATTGAACTCAAATCTGACTTTGTTATTACGAAAGTTCTTTTGGTTGAAAACTTCAATTTTAACTTGCTTAGCATAAGTCAGTTATGTGATTCTGGTTATATAGTCACCTTCAACAATTCTAACTGTCTGATTAGAAATGTACAAGACTCAGAAATCATGCTTAAGGGCACTAGAAAAAATAATGTATACACCATAAACCTTCCCCTAGTACCCAAATGTATGTTAACTCAGTTAGAACAATCAAATCTCTGGCATAGGAGACTAAGTCACACTAATCTGAGAACTATCTCAAAAGTCACCCAACTTGGCTTAATCAAAGGTATCCCCAAAATTAAAAACAATGAAAACCTAATATGTGAATTATGTAATCAAGGTAAACAAACCAAATCTAATCACAAACTAATCCAATCTGACCTAACTTAAACCACACTTGAGCTCCTGCACCTTGACCTATTTGATTCACATGGAGCCAAGTCACTAAGCGGGAACCGATACTGCTTAGTAATAGTTGATGATTACTCTAGGTTCACCTGGGTTAGGTTTCTAAAAACCAAAGATGAAACCCTAAACCTATTTAATGAATTCTATAAATTAATTGAAAATCAAAACGATACTAAAATTAAAAGACTTAGGAGTGACCACGGGGGAGAATTTGAAAATCAACGGTTCGAGGAATTCTGTAAGGTAAATGGGTATTTACATGAATTTTCATGTCCTAGAACCCCCCAACAAAATGGGATAGTCGAAAGAAGGAATAGAACATTACAGGAAGCCGCTAGGGCTATGCTCAACGAATTTAACTTAGCAAACAAATATTGGGCAGAAGCGATTAGTACGGCTTGTTACATCCAAAATAGGGTTCTGATTAACAAGCGACACAACAAAACACCCTATGAACTGTACTACCATAGACTCCCAAATCTACACTACCTAAGGGTCTTTGGATGCAAAGTCCATATCCTAAACACCAAAGACTATTTAGGGAAATTTCAGTCCAAGTCAACCCCAGGTATCATCCTAGGATACTCAACCACAAGTAGAGCCTATAGAGTTTACAACAAACAAACTAAGAAAATTGAAGAAACAACAAACTTAATATTTGATGAAGAAATCAACTCAAAATCTGATAATCTAGACTTAACCTCATCAAATTCTGATCAAGTAAATAATGAACAAACTATTGAACATTTAATTGAACCCTTAAACGAACTAACTATTGAACCAATTAATGAGTCAACTGAACCAATTATCGAACCAACAAATGAACCAGCCCAAGGAGTCGAATCAAATAGTGAACCAAACCGACCAGTCGGACCTGAGGCTGAACCAAGTTCTAGAAGAACCAAGAAACCCAGACTTAGTCACCCAACCGATCAAATTGTGGGTGATCCAACTCTAGGAGTCAGGACTAGATCATCCTATAGAAACCTTAGTCAAATAGCTATGATATCAAAAATTGAACCCAAAACTATAGAGGAAGCCCTACCTGATCCTGATTGGATCATAGCTATGTAAGAAGAATTAGCTCAATTTGAGAGAAACCAAGTCTGGGAATTAGTACCTAAACCTGAGGGCAAATCCGTCATTGACACCAAGTGGGTCTTTAGGAATAAGCTAAATGATCAAGGAGAAATAGTTAGAAATAAAGCCCGCTTAGTAGCGAAGGGATTCAGCCAAGTAGAGGGATTAGATTACGATGAAACATATGCCCCAGTAGCTAGACTTGAGTCCATTAGAATGTTGTTAGTTTTTGCATCCTATAAAGGATTTAAGCTATATCAAATGGATGTAAAGTCAGCTTTCCTAAATGGATTCATTAAAGAAGAAGTTTATGTAGGATAACCCCCTGGGTTTGAGGACTTAGACAAACCTGACCACGTTTACAAACTAACTAAAACACTATATGGACTAAAACAAGCACCTAGGGCCTGGTATGAACGTTTATCAACTTACTTAATCTCTAAAGAATTTAAACAAGGACAAATTGACTCAACCCTATTTATTAAAACCTTAGGAAAAGATATATTTATTGCCCAAATTTACGTAGATGACATAATCTTTGGGTCCACCAACTTGAACTTTCTAAAAGAATTTGTTAAAATAATGGAAAACGAATTTGAAATGAGCCTAGTTGGTGAACTTAACTTTTTCCTAGGCTTACAAATTAAACAAACTAGGGATGGAAACTATGTCCATCAATCCAAATATGCTAAAGAGTTAATAAAGAAATTCAAAATGGATAACTCTAAAAGCATAAGTACCCCCATGGCCACTAATGTAAAAATAGATAGTGACCCTAATGGTAAACCAGTGGAACATAAACTCTATAGAAGTATGATAGGTAGTCTACTTTACCTTACAGCCAGCAGACCTGACATTCTTTTTGCTGTAGGGATGTGTGCTAGATACCAAACCTGTGCTAAGGAAACGCACTTAGCAGCCCTAAAAAGAATACTAAGATATGTAAAGGGCACCCTAAATGTAGGGATTTGGTATCCTAGAACCTCAACCTTCAATTTGTCAGGATACTCGGATTCTGACTATGCTGGTTGTAAGTTAGATAGAAAGAGCACAAGTGGAAGCTGCCAACTGTTAGGAAATAATCTAGTAAGTTGGTGCAGCAGAAAACAACACTGTGTAGCTCTGTCCACAACTGAAGCTGAGTATGTAGCCTTAGGAGAATGTGTAGCACAACTTTTATGGATGATGCACACTCTTAAGGACTTCCAGCTTAACTACACCCAAACTCAAGTATTTATTGACAATATAAGTTCAATTAATCTAACTAAAAATCCAATCCAACATTCCAGAACCAAACACATAGAAGTCAAACATCACTTTGTAAGAGACCATGTAGCCAGGGGTGAAATAGTACTTAAGCATATAGACTCTAAATCCAACCTAGCTGACATACTCACAAAACCCTTACCTGAGTCTGAGTTCAGCTCACTAAGAAGGCAGTTAGGATTGTGCTCTGTAGAATAGGTTAACTCTACTTTTTAATTTCTTACTGCTTTACTTGATTTAAAAATCAGTTTCTAAAAGAACTTGAAAAACTATTTTATTTAATTTCAAAATCAGTTTTTTTAAAAAAAAATTCTTAGTTTTATTTCAAAACTACCCCCTCTCAAAACTAGGGCTTTTTCGGAAATGGACTTAGCCTGAGCCCTAACTATAGAACTGCATGCACCTATAGAGTTAGAAGCCAGCATCTCACAAGCACCTTAGGGTACTTTTTGATTGATAACCTAGAAAGGGTTGAGATGCTTAGGTCTTTGCCTTAATTCAAGATGCTTTAAGTCAGTGCATCTGCAGTAATTGGGGCACTAAATACAACTTACACAGCAATCAAGTTAAGTGTCAAGTTTAGAAAATCTAACTTGAACAAAAACACTTAACTTGACTAACCCTAGCAAAAACTACTGTTTATAACAGTTAGTAAGTAGCTAATTGGGTTAGACAGGTCCCTGATAAGCACCATTTTATTGATTATTTTAATTGCTAAAATCCATGTTTGACCCATGTTTTTATTGCTTAATTATGATTTTACCCTAGGTTTTGGAACTTTATCTTATTTTGGACTTAATTGCAAAATTACATAATTTTTGGATTATTTGGCCACTAATTTTCTGATATATTTTTGTAGGCATGAAAGGATCCTGGACCTAGGGCATACTGGGTCAAATTTGAGTCGGATGCGAACCGGATCGAATTATCAAGCTTACAATTAATCCGGGCCGTTCGATTTAAAAGCAGCTAGATCTGAGCCATCCGGGACGATCTGAAGCAATCCGAGCTAGGGTTAGAGTTGATCAAGCTCTATGATCAAGATCTGAAGGTTTCATTCCAATCAGAGCTCAATCAACCGTTGGATCAAGCAAGGAGGGCTCTAGAGTGTCCATTCACAGATAGAGTTGATCTGGACCATCCGTTGCACATCTGGAGGATCCGAGCTACCACGAGGTAGATCCTGACCCTAGATCATCATCATAAAAATTTGGCTCCGATCAGATGAAGATCAGCCGTTGGATTGAGCTAAAGAAATCTGGACCGTCCACTGATATGTATTTAATCAGAAATCGCCCGCAGCCAAGCCTTGTCGCGTCTCCGCCGTTCTTCATCTTCTTCGCGAGTTCTTAGCATTTTCTTCGATAGTTCTTCATCAAAGGAGGCGCGTCCCCTCGATTTCTCCTTTAGATCATGTGCTAGGTCAGTGGGAAAGCTTCTCGGTGAAATTCCAGCCTCAATTTGCCCAAGAAACGGGGATGTTGAGAGGTTTCCGCAACTCTGCCATTTGATGCCTTTGGATCGGTTGTGCTCTATTACCTTCCACCTGAGCTATCCAGAGGGGTTCCCTGAGTAGCTTTGATCATCATCCATCCACCAATTCACGCAGACGCAGCTGCAATGAAGAATTCGAATGGAAAATTTTAGATTTGAGCAATCTGAGCTGGTTTTGAATCGCAGGGGTCGTTACCACTGATTTGCTGAGCTTACGGGTTCGAGGCTCACTCTTGCTTGACGACCAAGAAGCATTTGAGCTAGGGAAGCATTGAGGAGTAGATTTCTTTAGTTAATTTCGTTTATTAGCTGTAATTTTCAATACTGCTGTAGTTTGGTTTCTGTTTTGGTTTCAGATTGGTTACTTCGTTTATTGCATTGTTCTAGCTGTAATCTAGTTTTAAATCTTCAAGTTAGTTAGTTTACGAGCTTGTTTAGATGACAATTAGATTTAATTTCAGCTAGTTTGTAGCTTACTTCTTGCGTGCCAACTCCCAGCTTGCGTGCCATTCAAATTCAGTAATTGTCTTTCAGTTTCTGATTTGTATCTGAGTGTTGGTTTTCTATTTTGTCTCTTTATTTTGTAGTGGTTAATTCCTGCATTCGAGTTAGGTATAGGTTTGCTTAGTTAACTTAGAGCTTAGTTTCAATTCTTGCAGTTCATTCTAGGTTTTCAGCTCAGCTAGTGCTGAATTTCTGCAAATTGAATCTGAATCACTGCATTCGAATTAGTTTTTTCTGCATTTTCATTTCTGGATTTCACTTCAGCTTGCATCTGTTGTCTTTGCATCAATTTTGTGATATCTGAAACTCTGCACTTAATCATTGTTTACCTGCGCATCAACCTTGCATCCAGATTTCAGAAATTCTGCACATCAAGTGATTCCTGCAGTTTTAGTTTCAAGTTTGTGCCAGTTTTCACTTACGATTTCCTGAAGTCCTGACAAGCAATTCTTAAACTTTCTACATCTTGTCTGAGCATTAGGTTGGTGCCCTCGAATCTGAATTGGATTTGTGCGTTTTGCTCTGATTTTGAGCTGAATTTCTGCACTTTCTCCCTGTATTTCGACACTCATCTTAACTCTGCAATAGGACAGTTGATTGAGCAGTTTTTTTGCTTGCATTTCTTCATCCATTCCTGCAAAATTCTTCATTGATAGTTTGTTTTCAAATTGCATTCGGTCAGCTGCATTTTCCGAACTGATAGAACTAGTTTTTGGCATAAAACAGCAGCCCTTGGCACAATGTTTTCACCTTGCGTGCCAAGCTAAATTGGCACAGCTTGCATCCGAAACCCATCTGTCTTTTGGTGTATGATTGAGTTGAAATCGATAAATATTAATTTCAGCATTTCTGAATTTTATATGCATTTGTTTGCTGTCCAAAGTTTGCAGCTAGTTCGTGTGAGTTGATTGTAGTGCGATTTCTGAATTTCTGCATTTGGATCAATTTCTGCACTTAATGTATTTCTGAAGTAGCATCAGTTTTTGCATGTCAGCACTTGATTTTAGTCCCAGCTTGCTTTGCCTGATCTGTGATCGACTTGTTTCTACATTCCAGCACTTGAATTCTGCATTCTGCAGAAGTAAGTTATGGCTGCAGTGTTTCAATCTTTTAATTCTGAAATTGTATCAAGTGATGCCTATTCTTGCGAATCTTAGTTGAACCTTGGATTGTAGCATTCTGGTTCGGTTTTTGTGTCTGATTTTGTATCCAATTCGTGGCTGCATACTTGTCATCAAGTTTCTGAAATTCTGCCGCAGGTTTCTGACTTTGCTCAGCTTTCAATTCTTTGGCAGTTTTGGGTTTGTTAAATTATTTGCTCTTTAGTATCAAGTTGAGTTTTTGGCAATCAATCTTGTATCAGTTTGTTTATAGATTGCCTATCATTTGGTTGGTTTTGATTTACAAATCCTGAAGTTGAACACAAGGTGTGATGTGCTATTGCATTTTGTATTAGTTTGATGTCTAAAGGTTGCAAGTAGCATTAATTGGTTAAAGTATCATTTGGTCAAGCTTATTAATTGCCATCACCTTGTTTAGCTTATTAGCTAAGTTCCTTTAATTCCATGCGATTTCATTTCAGATTACGAACCTAAACCCAAATCTTTATTTGAAACCCGAAAACACAAACGACACCTAAATACAAGCGCGAATCAAACAATCCTTCAACTAGTCCCTGAGAAAAATACGACCTGTGGCACCTATATTACATTTTCAGTACATTTGATTGTAAAATGGTTTCCAGTATTCATTCTAAATATCTAAATTTGGTAGACCCACATTCGTGACAATCTATTTTGGGTCCGTCAGTCACTACAAGAGAAAATTAACTGATTTGGTTTGAGTCTTATCATGAATTGGTTCAGTACAGCAAAATCATACAAATATTTTCCATTATGAAAGTTATTTCCGTTATGCAATTTAATTTCTGCTCTATTTATCTTTTTGATATATGACAAAGGGGGAGAGATAAGAAAGGAGAGAATTTAAAATTTTTTGTTTAAAATTTTTTTGTAGGATATTTTTCTCTCGAAATTTCAAAATCTATCCTTTATTCAAAAAGTACTTAACTAAGCTTTTCTAAAGTACTAAGTTTTTCAAAGTACTAAAGCACTAAGTTTTTCTTACTTAAGTCATCACTAGCTATCCCAAGTGGTAACCATTGCAACATAACTTAGGTGAGGTCTTGGGATCGAGTCTTCTTAGTAGCAATTAAAAAAAAAAGTTTTTCTTACTTAAGCTTTTCAAAGTACTTAAGCTTTTCAAAACTTTCCTAGTACTTAAACTTGTCAAAAAATTTCTCACTTAAGCTTTTCAAAGTACTTAAGCTTTTCAAAACTTTCCTAGTACTTAAGCTTGTTAAAAAAAATTTCTTACTTAAGCTTGTCAAAACTTTTTAAAGTACTTAAACTTTTCAAAAGTACTTAAGTTTTTCAGAAAAACTTAAGCTTTTCAGAAGTACTTAGGTTTGTGTTAACTTCACGAAGTACTCTAAAACTTAGAGTTTTTCAAAACTTTTTTGAAGTACCATAAACTTAAAACCTTCAATTTGTTGGTACTCAAACTAAAGTTTGAAAATCCTTCTTAAACTTAAGTTTTCAAAGTTGTCTAAATAAACTTAAGCTTTCAAAATTTACTAAGTATTTGAACTCAAAAATTCTCTACAAGTATAATTTTTTTTAAATTTTCTAAGTAAAAATCCAAACTTTAAACTTAGAACTTAGTGTCGAAAACCCCAAGAATTTTTGAAAAATCTAGGGGGAGATTCCTTCCAGGGGGAGGGAACAAAAGGTAATTTGTATATGCCTTGATTAAACTTAACTTTTCGAACCAGGGTTGCCATAAATCAAAAAGGGAGAGATTGTTGGTGCAGAAAGCACCCAAGTCGAACCTGAGTTTTGATAATGGCAACAGGGCTCAAAAGTTAAGTCTTACTTGCTATCTAACATGTCACTCTAGTGTGCAGGGTAAAAAACCCTAGCGAAGGACTGCTAGGCACTGGCGAAGGAATGCCAGGGTAAAAAGCCCTTGCGAAGGACTGCTAGGCACTAGCGAAGGAATGCAAGGGTAAAAAGCCCTAGCGAAGGACTGCTAGGCACTGGCAAGGAATGCCAGGGTACTGAAGCCCTAGCGAAGGACTGCTAGGCGCCAGGCGAAGGACAGCTTGGGACTGAAGCCCTAGCGAAGGAATGCTAGGCACCGGGCGAAGGACAGCTCGGTACCCAAGACCTGGCAAAGGACCGCCAGGCAAAAGTCCAACCAGAGGAGCGGTTGGCATCAGGTACATTCTCCCGAGAGGAGTAGGTGAGGATGCGTTCCCCGTCGAGGGAACAGTAGGCGTCGGTTCGACCTAGGGCTCCATTTTGGAGGCCTAAAGTCAGAACCAAGACAGCTAAGGCTGTATAAACTAACATCTTATTGTTTTCTGGTGTTTTGGACTAACCCTGGATGCAGGACCGAAGGAACGAGTGTCTGCAGCTCAGAGAGCCTCAAAGGAATGAGGCAACAGCTGACCAGGGCGCCCGGAGTGTCCCGGGCGCCCCCAAGGTGAACACAAATCAAAGGCAGGCTTCGACAGCTCATCTCCCGGGCGCCCCCGCTGCTCCCGGGCTCCCCCAGCGTCCCGGGCGCCCCCTGTGCATGCCATCGAACCAGAAGCCAGCGAAGCCAAGGATAAGCTCTGATACCACTTGTTGGATCGAGAGAACCGATAGAGGGGGGTGAATATCGGAAAGCGTTCGGATTTTAGGATTAGAGAAATTACGCAGCGGAATAAAACAATCAAACGCAAACACAGGTAGTTTTACTTGGTTCGGAGCCTAGGTCGACTCCTACTCCAAGGCCCACGGTCGTTGACCGTTTTCTGCGGGGGGAGCCAAATTAAAAACTATATTTATTGTTAAATAGAATTTAATTCTTGCAATTTGCTTACTTGATTGTTTATTTAAATTTCTGCAATTTACCATGCTTAGACTTAGGAATGATTAGTATAAGGACTGAACAAACTTAACTGAAACTTGACAACATAGTATTGGGTGGAGGTGAGATGATAGTACGTTAGGGAAACCAATTCTAATAAGATCAAGTACACTTGGTCTCTTTAGACTGGTGAAACTAGCCGAAGCTACCGATCCAAAACCCAAACTAGTTAGACCAGAACTTTTCAAAGATTAATTTTGAAAATGAAATTTCATTAAACGGCTTTGTCAAGGAAAGGGTTGATGATCCAATAAGGCTACGGCCAAAGAAGGCCTAGTGCCTCGCCAAGACCTGGAAGCCAATTTCTGAATTTCAAATTCAAATTACTTTTTGTCAAATTCAAATCTAACACAAATTTTCAGTTAAGTATAGATTCAAACATTTCCTTTCAAAATAAATTTAACTGTTTTCAAAAATTAATTTAAGGTTTTTTAAATAAAAATTAATTTTACAAAATAATTTTACTTATCAAAACCTGTCTCACAAAACTTATAAGGCTAACGTGGTTGAAAACCCTAAATTTGGGTGAGACAGACTAGGCAGTGAAACTCAATTTAAGCTATTCCTGACTCTAATTGGATCCAAATCAATAAAACTCTTTATGTGTAGGAACATAAAGATTTGGACCAATGGATGTTGGATAGCGGTTGCTCCAGACACATGACTGGAGATAAATTGAAGTTCACCAAACTCAAGTTCAAGAACCTAGGCTCAGTGGCATTTGGCAACAATGCTACACTCAAGGTAATTAGGTCAGGTAATATTGAACTCAAATCTGACTTTGTTATTAAGAAAGTTCTTTTGGTTGAAAACTTCAATTTTAACTTGCTTAGCATAAGTCAGTTATGTGATTCTGGTTATATAGTCACCTTCAACAATTCTAACTGTCTGATTAGAAATGTACAAGACTCAAAAATCATGCTTAAGGGCACTATAAAAAATAATGTATACACCATAAACCTTCCCCTAGTACCCAAATGTATGTTAACTCAGTTAGAACAATCAAATCTCTGGCATAGGAGACTAGGTCACACTAATCTGAGAACTATCTCAAAAGTCACCCAACTTGGCTTAATCAAAGGTATCCCCAAAATTAAAAACAATGAAAACCTAATATGTGAATTATGTAATCAAGGTAAACAAACCAAATCTAATCACAAACTAATCCAATCTGACCTAACTTAAACCACACTTGAGCTCCTGCACCTTGACCTATTTGATTCACATGGAGCCAAGTCACTAAGCGGGAACCGATACTGCTTAGTAATAGTTGATGATTACTCTAGGTTCACCTGGGTTAGGTTTCTAAAAACCAAAGATGAAACCCTAAACCTATTTAATGAATTCTGTAAATTAATTGAAAATCAAAACGATACTAAAATTAAAAGACTTAGGAGTGACCACGGGGGAGAATTTGAAAATCAACGGTTCGAGGAATTCTGTAAGGTAAATGGGTATTTACATGAATTTTCATGTCCTAGAACCCCCCAACAAAATGGGATAGTCGAAAGAAGGAATAGAACATTACAGGAAGCCGCTAGGGCTATGCTCAACGAATTTAACTTAGCAAACAAATATTGGGCAGAAGCGATTAGTACGGCTTGTTACATCCAAAATAGGGTTCTGATTAACAAGCGACACAACAAAACACCCTATGAACTGTACTACCATAGACTCCCAAATCTATACTACCTAAGGGTCTTTGGATGCAAAGTCCATATCCTAAACACCAAAGACTATTTAGGGAAATTTCAGTCCAAGTCAACCCCAGGTATCATCCTAGGATACTCAACCACAAGTAGAGCCTATAGAGTTTACAACAAACAAAGTAAGAAAATTGAAGAAACAACAAACTTAATATTTGATGAAGAAATCAACTCAAAATCTGATAATCTAGACCTAACCTCATCAAATTCTGATCAAGAAAATAATGAACAAACTATTGAACATTTAATTGAACCCTTAAACGAACTAACTATTGAACCAATTAATGAGTCAACTGAACCAATTATCGAACCAACAAATGAACCAGCCCAAGGAGTCGAATCAAATAGTGAACCAAACCGACCAGTCGGACTTGAGGCTGAACCAAGTTCTAGAAGAACCAAGAAACCCAGACTTAGTCACCCAACCGATCAAATTGTGGGTGATCCAACTCTAGGAGTCAGGACTAGATCCTCCTATAGAAACCTTAGTCAAATAGCTATGATATCAAAAATTGAACCCAAAACTATAGAGGAAGCCCTACCTGATCCTGATTGGATCATAGCTATGCAAGAAGAATTAGCTCAATTTGAGAGAAACCAAGTCTGGGAATTAGTACCTAAACCTGAGGGCAAATCCGTCATTGACACCAAGTGGGTCTTTAGGAATAAGCTAAATGATCAAGGAGAAATAGTTAGAAATAAAGCCCGCTTAGTAGCAAAGGGATTCAGCCAAGTAGAGGGATTAGATTACGATGAAACATATGCCCCAGTAGCTAGACTTGAGTTCATTAGAATGTTGTTAGCTTTTGCATCCTATAAAGGATTTAAGCTATATCAAATGGATGTAAAGTCAGCTTTCCTAAATGGATTCATTAAAGAAGAAGTTTATGTAGGACAACCCCCTGGGTTTGAGGACTTAGACAAACCTGACCACGTTTACAAACTAACTAAAGCACTATATGGACTAAAACAAGCACCTAGGGCCTGGTATGAACGTTTATCAACTTACTTAATCTCTAAAGAATTTAAACAAGGACAAATTGACTCAACCCTATTTATTAAAACCTTAGGAAAAGATATATTTATTGCCCAAATTTACGTAGATGACATAATCTTTGGGTCCACCAACTTGAACTTTCTAAAAGAATTTGTTAAAATAATGGAAAACGAATTTGAAATGAGCCTAGTTGGTGAACTTAACTTTTTCCTAGGCTTACAAATTAAACAAACTAGGGATGGAAACTATGTCCATCAATCCAAATATGCTAAAGAGTTAATAAAGAAATTCAAAATGGATAACTCTAAAAGCATAAGTACCCCCATGGCCACTAATGTAAAAATAGATAGTGACCCTGATGGTAAACCAGTGGACCTTAAACTCTATAGAAGTATGATAGGTAGTCTACTGTACCTTACAGCCAGCAGACCTGACATTCTTTTTGCTATAGGGATGTGTGCTAGATACCAAACCTGTGCTAAGGAAACTCACTTAGCAGCCCTAAAAAGAATACTAAGATATGTAAAGGGCACCCTAAATGTAGAGATTTGGTATCCTAGAACCTCAACCTTCAATTTGTCAGGATACTCGGATTCTGACTATGCTGGTTGTAAGTTAGATAGAAAGAGCACAAGTGAAAGCTGCCAACTGTTAGGAAATAATCTAGTAAGTTGGTGCAGCAGAAAACAACACTATGTAGCTCTGTCCATAACTGAAGCTGAGTATGTAGCCTTAGGAGAATGTGTAGCACAACTTTTATGGATGATGCACACTCTTAAGGACTTCCAGCTTAACTACACCCAAACTCAAGTATTTATTGACAATATAAGTTCAATTAATCTAACTAAAAATCCAATCCAACATTCCAGAACCAAACACATAGAAGTCAAACATCACTTTGTAAGAGACCATGTAGCCAGGGGTGAAATAGTACTTAAGCATATAGACTCTAATTCCAACCTAGCTGACATACTCACAAAACCCTTACCTGAGTCTGAGTTCAGCTCACTAAGAAGGCAGTTAGGATTGTGCTCTGTAGAATAGGTTAACTCTACTTTTTAATTTCTTACTGCTTTACTTGATTTAAAAATCAGTTTCTAAAAGAACTTGAAAAACTGTTTTATTTAATTTCAAAATCAGTTTTTTTAAAAAAAATCTTAGTTTTATTTCAAAACTACCCCCTCTCAAAACTAGGGCTTTTTCGGAAATGGACTTAGCCTAGGCCCTAACTCTAGAACTGCATGCACCTATAGAGTTAGAAGCCAGCATCTCACAAGCACCTTAGGGTACTTTTTGATTGATAACCTAGAAAGGGTTGAGATGCTTAGGTCTTTGCCTTAATTCAAGATGCTTTAAGTCAGTGCATCTGCAGTAATTGGGGCACTAAATACAACTTACACAGCAATCAAGTTAAGTGTCAAGTTTAGAAAATCTAACTTGAACAAAAACACTTAACTTGACTAACCCTAGCAAAAACTACTGTTTATAACAGTTAGTAAGTAGCTAATTGGGTTAGACAGGTCCCTACAAGAGAAAATTAACTGATTTGGTTTAAGTCTTATCATGAATTGGTTCAGTACAGCAAAATCATACAAATATTTTCCATTATGAAAGTTATTTCCGTTATGCAATTTAATTTCTGCTCTATTTATCTTTTTGATATATGGCAAAGGGGGAGAGATAAGAAAGGAGAGAATTTAAAATTTTTTGTTTAAAATTTTTTTTGTAGGATATTTTTCTCTCGAAATTTCAAAATCTATCCTTTATTCAAAAAGTACTTAACTAAGCTTTTCTAAAGTACTAAGTTTTTCAAAGTACTAAAGCACTAAGTTTTTCTTACTTAAGCTTTTCAAAGTACTTAAGCTTTTCAAAACTTTCCTAGTACTTAAGCTTGTCAAAAAATTTCTCACTTAAGCTTTTCAAAGTACTTAAGCTTTTCAAAGTACTTAAGCTTTTCAAAACTTTCCTAGTACTTAAGCTTGTTAAAAAAATTTTCTTACTTAAGCTTGTCAAAACTTTTTAAAGTACTTAAACTTTTCAAACTTTTCAAAAGTACTTAAGTTTTTCAGAAAAACTTAAGCTTTTCAGAAGTACTTAGGTTTGTGTTAACTTCACGATGTACTCTAAAACTTAGAGTTTTTCAAAACTTTTTTGAAGTACCATAAACTTAAAACCTTCAATTTGTTGGTACTCAAACTAAAGTTTGAAAATCCTTCTTAAACTTAAGTTTTCAAAGTTGTCTAAATAAACTTAAGCTTTCAAAATTTACTAAGTATTTGAACTCAAAAATTCTCTACAAGTATAATTTTTTTTAAATTTTCTAAGTAAAAATCCAAACTTTAAACTTAGAACTTAGTGTCGAAAACCCCAAGAATTTTTGAAAAATCTAGGGGGAGATTCCTTCCAGGGGGAGGGAACAAAAGGTAATTTGTATATGCCTTGATTAAACTTAACTTTTCGAACCAGGGTTGCCATAAATCAAAAAGGGAGAGATTGTTGGTGCAGAAAGCACCCAAGTCGAACCTGAGTTTTGATAATGGCAACAGGGCTCAAAAGTTAAGTCTTACTTGCTATCTAACATGTCACTCTAGTGTGCAGGGTAAAAAACCCTAGCGAAGGACTGCTAGGCACTGGCGAAGGAATGCCAGGGTAAAAAGCCCTAGCGAAGGACTGCTAGGCACTAGCGAAGGAATGCCAGGGTAAAAAGCCCTAGCGAAGGACTGCTAGGCACTGGCAAGGAATGCCAGGGTACTGAAGCCCTAGCGAAGGACTGCTAGGCGCCAGGCGAAGGACAGCTTGGGACTGAAGCCCTAGCGAAGGAATGCTAGGCACCGGGCGAAGGACAGCTCGGTACCCAAGACCTGGCAAAGGACCGCCAGGCAAAAGTCCAACCAGAGGAGCGGTTGGCATCAGGTACATTCTCCCGAGAGGAGTAGGTGAGGACGCGTTCCCCGTCGAGGGAACAGTAGGCGTCGGTTCGACCTAGGGCTCCATTTTGGAGGCCCAAAGTCAGAACCAAGACAGCTAAGGCTGTATAAACTAACATCTTATTGTTTTCTGGTGTTTTGGACTAACCCTGGATGCAGGACCGAAGGAACGAGTGTCTGCAGCTCAGAGAGCCTCAAAGGAATGAGGCAACAGCTGACCAGGGCGCCCGGAGTGTCCCGGGCGCCCCCAAGGTGAACACAAAACACACAAAACAAAGGCAGGCTTCGACAGCTCATCTCCCGGGCGGCCCCGCTGCTCCCGGGCGCCCCCAGCGTCCCGAGCGCCCCCTGTGCATGCCATCGAACCAGAAGCCAGCAAAGCCAAGGATAAGCTCTGACCCGGTCAACCCGGGCGCCCCCAGCGTCCCGGGCGCCCCGGTCAAGATCTAATCCCGAGTTGAAGGGATCAGACGCTGACCGAGCTAAAGGTGGATCGGCCGATACGTGGGGGGCGCCCCCGACGTTCCAGGCGCCCCCAGGTGCTATAAAAGGACCCTCAAACCAAGGCTTCAGGACAAACAATTCATTCAACGCTTCTACGCTCTTCTACTCTCGCGCTCTGCTTCGGAAACCTCCCGACTCGAGACTCAAGCGCCGACGACGTCCCGCTGCTCCGAAAAAGACAACCTACATCGGACGTCGGTAAAAGAAGAGTTTTCGTTTTAAAAGTTTACTTTGCTACATTTGTAATTCAATAATGTAAACTGATTTGCGAACCTATAGAATTGTCCGCAGAAAATGGTCAACGACCGTGGGCCTTGGAGTAGGAGTCGACCTAGGCTCCGAACCAAGTAAAACTACCTGTGTTTGCGTTTGATTGTTTTATTCCGCTGCGTAATTTCTCTAATCCTAAAATCCGAACGCTTTCCGATATTCACCCCCCCTCTATCGGTTCTCTCGATCCAACATAAAGATCTTTCAATGAAGAGCTAACCTCTCCAAAGTCTCAAGCTCCTATTTAAATAGTGGAGAGAGCTGTTAAACAAATAGCTCAGCCCCGACATCAGTCGACTGCCCCAGGACCAGTCGACTGATGCCTCAGCCAATAGCTCTATTTCGAACAGACCAGTCGACTTGTTCATGGACCAGTCGACTGTTTCCTTTGCCAGTCGACTGCCCAACTTACAAACTCACTCAAACTCACTCTGAAGTCCATCCTTCGTGTATGCCTTGAAGTTCACTTCCTTGGCTTGACTCTTGAAGTTCTCTTCCTTCGGCTCTCGTCCCTCGGATGCACACACAAGCCCGCGGCTTGTCTCCATGTCATCCTTTGCATATGCCTTTGAAGTCTACTTCCTCAGCTTGCCCTTGAAGTCCTCTTCCTTGGCTTTCGTCCCTCGGATGCTTTACTCCATTAATCCTCATGTGTGATTCACAAAGTCCTGCAAGACTCAAACACACATCAAATCAACATGAAAACCTAACTTAACCATATTGACACACACATTAAAACCCATGATCTACCTGATCAAACATGGGTCGATTGCACCAACAATCTTTTCTTTTTTGATGTGTGACAATATGTTTAAGTTAGGTGCAGACATAACAATTGAAAATTAAAAGTATAGTATATTAAGACACATAAACATGCATCCTCCCCCTTAACCTATGCCTTATCACAAGATTTTCAATATTTTGCACAAACATAATGAATTAAGTTTAATTCTAACTTAAACCTTTCAATTCTCCCCCTTTGAAAAAAGATTGCCCTAAGCAATATTACCCTTTTATATCAATTAGTGACTACTTTTATTTTTCTGAAAATCCCCAGAAATCAAAAAATACAAGTGTCAGTTGACTGAATCAGTTACCAGCCGACTGGTCTCAGCGAATTGACAAGTCACAGAATGTTCAGTCGACTGGTCTCTGTACCAGTCAACTGATACCAATCAGTCTGAAATTTCAGCCTTTCGAGCTGAAATTCAGAAATATATAAAAAATTCCATAAAATTTGAAAAATTATGAAATTTTACAAACATATTTTTTGTAATATTTTCAAATAGAGAAAAATATATTTTCATAAAAAATCTAAATACGTTTGACTTTTTGACCAAAACTCAAATTCTTTGAAAACACTCAATTTTGTATCAAACTTTCATCCTAGTTTTGAAACCATGTGTTTTGCAAACCTATGCCATAGCAAATAAAATACAGAAATATTTTCAAATCATTTGAAATATCCAACTATGATCTATGGGAAAAATGTCCATTAATTAAACATTTATTTTCCCCATAGTTGGTCTATTATCACTAATGTGATACATCCAATAACTCATCAAAATGTCACAAACATAAGTGAGTTATTTGTATCATCCTAACATCTCATATGCATAAATGCAATCATAAATCAAGGTAATATGAGATGTATTAAAGTACATCCTATTTAGCCCATATTATCAAGAATTTCTACTTGGGCTAAAGTACTCCCCTTAAATATCTAAAGTCAACCAAATTTTAAAATTTTGAAATTTCAATACATGTTAACTTCACCTAAATCCTCTAATCCTTGAGGATTGACTTTGTTACCCAATAGAAATGTTTCCTAATTGGGTTGACCAAGTACTCCTTGGGGATCCATCTCTTACCTAGCATTTTAGTTTTTGCTTGTCCTCTAGCAAGTAGGCAATGATAGGTTTTTCTATTGCAAGACTTCCCAAAACCTAATCTCTCTTTCTTAAAACTTGTCCTTTGGCTCTCAATGATCATATCTAGGGTCTTTGAGCCACTTTCAAATTTTCTAAGGGCTTTGGTAAGACTATCTACCTTTTCCCTTAATTCCTTATTTTATTCTTCTAAGCATGAATCATTTGAAATAGAAGAAGAAACATGCACATCATCCTTAATTTTCATAGATTCTAATTTTTTCCTTTAGCATGCAAATTTCAATTTTCAAATCCTTAATTTTTTTTCTAGCCTTAAACAAATAATCATTAGTGCTAGAAATAATCTTTACAAGAGTAGTAGTGGGTAGATTATATACCTCACTTACCGAAACATCCGATTCCGAAGTTGAGCCTCCCCCTTCACTCGAGCTCCCTTCATCTTCACTCGAGTTCTTCTCTTCTTCAAATTCGGATGACGTGGAGGCTATGTCTTCAATTCCCATTAGTACGAAATGAGATACATAATGTTCCTCCTCCTCCGATGAGGATGAATCATCCCATGTAGCCTTCAAATTTTGCACCTTGTTCCCCTTCTCTTTTCACTTCTTCTTTCCTTCCTTCTTTTTCAAGAGGGGATACTCATCTCTCATATGTCCTTCTCCTTGACAATTGTAGCAAATTATCTTCCTCGTTATACTTTTGCTCCTTGACACTTTCCTACCATGAGATTTGTTAGTTGAAAAATATTTAAATGCTTTTCTCATTTTTCTTACCATGTAAGCTTCCGCATCACTATCCATCGATGCACTTGATTCTTCGAAATCGGATGAGGAAGCCTTCTTCTTTTTACCTTTTCCCTTGTTTGCCACAAGGGTTATACTCTTTGGCTTGTATACTTCTTCAATTGTTCCTCCAACTCGAGTTTCATGGAGCTCCATGGTTGAGAAGAATTCCTCTAGAGAAGTTTTCTCTAGATCCTTGGATATGTAGTACGAGTACACCATTGAGCTCCAATTTGTTGTTCTTGGAAAAGCATTGATGACTTTCATCAATATGTCTCGGTTGGATAGTTGTTCTCCTACACTTGTTAGTCTAGTAAGTATTTACTTAAATCGAGCATGTAAATTTGATACCTTCTTCCCTTTATCAAGTTTGATATTGTTGAGTTGGGATCGAAGAAGATCTCTCTTAGCTATTTTTGCCTCCGAAGTGCCCTCATGAAGCTCTATTAGCTTATCCCACAAGTCTTTGGCACTTGAGTAGCTCCCAATCCTTGTGACTTCTTGTTGGAGGAGCACACTTAGTAGATGATGTAAAACTTTTGAATTCGCCAAGTAATCATCCCTTTGCTTCTTGCTCCATCTTATATTCTCGAGTAACTTGTTTTCTTGATCCCTAGGTACTTCAAAACCGTTTTCCATGATTAGCATAATATCAAAATCGGTATTGAAAAATACCTCCATCATTTTCTTCCACCAAGCAAATTCTCCTTCAAACTTTGGCGGTTGGATGTGCGAGCCGGCCATTTCAATAATTTTGCTCTTCTTGGCGGTTAGTCCATTGAAAGTGTCCTTGCGCTCTAATACCACTTGTTGGGACCGATGGCATGGCTGGAGGGGGGGTGAATAGCTCGGTCACCCCAGGTTCAAATTCTTCCTACAACGTTAGCACAAGCGGAAACTTAATTTAATAATTAAACCAATGCTAACACGTTACTGGTTACGTGGTTCGGAGATTGCTTGCTCCTACTCCACGGCGTGCCCTTGAGGTGGACGAACCCTTGATCCCTCGGTGGATCACGCCCCGGCAATCTCCAACTAAGTCTTTCTCCTTCTCGGTGGAGAACAACCTCTCACAATCCTTCTTCCTCCTTACAAGTTGAAGTTAGGGTTTTGGGAGGAAGGTGAGCACTTGGAGCTTGAGCACTTAAGCACTAGAGTAAAGATCTTACAATGAAGAGCTAACCTCTCCAAAGTCTCATGCTCCCATTTAAATAGTAGAGAGAGCTGTTAAACAAACAGCTCAGCCCCGATATCAGTCGACTGCTCCCAGGGCCAGTCGACTAATACCTCAGCCAATGGCTCTATTTCGAACAGACCAGTCGACTGGTTCCTGGACCAATCAACTGATCTTTCTGTGAGTTTTCACTCGACGCTGACAGTCGACTGCTTCCTTTGCCAGTCGACTGCCCAGCTTACAAACTCACTCAAACTCATTCGAAGTTCATCCTTCGCATATGCCGTGAAGTCCACTTTCTTGGCTTGCCCCTTGAAGTTATCTTCCTTCGGTTCTCGTCCCTCGGATGTGCACACAAGCCCGCGACTTGTCTCCATACCATCCTTTGCGTATGCCTTTGAAGTCTACTTCCTCAGCTCGCCCTTGAAGTCCTCTTCCTTGGCTCTTGTCCCTCGGATGCTTTACTCCGTTAATCCTCATGTGTGATTCACAAAGTCCTGCAAGACTCAAACACACATCAAATCAACATGAAAACCTAACTTAACCATATTGACACACAAATCAAAACCCATGATCTACCCGATTAAACATGGGTCGATTGTACCAACATACCATACCGCATATTATGGGTATTGGACATCTAGTGAGCATAGTAAACTAAGATGTTCCCATGACATCTCTAATACAATTAGAGGAGCATACCACTGAAATTGAGGTATTGTCTCATATTGATGAGCAAATACCTCAATCACCTCAAACACAAGTGCTTTTAATGCGATCCATAAGGGAATGGAGAACTACAAATTCTCGTGATTATGTTTATCTCCAAGAATATGATTTTGACATAGGATTGGAAAGTGATCCTACATCTTTCCAAGAAGTCAAACAATGCTCTAATCCTGAAAGGTGGATTAAGCCTGGTAACTCGTCAGGGAAGACTGCTGGGTAGTCACATACCACTGGGACCTCTTCTAGCTTTTGGTCCTTCTCTTGTTCAGTATTGACTACATGTGCTAGAAATCTGGTACATCCTGAATGCAGCAGTTTCTGTGCTTTTAGAGCTGAGAGAAATTTCTTGGCCTTTCTCTTGGGTTCTCCGATGTATTCAAACTGCACTCCTTCTTCAGGTTGGAATATGACTTTTCTTTTACGGCATTCTATGGAGGCATCATACTTGATTAGGAAGTCCATTCCAAAAATGACAGTATAATCAGTCATATCCAACACTATCAGATCACCATAAAGCTCTCTTCCTACTATACTGATTGGCACTGTACGGAGCCAGTGCGTGGACGCCATAATCTCTCCTGAAGGCAGGGTGGTTAAGAACTGGCCACTGAGTACATCTCGAGGTATAGCTAACTCCTCTACGAACGCCCTGGATATGAAAGAATGGGTTGCCCCAGTATCGAATAAGACAGCTGCATTTTGCTGTAAAATACATATCTGACCTGTCACAACTGTTTAGGCATTCGCTACATCCTCTCTGGTCAGTGAGAAGATCCGTGCATTGGTAGTGGCTGATGGAGCTTCTAATCTGCCTTGACTGATATGGGGGCCATCCAGTGCTGCCTGCATCTGATGTAGCTGTGCAGGTTTGCCTCCATACTGAGTAGGCTGTGGAGTAGGCAGACTGTTCTTGGTGGGGCACTGCTTGGCCATGTGACCCTCTTGACCACAGTTATAACACCCACGGGTGCCCTTGCGGCAGACCCCTAAGTGTTGTCTCCCACAGGTGGGACAAGTGGGATACTTGGCTTGCTTGTTGGCTGGCTCCCCTTTCGGATTGTTCCACTACTTTCTCTTGCCATGATTCTTCCCTTTCCAGCTAGAGTTATGGCCCTGGGGTTTTTGAGTTCCTGAACTGCCTTGGCCTTTACTTTCTATCATGACTGATTTTTGTTGTTGCATGCTGTTCAGGTAGTGCTCGGTGATCAGAGCACTGCTAACTAGTTCTTCTGAGGTTTGCGGCCTATGAACGCCGCTGGCCACATTCAATGCTATTTCTGGCCTTAGCATCTTGAGCATTAGCCTGACTCGCTCTCGTTCAGTGCTGACCAGTTCAGGGCACAGGCGAGCCAGTCTGTTGAATCTCTTCACGGCTTCCTCTACTGATAGGTTACCTTGACGAAATTCCGTGAATTCATCATAATGCCGGTTAGTAACCCGCATATGAAAGAATTCTTTGAAGAACTCAGCTTCGAAGTTGGCCCACGTCATCTGATTTATGTCTCGCTTGGCCTTCACCCTTTCCCACCACATTCTAGCATCTCCTGCTAGGCAGAAGGAGGCGCACTTCACTTTCTCATGTTCTGGCCAGTCCAGAAGCTCCATGGTACTCTCCAGGGTTTTGAACCAGGCTTGTGCATCCCATGGTTCACTAGTGCCTGAAAAGGTCTCTGGTTTGAGTTTCTGCCACTGAACCAGATATGCTTCTCTTCTAGCTCCTACTACTGGGGCTTCTGGTGCTATTGGTGGGATTGGTGCTCAAGGTGGAACCTCTATCACTATTGGCGTTTCTACATTTGGTCCTGGCGTAGCAGTAGGTGTGGTCTGCTGATTAGCCCTTAAAGTGGCTATCTCTTACTGTTGCTCAACTATTTGTCTCTGGAGCTGAGCCACTATCTCCACGAGATTAGGTGGAGTCACTATGTCAGTTGCCTCCTATTGAGGCTCAGTAGCTGGTGCCCTTCTAGTTGGGCGTCCTCTAACCATTATCTACATAACAGAGGACATACATTTTTACTATAACTATATTAAAGTGCCATGAGTTATAAACATGCTTCAGTTAAGTAGGGAATGAAAAAGTAAGAAAACATAAGTAATGTGAGAGGTACTCTTACTTGGAAGCTACAAGTACGATGCTGGATGTGTGTGTGGAGGAAAGATGGAACTTGCTCTGATACCACTCTGTAACGACCTGCCTTCTGGTACTATGGCTTTAAGGCGGATCGCTACTACTAACTAGCTGACTGACTGATTTATGATCCTTGTTTTCATTTAAGCTAAACCAACTGGGAGAATTTAAAAAAAAAACTTATTTCGCTATTTACTGAACTAACAATTCATAATCATGTTGAAAGTACTAACCAGCCAAAATAAAACAAAAACTTTAATTCTATTAGCTTGGCAGGATTTGATCCCCCAACCTCAGCCTTGCATGACTGAAGCACTAACCAGCAACTCTACATCACATTGTGTTGTAAATTGGCACTAGTCGACTGGTATTCTATCAGTCAACTGCCCGAGGTGACGAAGCCTTCTGTACGATTTTGTTACTGGTCCCAGTCGACTGGTATCTGTCGCAGTCGACTGGTAGTTCTGAAATCTGAAAATTCAGATTCTAGAAACGTGCCAAAGTCAACCCACTTCGTGCCAAAAACCCCACAAACTCATATTTAAGCTTACTAACAGGTATACAATGATTCTAGGCCATATTCTACATATTTCCATGACATTAAAGCATACTTTAACCTTTTCTAAGCATGAAATTAGGAACATGAACTTTGTATCAACTTGCTACTAAAACTAGGCATTGTTTCGGTCTAGATGCATCAATAGTAGCACTATAATATCAGAAATGGTTCCCTGGCCTTAAATCATTCATTTTACTACTAATTAAAATGCACTTGGAATGTATCATCCAACATATCACATGTAGAAGCTAGCAACATGTCAAAGTATAACTAGAGACATGCACTTAAATGTATCACTCAACATGACAAAGGTACTTAAGATGCGGAAAATAGTAAACATGACAAGGAACTAATTCATTTAACATTCTTAATAACATGTCCTCTTAATGCAAGTTCCCTAGGTTCTTTCATTCCAAGTTTCCACCATCACACACTCCACCGTCATCCCTGTCGCTTCCGCTACTCTATTTTTCCTTTGCCTTTATCTGCAGTATAAGGAAAAATGAAACTATAAGCATAAAGCTTACTAAGTACCATCCTACTCACAAAACAATGCATATCTCGAAACTCATGCTTTTGAAAACACATGTAGGAAAAACATATCATGCTTGTCATTTATTCTTGCTGAAACATATAATCTAAACAAATATCATGGCATACTCATCATACTAAGCACATGAACTAAATCATATTCTTATAACTAAATTCACATAGCATTCATAGAATCTGACTGAACTAAGCAGGATCTTAAAACTGGTTTCACTTAAAGCTATTACTGAACTTTTGAAACTTATACATATAATAAGTGAAAATAATAATCATGCTGCTGTGGGCCCGGCAATGTGCTGCTAATGCGCGCATCCCTAAATAGATCCGAGGTAGCTAATCCCGAACCCATTAGGGTACTACTACTAGGCAAACTAGGAGCCTAGGGGCAACTAGGAGTCCACCCATGGACGAACTAGAGTCCAAGCACATGCCATAAAAAGTAAAATACTTTCATAAATATTCTTTTCTTTAACCTTGCATCTACTAGGCAATCTAGAGCCTAGGGCCGATCTAGGAGCCCACCCAATGGACGAACTAGGGTCCATAAACATAAAGCAAGGGTAGCTAACTTCATAACATGCTAAAACTTATATTAGAGCTTCTTAACATTTTCTCGAGCACCTTGCGTGCCTAAAACTCTCCTTTTTCATTTAAAAACACTTCCTAGGCACTCGACGGTGCGTCTAAACCCCAAACTAAAGGGGGAAGCACGTCCAGCCCATCTAGTGGTGCCGTTAAAATCGGTAGAGGAAGTTAATCTGTACATATGGGCATAAACTTGCAATTAGATAAACTAGGACAATCAATTATACAAACGAAGCTACTTATACCGCAGGTGAGGGATACTTACATCCTACGCTTGTTCTTACAACTCTAGGGCATAGGGTTTAGGGAGAGGGAAGGTCCTTGGAGTCTTGGAGAGGTTCTAATGACGAACTACTCCTTGAGACGATCCTTAGCGCGTCCTCCTTCTTGAATCCGCCCAACACAAGACCTTAGACCTCCTCCTTGTTTTGCCGTGAGTGAGGGAGAGAAAGACTCGAGACAGAGGGAGAGAAAAATTGCGCGAGAGAGAGTCGGCGGTGAGAAGATGAGGGAAAGAATAAACCTAAAAACCCTTAAGTTTCTCTTTTATATTTATAGAAAAATTTAACTAATTTCACCTTATCTATCTTTCCCTCTAGTCCATTCCAATGAAACCAAACTTATCCCACCTAGTAAGCTTCTTCTCCTCTCATAAGAAAGGTCTAGGGGTCAAACCCTACTTATGTCTTTTTACCGCGCATTCTATTTTTATTCTTTTTTGCCTTATTCGTCCATGGAAAAATTCTATAAAAATATCCATAAATTCAGAATTAATTCTAGGATATTTCTAAAATTAGTTTTGAGAATTTTTGGGCGTTACATTTATTTTATTGCTCTATATTTGATAATAAAGGCAAATATTTTTGTTTTGATTATTATATGTACTTAAAGTTTAAAACATTCATTGGTTTTTTATTTGTTAGACACTTTGAATATGATATCATGATTTACTATTGCTATTTAGCATTTGATGTTTGTAAATATGATATAGATTCCTTTTGGAATCATAAACTTTGGATCATGATTTGTTATTGCAGTATAGCATAAGATATTTACAAACTTGATCAGACTCTTTTGAGTCACTTTGGACCAGTTAGAAATTGATATATATTGATCACATTTCATGTAATTTCCTTTCTATACATCCGCATCTTGATTTGGGTCGTTGATGACATTAGTATTATAATTACTGTTGAGACTTGTTATGATCATATATAGTAGCTATGAACTCTTTAGTCCTATACTAATAAAGTTAATAGACCAAATTGTTTATAGAGGTATCTTATACCCATAAAATTTGATATCAACTAAAGTTTATTTATATTTCATATACAATTCACATACATCCCCAGTGGGAGATTGTTGGATATAATTATCCCTATTAGGTGGGCTTATTTGTAAGTTATACATGTAAATATAATCTGAACCCTTTTAAGTGATCTAACTTATGTTTATTAAATTTTAGGTTATTAGATACGAGTTTAATGTGTAAAACCCTTTAGCCTAATCCATTATTATCTATAGACTGATAACGGATTGGATTCCTATATAAATGAGAGGTCTCCAAGGGTTTAGATCATCATCTTGACTTAACTTCTTGTTCCCCATTGACAAGAGATTTTACGGCGCCTTCATCCCCTAAGCCTCTTGGAAGGCCTTTCTCTCACTTTCGCTTTATCTTCTTTCACAGGGATTCAAGTCGACAATGCTAAAGACAAGGATATGACTTTTTAATCAGGTTTCTTGTCGTATTTGGTTTATATTTTTATTCTTGTTATGTAATGATTTGAAGAAACAATAGATCCATATTAATATGTCTTATATTTTCTCTTTCGAGTTCTTATTTCATTGCTAGAATTCATACGATTAGGAGAAAACTTAAGTTATATCAATTAGAGTTTGCCTTTAGAATTTAGTGGTTGGGTTATAGTATTAATTATAATAAAATTTTAGACCGAAAAATTGGTTGAGGTCTGCATGGAGTTTGCACAATAAAACCCTCAACATAGCAAAACTCTTATATATATCTAAAAAAAATTTGAGGTTTGCACGGGATGTGCATGGTAAATTCCTTAGGGTAACAAAAAACTCTCTATATAAAAGGCTCTTATATAATTTTTTAAATGATCAAAGGGAATATGGAAGGAGATTTGGATATTTTCATGTTTCAAGCTAAAAAAATATTATTGAAAGTTTTTTTCCAAGGTTTCGAATAATTTTATCATTGTTTTGACATTAAACATATACATAGCATATCGTAGGGATGTCAGAACCATACATGAGCACTATAAATACCTTCACTATGTTATCCTCTTCATTATATGTCAACTTTTCATAAATTCAAATCTTCTAGATCCATCAATATATTTCAATCAAAACTCATTGATAGATTTAAATAACTCCGATCGACCTCATTATAAATGCTATTGATTTCTAAAGTACTCAGAGTCTATATATACTAGAGATATCAATTTGATATCATTAACAACAGTGATTAGAATAATTTATATGTAAAAATACAGTCTATAGTATAGATATATTCGCTTAGAAAATATTGTTTTATAGGTTTTTTCTTGTCCATTGGTATGTAGTTCTGATTTTTGGAAAGATCAGTTGATGGCGTGGATACAATCATCCCAATGTAAACGATTAGGTTAATGATATGAGATATTATGTGCTGAGCAAATGGAGAAAATACATCTTAGAGATTCTCCAACTCATTATTAGTAGTGTTTTTTTACACTTACAACGTGGCGCTAAACTTTAAATCAGGAAGCTGTAGAATCGTTCCAACTCATAATACAATGGTGATAAACATTACATTCCAACACCACTGTAGCACTGAATATTCTATTATAAAATACCAAAAAAAATCATTGTGGTGTTGGAATATAAATTCCAGCACTACAATTTTTTGGTTTTAAAAATCTAGCACTGCAGTGGCAGTGGCAGTGGCAGTGGCAGTGATGATTTAAATTCAGCGTCATATTGATAACGACCTATTCTACTACGACATTAAGATAAACGGACTAGCCACGACACTGGGTGAGTGCCCGTCCTCTCTACGTATTAATTATAGTATTCGAGTTAATAGTATTCGTGATTTATCTCTTCTATATTAGTCCTAAAACGGATTGAAAGGGGGCTAGGGAGAGCAAATCGTCTTTTACCAGCACATTAAGATAAACGGATGATTAATACATGAAGATAAACGGATGATTAATACATGAGTATTATCATCTTAAAATCTAAAAGTTAAAATTTGATAAAGTCAATATGTCCGTCCTCCCTACACGCTAATCATAATATCCGGGCTAATAACTTTTTTGATTTATCTTTTCTGTGTTAGGTCTGGGACGGATTAGAGAGGATGTTGGGGGCGAACGAATAGCCTTTTCCTGCCTATTCTACTACCACATTAGCCCCTTGGGCTATGGTGCAGTAGAAGGACGACTAGTTATCTTCCAAGCACTGTGGTTTAATCTCTAACTACGACGTATTTTATAAGAATTTTTTCTTCAAATGAGATACGCAATCGTGGAATGTTGGGCTTTTAGACCGTCCGTTGCGAACGCTTTCCGATTTACTCTAGCGGTATGTACAAAACTTTCGTAGGCCAGATCAATCATCGTTATCCAACCCGATTAATTAATTTTTTTATTTATTCAACCACAATATTTTTTGCTTGGTGCTGAATTTTTAAATCCAGTACTATCTTCGATACAACCCAACACCATGTTGCTCCTGATTTTCAAACCAACGCAATTGTTTTACAAATTTCTCCTTATATTGTTGTCGATCTTTACAACTAGCATACAACTAGCACCGTAATGGCACTGATCCATGGAAATCAATACCCGTATGTTCTGATTTATCGAAACATTGGTTTTGACCATTCAAGAGCAACACCAGTGATGTTGATCCTTGGAGGCGGCATCATTATTTTCTGATCCCTAAAAACATTAGTTCTAATCTTGCAATTTTTCATCACTTTCTATCAATTAGCATGAACTCAAAACTTAAGGAAGGAGGCTCAGAACTATAGTTTCACAACATATCTATATATCTTTTTCATACTCACCTCTTCTAGTACATGACCTTCTAGAACTCTAAATCTCTTATGTCTATCAATGAATTTCGACGAAAATTCATTGATTGACTTAGCTAACTCAGATTCGACTCATTCTAACCTTGGAGTCCAGATGTGTCTTGGGTTACCAACCCAAAGACATTACCTGTTGTGTCCAAAAAGGTTTAAAGTTTTAGACTTAGGGTGTGTTTGGTTGGGGATTATCTTTGATAACCTTGGTGATAACCAAGGTTATCAACGAAAACCTTGTTTGGTTTCGATAATGAGCGATTCCGAAGTAATGATCGATACTCGACACGTCAGCAAAAGGGTCATGCAATCAGGAATCGGAAAACCTTAGGAAAATTTAGGGGGCGTTTGGTTTATGCCATTTTCCATTTTTATTTTCCAGAAAATCACATTTTCTAGTTTTCTGGAAAATTACTTTTTTTCATTCTCCAGTTTTCCAGAAAACGCTATGTTTTTTTTCTGGAAAACAAAGCTGGAAAATGCAAATCGAACATGTTTTCCAGAAAATTGCATTTTCTACGGAAAATGAAAATGGAAAACAGACTGGAAAATGCAAACCAAACGCCCGTTTTTCTTGATTCCAGGGTTATGCAACTTTTTTTCCCAAAATTATCCTTCAATATTTACATTTAAGACGAAAATAACCGTTACAATTTATTAACTTTCGAAAGCGTATTCACGAACGACGATTGACAACGACGGTCACCACCGCCAACGGCCGATGGCCGACGACCGCCGCCGGCGGCCGGCGACCACCGACCGGCGGCCGCTGGCGGTCGGCGACCGGCGACCACCGGCGGTCCACGACTGGCGACCATCGTCGGCGGCCGGCGACCGGCGACCGCCGGCGGCCGGCGACCGGCGACCGCCGGCCGGCGACCGGCGACCCGGCCGGCGACCGGCCGGCGACCGCCGCCGACGGCCGGCGACCGCCGCCGACGGCCGGCGACCGCCGCCGACGGCCGGCGACCGCCGCCGACGGCCGGCGACCGGCGACCATCGCCGGCGGCCGGCGACCGGCGACCATCGTCGACGGCCAGCGACCGACGACCACCGTCGACGGCCGACGACCGACGACGGCCGGTGACCGACGACCGACGACTGGCGACGGCCGGTGACCGACGACCGACAACCGGCGATCGGCGATCGGCGACGGCCGGCGATCGGCGACCGACGACGGCCCGCGATTGGCGACCGGCGACGGGCGGCAATCGGCGACCGGCGACGGCCGGCGATCGGCGACCGGCGACGGCCGGCGATCGGCGACCGGCGACGGCCGGCGATCGGCGACCGACGACGGCCGGCGATCGACGACCGGCGACGGCCGCGATCGGCGACCAGCGACGGTCGGCGATCGGCGACGGCCGACGATCGACGACCGGCGACGGCGGACGATCGGCGACCGGCGATGGCCGACGATCGACAACCGACGACGGCCGGCGATCGACGATGACTGGCGATCGGCCGGCGACGACCGACGATCGGCGACCGACGACCGACGACGGTCGGCGACAACCAGTGACCGACGACCACCGACGACCAACAACTAAATTAAAATATTTTTTATTTTATATTTTAATTATATTTTTAATATATTAAATTAAAAAATAAATAAATTTAATTTAAATTTTAATAAAATTATTTAAACAAATTCTGAAGGGTAATATGGTAAAATATTATATTAGGTTATAGACTATTACCTCTAAACAAATAAGATTTTATTTGATTACCTAAGTTGAACCAAACAACTTCAGGTTATCTTTCATTTCTCATTACCTTGGTTATGTGATTACTTGGTAATCACATAACCAATGTTATATACAATAACTTAAACCAAAGCACCCTTAGTGTCATTTGACATAGACCCATAACTTAATGGGTGAAGCCCAAAACTAAGGATCCACCCCATATCTGTCTTCTTCACACTCATTTCTTCCCGTCCATGATCATTTTTCAAAAATATAAATTTCATAGGTCCATAATAAATTTCGGTCAAAAATCATTGATTAACTTAAACATCTCTAATTCGACCCAATCTAAGTCCGTTAGTTTTATGTCATGCCTTGTAGTTCAATTGGGCTCATATCTACCTTCTCCACACTCACCTTCCCCACACTCACCTATTGAATAATAACACAACAGTGATGCTGATCCTCGTATACATCAACACTATCCTTTTGTGATATCAACAAACATTATGGTTTTGTTCTTCAAATAATAGCACAACAGGTTTATTGATCCTCCACCAGCACCACTAATTTGTGATATCAACAAGCACTATGGTTCTATTCTTCAAATAACAACATCGTGATACTAATCCTTGGAAAACAACACCACTATTTTACAACATCACAGTGATGCTAATCCTTGAAAAACAACACCACTATTTTCTAATTTCTAGAAACATTGATTCTGATTTTGGAAAATCAATCCCACATTTTAAAAATTTCACCATGTGTATCAGTGGCACATACCTATAACTTTATGGAGAAGGCTCAAACTAGGGTTGCACGCCATCTACCTTCTCCACACTTAACTCTTCCATTCCATGCCATATTTCAAAATTTCTAATCCTCTAGGTCCATCAATGAATTTCGGTCAAACCTATTGATGGATTTTTCTAGCACAGATGGGAACAAATCCAAGTCATATATTTTTACGATGCGTATGAAACTGCATGTGTATAGTCATCATCAAGTAATAAAAAATATCATCCTCTTGAACTGTGTTGTAGAATATCGGTTACATACAGATAGGTTATCTAAATGAATTCAAAATAAGGAATGGTTGTAATGAGAAACTTAACCAAACTGAGAAAACTAAATAAAAGGATGATTAGGAAACCAAATCCGAGGATAATTCTAGGACTTTAGTTTCACCATAATAATATTGAAAAAACATATATGGTCCCTTTTCTCAATGTTAGACTACACTTGATGTTAAATATTGGAAAACAAAACTAGGTCCAGCAAATTTTGGAAAAATTTCCCGTAATTTATATTTTTGGATTCCTAGTTGAAAAGGGGATAAACCCTAGGTTTAGAAGGGTAATGGTTGCACACCTAAATCTTTAGAGGGTTAATTAGTGAGAACCTGAAACTTAGGAGGGGAAAAAGGGTTTAAACCTAAAATTTTGGTTGAGGTTCCAATACCCCGGACTTCAAGCGCTAAAATGCAAAATGTCTTCCTCCACTTAAAATCTCATTTCTATTCTCTGCGCCGAAAATCGTCGAGTTTCTCCCCTATTCGCAACCTTATCACCGCAACCCTATTTCCCTTCTCCACATGTCCAATCACTCGACATCAATCAACCACTCACTCAACATTAATCCATCGTTCGCTCGGCATCAATCAATCACTCGCTCTGCATCAATCAATTGCTTGCTCGTCATTAATCAACCGCTTGTGTCACGCCCCCGAGGCACATGCTTACTCGAAAATCGAGCAACATCTCCCTTGTACGACGGACAAGTTGGGGCATATAATACATCTCCTCAAATAAGATAGCTCAGCCATCAAAACTGGAAAATAAAATACACATCCATGCAGTTTATAATAATAAAAATGATAAACATAAACTAAGCTTAAACATTCCAAAATGTTAATGTCTTTTAATCGAAATAAAACTAACGAAAAGTCCGAATACAAAGAAACTCCAACAAAAAGTCTAAAATGCACATATCTCTACTATGACAATATCGAACTAATAAAACATCTACGGTCCAAGACGTAAATGCAAAAACAACGAAAATGCAGAAATAACTACTACGACAGTAACACCAAATATGGAAGCAAACTCATCACCATGGGACTGGTAACTGGATCCTCTCTTGGCTCTAAGAAATGCAACTACCTGCTATCTGAAATAAAAAGAAGAAGCAGGGCTGGTGAGTCCGGGCATACTCAGTGGGTATAGGAATAGACAATAGCATGGCATAATCAAGCTGTAATAAGTAGAGAAAACAACATGTACAGTCTCTAAGGGATATAAGAGTACCTGAACCTATAAACATCTGTAAAACAACATGGTATAAAGCCGAATAACAATTAAGCATGTACGAAAAATCACATGATATCACAATATCAAAACATACATGCATGTCAACCAAATGCAGCAAATATAACTCATATAAATGCAACAACCACAAGAAAATGCATAAATGTAATATATGCATATGATGCAATGACATGTGTCACCCTTGACGCCAGTCAAGCCGCCAACACATCACATCTGTGTGACCGAGTAGGTAGGGCTATGACAACTGTACGCACTTCAATGAATACCACAGATATATGTGGTTAAGTGGACAGGATGCTGGGAAGCCAACTGCTCCAAATCCCGGAATAAAGTGGGAGCTATCAACAACTCTAATATCCCTCAGAAACCACGGTGAGGGTGGCAACTGTTTGCCTACAACTCCAACATGTATGACATAACAGGACAGTTGCTCGCACTCTAGCAACTACCACGACAACAAGTGGTTGAGTAAACAGAGCAACTAAATGACTAACAACGACTTAATCAAATGAAAGCCAATAGTCGTTAGTATGCAACGGTGCAGGTATGGTGCATGCTACAAGATGCACGAACAATTGGAAAACAATGATGCAACAAAATCCAACAAATATCAACGATGCAGCGATACAACCAACCAAGTATCGAAAACCAACGATTATGCATCTACACTACTAGGTAGGATATTTCTAATACCAAATAAACCTAATTGTGTTTAATGAACCTATAAGTACTCGCGTACAAGCAGTACTTTACAGAACAGAAATCCAACGGGAGACTATATGGATACAAAATTTTGAATACTCGAAGATCAACGAAGAAAGTATCAACGGCGATATTAAAATAACAAACGACAAGGAACAAGGTCAAGCAACCTATTTAAGCATAAACAACCATGCTTTAAGATAAAAGAACTACACAAGTACAAAAAAGAAGTACTCACCTTTTATGTAGAACGTGTCCAAATAAATCTCTCACGATCAACCGTGCGAGTCCAACTCAAGGTCCTATTTCAAGGACATAAATTTAGCTATTTCCACAAATAATGATTAGCTAATTACACTAAATAAAACACATAATTAGATTCATTCTAATTGTCCCATTTAATTAATTCGTAATCAACAGGGAATTCCTATACCATGAACACTAACTCCAAATCCTCAAATTTAAAAACTACAAGATTTGGAGTATACATAAGTTCGAAAACCCTAACCAAGTAGCGATACATAGATCACACACAACCAAACCATTAATCCTATAGCAATCTCACATAATCAACCACCTAATAGCAAAATCAACTACTTAGTTGTTAAACAGCTATCCAATCTAATAGCATGATAGGAACTCAAAGAAACCGCCCAAAACATCCAAAATTCCAGTTCGATCCCAAACCAAAACCAAATAGGTAGCCCACGATAGGAATCATAGGTTCTCCATTTCAACACCACAAATCAAACACACTCTCTGCTCACAACATGCTCACAGATAAAAAAACTCACCCAAGGGTAGTATCCAATTCACAAACAGAACTCAAAGGAAATCCAAAGGCCTATGATTCACGGCAATTCAGAAAACACAATTTCGAATTGAATCTCAAATTCAATCCCACCGAAACAACTCAACTCTTTACATCTATGGATTCAATCGAGACATGTCTTAACAAGATCGATCCCTTAAGGGAAATTTCCATAACTTAGACGATCGCCGACGGTGAATCTCGGTAGCGAACTAGGTCGTCGGCTGGAATTACAAGTCTCCACCAATCGTCTAATCGCTTGGCCTGAATCCAAGGAGAAGACACAAAGAAGGGAAGGCACCGGGTGAAAACCGAGAGGGGAGGAGAACCGCAACCGCTCGCGTGCGTGAGGAGAGGGTCGATGTCGGCTTGGTGTGCGCGGAGGAGGATGGAGAAGAAGAAGAAGGAGAAAGGAAAGGGAAGGTCGGCGAAGGGGAGGCGCTCGCTCGCTGGGAAGCTCTACGGCGGCGTCAGCGTTAGGCAGAGACAAAGAGGATAGGGTAGGGGTTTTAAATAGTTTTTGGCTTTTTACAAAAATGCCCTCCAAATTCCGTTAATCCCAACTAGGCCCTTAATTAAACTTACATTTTCAACCCTAAAAATTCATAATTTGACAGCTTGATTGACATTAATCATCCTCTTGGCATCAATCAATCGCTTGACATCAATTAGTCGCTTGCTTGGCATCAATCAACCACTCGATCGGCATAACCTTACAGTCGCACGCTCGACACAACTTTTAAATGTCGCTCGTTCGGCGCAACTTTTCAACTATCATAGCTGTTGGTTGGCCCCAAATTGTCAGCAAACCATCAGTTGACAAACTCACAAGAATCAGCTCCATCACATAAATCTGATCGACAACTTCAATTATCAATATCTAAATGGCAGGGGCAAATTGGAAATTCCAATTGAAAGGAGCTATTGGAAGTCAAATGGGCAAAATTCAAGGGGCAATTTAATCGACAATCTACTTCAATTGACAAATTCCAAATGGACAAATTCCAACCAACCTCACTTAGAAAAATCAAATCGACAACTTAACAACTTTCCAAGTAGAAATCACCAAACCCCGAATCAGCCAAAGACAAAGTGAACGATTCACATGTCACCGCCATAGTGCTCTATTGTGCACCAGCGATGTGTTGCCATGACTCAGTCAAAAGCGATTCAGCCTTGGGCTTAGTTCAGTCAATCATATTAGTGCCTCCTTCAACTAGACTTGAGTAGGAAGCTTGACATACAGAGAGTATGAAAAGGCATCACAGGCACAAAGAAGCTCTGTTGACATACTAAGCTGGGCCAAGATCAAGGAAGGCTAGAGGTGATCCACCAAAGACGATCAGCCATAGTCGACTGGCAGTCTGCCCAGTAAAGGTTGATCTGCCAGAGTCGACCAGTTAGAGATGACCGACAGCCTGCCCAGTAATGGTCGACCCGCCAAAGCCGACCCGCTACTACCAACCTGCAGTCTACCTAGTAAAGGCCTACCTGCCAAAGTTGATCGACCACAGTCGACCCACCAGAGCCGACCGACAATCTGCCCAATAAGTGTCAAACCACCAGTCATTCAGGCTAAGCCGACCCGTTAGTCATCGGTTGGTCCTATCTCAGGGCTTATGGTTTATCTCACTGATCGGATATCCAACTCCTATTTGATCAGACACTTTGACTCACCTCCACTCTAACTAGATGTCTCAGTCCTAAATATCGAACGTCCTAGCATGTGAACTGATGTGATATGTGGAATGATATGGTATAACATGATGTGATCCCCATAAGATCTCGATAGTACTAGACATGGGGGGCATGACCTTCTGTGTTAAATATCAAAAAATTGAGGGGCTTAAATGCTTAAAAACCCTAAACTAAGGGCATGTTCTGAATTACCCAAATTTGGGGAAGCTAATCTATAAAAATGCCACCACTTACAAATCACGGTTTTCCCTCCTTTTTGTAAATTTTTCTGCACATTCTCTCTACACTGATCACCCTTCTCCCTCTTTATTTCCCTTTCCTCCCAACGCCACTCGATCGAGACTCACCACGCCGACCTCTCCTCCTTCCCTCATCCGAGTCTTCTTCTTCTCGATATGGGTGTTGGATTTCCTCCTCCACCTATGATAGATGCGAGTAGTGGTGCTGGGAAAACATATTCAAGCCAACCGTTGAGGAGGCGACGCACACCAGTGTAGGTTCATCGCTAGCTGGGCAAGGGTAGGGGGCTTCTCTCCTCCGATCCAGAGAGGTTCCATCGGTGGGTTGTCGTTCGCGGTCGGATTTGAGCAGGAGTGTTTGGGTGACGCATATCACAGGTTAAGGGGTTAACTTGTAGAATTAGATTCGGTTTGTGATTTAATTTTGTAATCGGAGTTTTCCTTGAGACTTCTTGATCTACCGTGGGTTGAGATTTTTGGTGATTCTCATATTTAGTTTTGAATGATCGGTGTTTCTTCGATACAAATCTGATGTAGATGAAATTGGGGTTGGTTTTTGATTTGGTTCTTGGATTTTTAGGCCTTGTTTTTGGAGGTTGTTGAGAGCTTCCATTGGAGCCTATTTCTATTGGGTATTCATTGGCTACCACCCATTTCTACCATGAGTTTCAATTGAGCAAGGTCATGTTCTGTGTTGAGTTTAGGGTTGTGATTTGGAGTTTTGAATGTTTGAATTTTGATTTAGGTTATAGGTTTATGATTAGAGTTCGGTTGTTTTTTTGGCCCCGTTCTTGATGTTGTCGTGAGCAATGGTTTGGGTAAGGGGATGAGATGTATGTGTTTTGGACTAGTGTAGCTCTGTGAATTGCATTATTTTTAGCTGTATGTTTTATTTGGATGAGTAAATGTTTGCAATATATTGTAATGTGGGCTTACCTCGTAGTTGAATGGTTTTGTTTGTGTCATGGGATGTTCAGCTCAGATTTTGGTTGTAGGTGCCCTCCTATTGCCTGAGCTTCCCTTGATTGTTGCCGAGTGAACCTTGGATTTGGTAGATATTTAATATGAGGGTTTGGTTTGACTTCAAAGTTGTCACCTTGGGGTTAAATTGGGTATTTAACCTTGTAACCTAATTTTGATAAATTAGGTTAAGAAGGAACTTCTTATTGTTTAAGATTAAATTAAATGGATGTGAAGTTAGGTTTTAACCTTAAATATGTTTAGTAGATAGATTATCTACATTATTTTTTGTATAAATAACTAAACTTTGTCCTTAATACAGGACTCGAATTCAGATACATACGATTGATCGTGACGAGGTTCTCTCTGATATGTACACGTCATTTACGAAGTGAGTATTTCTTTCTTAATTCTTTAACTCTGTTTAACTTTTAATACATAATTATTTTGTTTTCTGAGTAGAATTATTTACCTTAGATCTATTCTATTTATTTTTCTATACTTGGCCTTTGAGTTAAAAATCTAACTTTGTAGTTATACAGTCTCAACTTTCGATTTCTGATATAAAGAGTACTGCTCGTATGCTTGTAGAACTATCATGTTACCTATCTAGGGTGTGGTTGACATTAGATATATCCTACCTAATAGATTAGTTGCATATTTATTTAGTATGGTATTTGATTTGATATATGTGTTTGATATTAATTGCATGGAGTTGACCTGATTGATTAAGTTAATTTGCGTACATTGGTATCATGCACCATATTGCATAGTTACACGCTGACGGTTATTGGCTTCCTTGTGGTTAGGCCGGTCGTTAATTATATAGAGGTTTGTCCACTCAACCATTCGGGGTAATGGTAGTTGCCAGAGTGCGAGCAGGCATTTTGTTGTGCTTCACTCTACCACTCAGGATTAGTGGTACACTAAAAAAACCATTTAAGAATGGATTTTTTTTTTATTTTTAAGAGTGATTTTCAACCACTCCTACACTTTTACCGTTGGTTTGAAAACTACTCCTCTTGTTGCTGCTCCTATATCCTATAGGAGCGTTTTTCGTAACCATTGGTAAAAGTTGGAAAACCATTCCTATTATTCTTTTTAGGTACGATTTGAAACCAATGTTATATGTTGTATATATAACAACGGTTTCAAATTGCTACTATAGCTATAAATTGTAGAGTGGTTCAAACGGCTCTGAAGCCCTTTAGATGTAAGAATAATTTTAAACCGCTCCTATACGTTATGAATATAAGAGCGATTTCAAAATGCCTAAATGTTAGTATGGTAGGCCTGCCCCGGGCCGGGTCACCGGACCCGACCCCGGGCTTATAACCGTGTCGGGTACCCATTGTCGCAGTTCTAACCCAAATTAACCGACCGCTGAAATCAAAATTTTTTTATAGATATATAGGTATTAAAAGAAATTATTGATATTAGGATTCTAACCTGGTCTCTTAAATTAAAATCTAATACCCTAACCAATTAAACTATAGCTATTAATATATTTATATATTAATTAATATTTAATAACTAATCAATAATTTCTTTTATTATATTATTATTTTTAATAATTGGGAGAACAATAAAAAAGATATTTATTAATTAATTAATTTTTAATCATTTACTCAAGTCTAGAACGAAGGCGCAAATGTTGCGTGTGAAGCATGGAACCAAAAGCCATGGGTTTACGGGAAAAATATTAAACTAAAAAATTTATGAAAAATAAATATATGAAAGAAAGAAAATTGGTATAAATAAAATTAAAAATATTTTTTAAAACAAATAAAAATGAGAAAAATGAAAATGGATATAAATAAAATTAAGATTTTATAATTTATTTAAAGAATAATTTATTTGAATAATACATATTTTAAATAATATAGAATAAAATATTTCAAATGCATAACTTCTTGAGGCGCATCACTAAATGTATAATGTAAAAAAAAAATTAGAATTCTAGCATGATACTCAAGACTTCCATGTGAGGGGCAGGGATCCTCTGGTCCCAAAATCCCTGGTCCATCCCTGGTCCACACTAAAATTGCGGCCGGATCGTGATTGCAATCCGGTCGCAATTTGTTTCGATCCCCTCTAGGGTTCACCGTGCCCCTCAGGTTATAGTTTGGGTTTGAGCGGGTGGCAGGAGGCCACCTGACGGCCTAAATCCTAAATCTAAAACCCTAAACCCTAAATCCGAATTTAGGGTTTAGGTCGTCGGGTGGCCTCCGGCCACCCGCTCAAACCCAAACTATAACCTGAGGGGCACGGTGAACCCTAGAGGGGATCGAAACAAATTGCGGCCGGATTGCAATCACGATCCGGCCGCAATTTTAGTGTGGACCAGGGATGGACCAGTGATTTTGGGACTAGAGGATCCCTGCCCCCATGGGAGATAGTCTTTCATTCCTTTACCATGATTCCCTATATATAATTTTTAAATTTCACATTTAACCCATAACAAATTAAAATTTTCGACAATATATGAAGCGAATAAAAGTACAACAAGATACCTTTTTTAAAAATAAATTTTAGTTTCAATATTATTCAACTTAGTGGAAAAAGGTACAGTAAGATACAACTTTCACTAGAATTTCACTTGAAAAAAAAATCTTTCGCATTAGAAATAACTTAACAAAGAATTTACATACCTCCACAAACAAAATATATAGCAATTTATGAAGCGAAAGTGTCAAAATAATGCTAGGGTGAAATCTCCAATCCTAGCTAGCAATATTATATACGAATGAAATACAATACTTAAATATATTCTATTATTTAAAACCTCGTATTTGACCTTTAGAAGCGGTCTTAACCGCTCCTAAATGAAACATTTTGAAGTTGTCGTTAGAACCGCTTCTATAGGGTCAAATTATAGAGTTTTAGCAGCAGTTTTAATTACTTCTATAAGCACTTATAGGAGCAGTTCAGTAATCGCTTCTATAAATTTCCAACAACAATAATTAACAACCGTTTGAGTGTTCTATCAACTGCATTGTTTGTAGGAATGATTTATAAAAATTGCTCCTATTGATACACCTTTTTTCTCCAGTTCATCGACCATTTTAATTATCCTATCCTATTGTTCACTTTTTTTTTTGTAGTAGTAGTTGTTAGAGTTATAGCCAGCAGTGACACCCCTCCATTGTTTATGAGGGTTAGGCAGACCCATGGGTAGAGGTCACACTCTCCTTTTGTTTCTGGAATAAAGGTACACTCCGCCTAAGGTCTTTGTTATAGAGCTATCAGTTGTGCTTCCCCTTTTCTTGGAGTTCAGGATTGAGATGATTCTCTCGTGGGACTGAGATGATTCTCCCAGCATCTTGTCTGCTCCCCCCCTTTTTCTTGGGATTCAGTATTGAGGTGATTCTTCCAGGGATTGAGATGATTCTCCCAGCATCCTCTCCACTCAGCCACTTAGAGGAGATGGTTGTGCAGGTGTGTACAGTTGTCACAACTCTTGCCCAGTCGGCCACATATATATGATATGGTTGCTAGATTAGTGTGTAAGGGTGATACATATCATTACATCATTTGTATACGATACATCTTGCATTACCTCATTTGTATACGATACATCTTGCATTTGCTTGAGCTATGATTACTGCATTTGATTGACATGCATATATGGATTTGATTTGCATTTATTATTAGATCTGGATCTGCTAAGCAGTACGAGCAACTTATTGATTTATTATGGAGATTTTTTATCATGCCCCGCAAGTATGTTATGCATTTGATAATGCTCTTATTTCGAAGACTGTATACCTTGTTTCTCTTGATTGATTTATTTTATTTATATCATGTATTTATCTAGCTATAAACCCACAGAGCTCGAGCCCGGACTCACCACCGTTTGCTTTTCTTTTTTTGTTTCAAGTAGTTGATAGCTTTGCATTGTGCTGCCAAGAGAGGGCCCATTTGCTAGTCCCATAGAGTCGAGTAGGTTTGGTTTGTTTCATGTTTCATATTTTCTTATTCATTAGTTTGTATTTATTTCTATTTTCAAGTAAACATGAGCCTCTAGGGGCGTGACATTTTGACACCTAGACGCAACATATTTTTTTTATTACAAATGTGACATTATATCAAAAGTATTTCATATAAAAGACCTCTCTTGCAAGCCAGGGATGCATGGGCAACACCTATACATATACATATATACATTATTCTACTGCATTGTTTATTTTCTTTATTTTTAACATTGTCGGATATTTGACTTAAACATCAGAGTAGAAGGCTAGGCAACCCGATCTCCATTCTAACCTCCCTCCCTCACTCTTTTGCCCTTGGTAAGCTATCTAGGAGATTCAATCCAACTCACGACGACTTAGTAAACCTCGAGGATATCTCACCGACATCTTCGACAACACTCTCTTTCTTTTGGTCATGACGACTTCATCCACATCAGCAATACCACGTCGATTTTCTCCTTTTTGAGATCTTCTTCCGGTTAACGACATATGCAAAGTCACCTCACCGATAGTTCGTCTTTCATCGATTTCAGATGGATCATAAGTCTTCATCAAATACATCAAAATATACTCAAAGTGAACATGGTTAAATTCAAAGATTTATGAGCATTGTCGGGCGAACAATCTTTGAGATCACTAAAGGAGTATCGTTGCATCAATATATGCCATGCACTATTAATTAATTATTTATATAAATTACCTATCAAGAACATGGATACTTTATATAATGGAAAATAAAATATGTAAACTGCAACCAGCTACGTGCTGCCGGGGAAGATGGTCAATAGATAACATCGTCAGCGAAGAGTGCTTTAGGCTGCAGCCTCAAAATCTGATATCAATAGCTAGCTAGCTAATTACTGCCTGCCCAAGGATTTAAGGATTTCCAGTGTAATTGTGGCTTGTGTTAGCTAGCCAACGATATGATCGATCGGAGAAGAAAGAGTACTATAGCTATGGCTATGTGTTAACCCACCGTGCGTTGTCCGACGAACAAAACTAGAAGGACCATGTTGGCTGGTGGCATCGGGGAAGAATGACTACGTACGACGATGGTGTGCAGCTACAGTTAATGGAGCGACGTGGAGTCTGGGCCTTTGTGTCTGCTAATTAACAGTGGAGTGGTGTGGAGACTGGGTCTTGGCGTCTATGAGCAGTGGAGCAGTGCTGAGGCTAGCTGTTTTTGAAATCTTACAATTATTTATAATTAAAATCGAGAGGGTTTTAATTGAAAAACCGGTCCAATCTTTTTGGGTGTATAAAACTGGCCAACCGAATCTATTGTCATCGGACCAGCCAATTTAATTTTACATCAGGTAAGGTAGTTAGTTTAACAAATATGTAGCTAGCTAGCTGCACTATCTTGCTCAGAATTCATTGGACGTGAATGATCAGAGAAAGAAAGAAACTTTTTCTGTGTGCGCTAGCTAGCTGATGAAAAATAAAGAAGGAAAAGTCAAGACAAGCCGCAATGAATCAGCCAAATTGGTGACTGGTCCCTTTCAAAATTGATCTTTGAGTGATTCCATTACCTCGAGGTTGCTGCAATTATTTGCTCTGCAGCCACTCCCTAGAAATTTATACTCGATCGTCGATTAACGTAAATGCGCTAAAATGTGCCGGAAAACTTTGTTCATATCACTGCATACTCACATTATTGATGAGTCATGAGGCAAATAAAGCATTGAGGTTGACTTGAGAATTGACTCTGGGTTTGACAGTCTATATATATATATATATATATATATATATATATAAACCTCCAGGTAGCTGTTAAATCTTAAAAAGTTTACTTTCAAGTGGTGAACCCCCGCAATAGTGTCGATGATGACTCGATCCATGGACTCCCTGTAGAAAAAAGAAGGAACTGTCCCTTTCTCTCATTTACTCCACCGCACCTTCCTCTTCTCACCTCCCTTGTCATTTAATTTGATCCATTGCCAATTTATAAGCATCCACCCACTGCTCTCTATTCTTATAATTAAAGTGTCTCATCCTGTAGGACTCGAAGAAACAGTTTAGGCAATACACAAGTTGGAAGAGCTAGCTAGCCCCTGAATTCCTGCTTGGGATTCAATATACCACCCATAAATATAAGAAATAATTAGGCCATGCAGCGCCTCCGAGTTCCTCCTCCCTCTGGCACAGAGACTAGCAGCGAGAAGAAGAGAAAGAAAGAAGAGAGGGCAGAAGCCAGGACTGATAAAAAAGCCAAGAGCAAGTTGCCGGAGAGTGGCTACATCCATGTACGAGCTCGCCGAGGCCAAGCCACTGACAGTCATAGCTTAGCTGAAAGAGTAAATAATCTAACTGTACATCATTCAGCAGCTCCATGGTTGTTCATTTTGCTTCTCTTTGCCCTTTAGCTCTTCAATGTGTATGTTGACTGTGTGCAGGTTAGAAGGGAAAGGATAAGTGAGAGGATGAAGTGTTTGCAAGGCTTGGTGCCTGGTTGCAACAAGATCATGGGGAAAGCCAGCATACTTGATGAGATCATAAACTATGTGCAGTCTCTCCAAAGTCAAATCGAGGTATGTTTGCTTACTTTTAATTGCTGAAGAAGAATTATAAGCAGAATTATGTGTTGTGTTCCTTTGTTTGTTTTCATAGTTTCTGTCAATGAAGCTGGCTGCTGTAAATCCTGGAATGCCCTTCATTAGCAGTTCAATATTCCATGGAGAGGTAATTTATAAGTTGTTAATTAGATCCGACAAATAGACATTTAATCTGATGATGCAGTTAATATGATCTGCTGATGGTGCAGTTAAATTCATCCTGCATCTCCAGCAGCATTGCAGGAATTAGCCTGCCTTTCATTAATGATCAGTCGGAGCTCTTGCAATCTGATAATGATTTCTTTGGTCCACACATCGCCATGAATCCACAAGAGACTCTGCTCCAAAACATCAGTTCTACACCTATCCAGTTTCACGCTAGCTTCAATGTAATTGTTTCCACACTCTTTTAAGATTTTATTTTTTGGACACCCTAATTCATCCTCATTCATTTTAATCGTTGATTGAAATATTAAAATAATATAGACATATAGCTTTTAACCTTCAACTTCACATGATAAACTTCAGGTTCTTGGGTGTTCTGCTTGGGATGAGACCAGTATGAGCAGCTTTGATGGCATGGAATTCCATCAGGGGAAGGACTAAGTTTGAGAAGGGGAAACGTTGATGATTGAGAGATCCAATAACATTTATCAGTGTGAACGTGCATGCTTTAAAATTTCAGAGATTTGCAAACTCGGAACGTTCTTCATTTCACAGCAACAGTCGAAAGCCCTTTTGTTTCGAGAAAGAAACATTTCATGGTGAAGCTGCGTGTGATATTTCTTCTCTTCCACCTGTTTTTCCCATTCTAATTTGTCTTTAACAACCTTTGGTCGGAGCTCGATTGATGTTCAGACTTCAAACCTGCTTGAAGGTGTATCTCTGTAGTAATGTTCTTGCAGACAGTAATAATCTTCTACATAGTCTGCTTCATTTAAACCATGCAATTAGAATCTTGAGTCATTCTGCAAAAGACACATATATATTATGAAGAAAATTAAGTCCACGGAAAAGTAAACCACTAATGAGAACGAACGGACTCACAAGAGAATTTGACAAGAGTACTCCTGTTTGCAAATCTTCATCTAGTATCTAATTCTAGATGGGAAAACTAAACAATATTTTTCCAGAGCACACAGAATCCCTTCTCTTGTTTAGACTAAATTTTTCATGCTGTTGAAAAACTAATTATCATCGTTATTTAAGATTCTTCTAGCAAGCAATAAATAAACCACCAATTCAATCTGCATTTATAAACTAATGAGTCGACATAATGGTTTAATGGGACAATAAGTTAAGAGGGAAGTAAGAAAGGACCACAAAATCACATGTGATGATTTATCAATTATGTAGAATATAAAACTCATCAATTATATATGGTTGAGTGTAATCACGTTGGAGCTGGAAATAGTGTTCTAGAAATTGGTGGACCGTGGGTCGGCAAGATGGCGTGTTTGTTAGTATATTCGTGCCTTAAGTAATTTGTTTCAATAATAGATTTTGATGATTAAGTAAATTATTTAACTTAGGATTGTTTTTGCATCAAATATATGTATGGATTTGCATGGGAACTTGGTTGGTCCATGTTGGATATATAGTGTGAATGGAAAGAGAGGTGGTGGGACTCCCACATTAGAACTTTCTAGTGAATGGAAAGTGAGGAGGAGAATAAAGAGGCTCCATTGTGAATGAGACTTTAGTCCCACATTGGGAGTCTCTAGGCATAAATATTGGTTTATATTGTTTCACAAGCATGATAGTTGTGAACAAATGCTTGTTTCACAAGCATGGTTTATATTGTTTCACAAGCATAATGGTATATATTGTCTCTAGGCATAAATGTTTGGTTTATATTGTTTCACAAGCATTATAGTCCCACATTGGGAGTCTTAAGGTCCTATATCAAGGACAAAGTTTAGCCATTTATAAAATTAATAAAATAAAACTAAACTCTTCACTAATCATAACAAGAATCAAACCCTAGTAAAACTTAAACCACTATGTTGCAAGGGTAGCTCACTATGAGATTCATAAGTACTGAACAACACTTAATCCAACCAAAGTTCAAACCCAAATTGAACGCATAACTTCCGTAGAACATATCCCAATCAAAGCAACCAAACAAGGCATCAACTCCTCCTAGAACTAGACCAAGTTTCAAAGAAAATGAAATACACGGCAAGCTTATCCAAGTTTCTGCCAAAAGCTTTAACCATATACCTCATAGCACCAAAGCTACTTTGATACAAATCAATAGAATAAAACTACACCTAAATCATGTTACCAAATAAATCCCAAAATTACAACCACAGTATTAACATTTGCATGTGAACTAATGAAAGCTTGAATAAACGAATTCCTTCTCCCTTTCGGTGGAATCCAAATAAACTAACATCACCTGTGCTTAACATGCATGATTGTCTACTGATCAGTTTACAAGTCTATAGTATTTCTTCCAACTCCATACAAACGTAAATAAGGATCTCCTTACCTAAAGCTTCCCACGCAGTACTCCTCTGCTCCGAAAGAAACCTTTTTGTCAGAAATCAGAGAATGAACTTTGGCTAGGGAAAAATTCAAGGACGGAAAACCAACAAGGTGGCGCCCGTGAAGATCGCTGGAGAGGGAATCGGCGCGACTTGCTCACCGAGAAGTCGAGGCTTAGCGCATGCTCAACCGCGTGGAGAAGTCGATGAGGAAACACGACGAAGGAGGGTCGCGAGATGGTGATGCCGTTGGCCGAATCGCGAGGAGGAAGAGGATGACGACGGGTTCGGGTGGCGTTAGGGTTGCGGCGGAAGAGGGGAAGAGCCGAAGGGAATCGGGGAACTGACCTCTGGGAGAAGTTTTAGGGGATTTTAAATGTTTTGGTTGTTTCACAAAAAAAACCTTCAGGTTTGGAGAATTCCAACTAGTCACTTAATTTTTGAAATTTATCTTTTTAACCCTTAAATTATGGTATTTAACATTCTCCCCCACTAACAAAAATTTGGTCTCCAAATTTCGCTAGCAAATCAGAACAGATACTAATTAACCACAACAGGTACTAGTCAACCGCAACAGGTATCAACAACCCAGATATAATATAAATACTAAATGCAACTCAGAATACAACTCAATCATACGCACCTTAAGTAAATAGATGAAGATAGCGAACTCTGATCGTATCCTCGAGCTCCCAAGTAGCTTCTTCATCAAAGTGGTGTTGTCAACCAACTTTGACCAGCTGAACTGTTTTGTTCCTCAACCGATGCTTCTTGCGGTCCAGAATCCGCATAGGCACCTCCTCATAGGTCGCGTTTGGCTGAAGTGTGACCGACACCTTTGATAAAACATGTGCAAGATCTGGTATGTATTTCCTCAGCATAGAAACATGAAACACGTTGTGAACTCCAGCCAAAGATGGTGGTAATACCAGACGATAAGCTACTGCTCCAATCCGCTCCAAAATCTGAAAGGCCCAATGTAACATGGAGCTAGCTTACCTCGCAACCCAAACCTCTTCACCCCTTTCGTGGGTGATACTCATAAGAACAGGTGATCGCTCACGGAGAACTCCAAGGGGATGTGTCTCCGATCTGCATAACTCTTCTGACGATCCTGAGTCTCTGACAGCCTGCGTTTGATAATACGGACTAGCTCTGCATCATCCTGAACACTCTGAGGACCTAGCAACTGAGATTCCCCAATCTCCTCCGAGAGAGTGGGTGTCCTGCAAGCTTTATTATACAATGCCTCGAAAGGTGTCATCTGAATAGCCGAATGATAGCTATTATTATAGACACACTCAATCAAATGCAAGTAATCCTCCCAGTTCCTCCAAAGTCCACATCGCAGGATCTCAACAAATCCTCTAGCGTCTGAATAGTACGCTCTGACTGTCCATCCGTCTATGGATGAAAGGTTGTACTGAATCGAAGCTCTGTACCCATGGTCTGCTGCAAACTTTGCCAAAATCGAGAAGTGAAATGCGGGTCTCTGTCTGATATTATACTCAGAGGAACACCGTGTAGTCTAATAATCTCACGGCAGTACAACTCTGCCAGCTTGTCCAGAGAATCTGTCCTCTGAATCCCCAAGAAATGATCGGATTTGGTTAATCGATTAAAGATCACCCAAATCGCGTCGTGTCTTCTACGAGACCTCGGTAATCCCACAACGAAATCGATAGTAATGTGCTCCCATTTCCACTTAGGAATAGGGATCTTCTGAAGTAATCCAGCAGGTCTCTGATGCTCAGCCTTCACCTGCTGGCACACTAGACATCTAGCAACAAAATCCGCGATGTCTTTCTTCATACCGTTCCACCAGTAGGAACGTCTCAAATCTCGGTACATACAGGTTCCGCCTGGACGTATAGCAAACCGAGATCGATGAGCCTCCTGATGCAACTCATCCATGACCGAATATGACTTAGGTACGCACAATCTCCCTCGGAAATATAGAATACCCTCATCATCTCGTGTAAAGTCAGTCTGCTGCTCTGAGGCTATCAGGCTGCCTAGGAACTGCAGATGCTGATCACTAGCCTAAGCCTCTCTAATCCTCATCCTGATCGAAGACTGAGCAACCATAGTCACCAACAACCCTTTCTCTGTCTGACCCTGCTCCTCCAGTCCCAACTCTGAGAAGCTCTGAACTAAATCGGTGACCATAACCTGGTGACAAGCCAGAACACTCCGGGATTTTCTGCTTAGTGCATCTGCAACTACATTAGCTTTCCCTGGATGGTAGCTAATAGTACAGTCATAATCCTTCAAGAATTCCATCCATCTTCTCTGACGATGATTCAACTCCTTCTGAGTGAATAAATACCTGAGGCTCTTGTGATATGTGAAAATTTCAAATGTGACACCGTAGAGATGATGTCTCCATATCTTCAAGGCAAAAATAATGGCTGTAAACTCTAAGTCATGAACTGGATAATTCTTCTCATGCTCCTTCAGCTGACGAGAAGCATAAGAGACTACCCGTCCATGCTGTATCAAAACTGCACCCAAACCCTGATGTGATGCATCAGTGTAGAGTACAAATCCATCCTCGCCTGAAGGTAACACCAATACAGGCGCAGACACCAATCGCAGTTTGAGCTTCTGAAAACTGGTTTCACAAGTGTCTGTCCAAACAAATTTCACGTCTTTTCTGGTCAGACGTGTCAATGGTGAAGCGATGTTGGAAAACCCCTCAACAAATTGCCGATAATAACCAGTCAATCCGAGAAAACTACGCACCTCCTGAACTGACTTAGGTTGCTCCCAACTGGTGACAACCTCGATCTTCTGGAGATCTACGGAGATAACTCTACTAGAAACAACGTGTCCGAGAAATCCCACAAAAGACAACCTGAAAGCACATTTGCTGAACTACGCATACAACTACTCCCGCCGGAGCATCTCCAGAACAATGCGAAGATGGTGCGCATGTTCCTCCTCGGAACGGGAGTAAATCAGGATGTCGTCGATGAAAATAATAACGAACTGATCCAAATACTCCATAAAGACATGATTCATCAAATCCATGAATACTGTAGGAGCATTGGTAATCTCAAATGACATTACCAAAAACTCATAATGTACGTACCAGGTATGGAAAGTTGTCTTCTGGATATCTGAGTCTCTAATCCTTAACTGGTGATATCCTGACAGTAAATAAATCTTAGAATACGCTGAGGTATCTTTTAGCTGACTAAACAAATCTTCAATACGATGTAGGGGATATTTGTTCTTAATGGTCACTGCATTCAATTTTCTATAATTGATGCATAACCTCATAGAACCATCCTTCTTCTTGATGAATAGAACTGGCGAACCCCATGGAGATACACTAGGACAAATGAATCCCCTGTCAAGCAACTCTTGAAGCTGGTCCTTTAGCTCGTCCAACTTCTTAGGCGTCATACGATACGGAGCCTTTGATACCGGCGCAGTCCCCGGAATCAACTCAATCATAAACTCAACTTGCCTTCTAGGAGGCAAACCAGGAAGCTCCTCTGGAAATACTTCTGGAAATTCTTGAACTATTGGAACATCCGAGAGCTGAGGGCTACCGCTGTCATCAGTACTGATCAATGACAAAAGAAAACCTTGACATCCATGCGATATAAGCTTCTGGGCCTGAAGTGCAGAGATAATAGAAATCACGTCATCTCTGGTGCTAATAAATTCCCACGAGGGTTGGTTCGGAGGCCGAAACGTGACTACCCTCACTTGGCAATCAACTGTAGCATAATAAGCCGCTAAGGAGTCCATGCCTAGAATAATATCAAACTCTACCATCTCAAGAACTGATAGATCCATGGTGAGAGTATAAATGTCGAAGTCCAATGGACACGCCTTGACTTCCTGCGTGATATCCAATACCTCACCGAATGGTAGAGACACTGATAGACATTGTGATTTAAGGATAGGAAATCTACTAATCTTTCCCATAAACAATCGTGATATGAAAGAAGTAGAACTACCTGTATCAACAAGTAATTCAGCAAGAAATGCATAAACTAAAATCATACCACAAAAGACTGATCCATCGGCCAGCTGTGCCGCCTCTCTGGTGACTGCATAAACTCGGCCTGTCTCTAGAACTGGAGGTGGCAATGCTAAAACCGGCTGTCGCTGAGAAGATGAAGGTCCAACAGTCTGCTGGGGCTGAAAGCAGAAGGCCCAACCAACTGCTGAGACTGATAACCTGAAGCTCCAACCAACTGCTGATGCTGATATACTGCAAGCTGATATGCTGGGCATGCCTGCTGATAGTACAACCCTATCCCAGAGTACTGAGACACCACTGGTTAGGGGTACTCATGCCCAGACATACAATATATTTGAATTGGTAGAGGAACTGCCTGCTGACGTCCTGTCTGCTGTTGACGGGATGACGTCTGAGTCTGACAGTCACCTCATTGTGGCCTCTGCTTTCCTGATCGATCACCCTTAGGAGTAACTGCTGCAGACTTATGCTGAGCCTTCAAAGGACAACCTCGACTCTCATGACTTGGAAGCTTATAATAATAACAGATGGGATGCTCTAAGGGGCAATATGGTCTGCTGTGGTCCCTAGATCCACACTGAAAACAATGAGCCCCACCAGTAGTAGACCTCCGGGTCTGCTGAGAACCCTGCGACGATCCTGCTGAAAATCATCCAGACTTCTAGGGTCGAGACTGAGGCTCAGAAGTCTCCTGCGTACTCTGACTCCTGCTATTGCGCTTTTGTCCAACAGTCTGCTGTTTCTGTGTCGTTGCTGAACCCAGAGTTATCTGCTTTCGTTTCTTCTTATCTCCATGCAACTGATGCTAGATCATCTCGATGTGGAGAGCCCGATCCAGAGCCTCTCGATAAGAAGTAAGAGCTCATCCAGACATACGTAACTGGATATATCCAGCTAGGCCCAGCGTGAACTGTGTCGTCCACTCCTCCTCTGTAGCAATCAACTGAGGAGAAAACTCCGCCAGGTGATTAAATTCTGCCTCATACTCCAAAATTGAGCGGTCTCTTTGATGAAGAGCAAGAAACTCCTGCCGTCGAGCCGTACAAAATGCGGCGGGATAATATTTGCCCTGAAAGAATCGCGGAACGAAACCCAAGAAATTGGTTGTCCACCAATAATATTCTTCTGCATATTCCACCAAGTGACGACTTGATCTCAAAGGTGATATGTAGCCAACTCCACCTTCTCTATGTCTGTGAGGGTCATATAGCTGAAGGTGCCCTCCAATGTCTCCAACCAGACACGAGCAACATATGGATCTGGTTCCCCATGGAACAGTGTGAAGCGACCCTTCACAGACGCTGCCAGCAACGGAATTCGAGCTCTGTCCAAAAGCCAACCCGCTTGGGCAGGGGGTACTACTGATGGCACTCCAAGAACTATCATTGGTGGCACTGATGGACCTGCCTCTGATGGTACGATTAGAACTGCTGTCGGATAAGGAGGAGGCACTCTTAGTGGTGGAGGTCTCAGCTCACCCAAAGGGTCCGCTGATCCCCGACCAGTTGGCTCCACTCTGGTGGGCCTCTCAACCTCCTGACCCGTGTCTCCCTCGGCCTCCTCTGGCCTCCCCCGTGATCATCATACATGACCACGAGCACGGGGTGGAGACAACTCAATACGACGAGCATACCTTTTAACAAAACCAACATACATTATTTAGAAATAAATTTATCCAAATTTAAAACCAACTTACTTCCTGATTGCCAGGAGAGATCTCGTCGCTTTTAAGTCCCAAAACACAACCATACTGAACCATGTCAAGAAAATGACTCTGCAAAAATACAACCAAATCCGTAAAATACATATTAATCTCTTAAAACAACTCTACAAACCCACGGACACCAAAACATCGTAAAACTTGGCTCTGATACCAAAAATTGTCACGCCCCCAGGGGCATATGCTTACTCGAAAATCAAGCAGCATCTCCCTTGTACGGCGAACAAGTTGGGACATATACTACATCATCTCCTCAATATAGCTTAGTCACATGCGTCTAGCTTCACAACAATAAGAAAAATAAACACAACCATGCAGTTTATAATAATTTGATGGCTCAGCCATCATAAACAAAAAGAAAACTCCAAAGAAAATCCAAAAGAAAGACATCTCCAATACGAGAATATCGAACCAATAAAAACATATCGAATCTATGAAGTAAATGCAAAAACAATGAAATTTCAGAAATAAGTACTACGGTTGTAAAACTAAATACGGAAACAAACTCAACACTGGGGACAGACAACTGGATCTTCTCCTGACTCCAAGAAATGCAACTACCTGCTATCTAAAACAAAAAGAGAAAGCAGGGGTGGTGAGTCCGGGCAGACTCTGCGGGTATAAGAATAAACAATAACATGACATAATAAAAGATAAACTAAGTAGAGAAACAAGAGGGTACAGTCCATAAGGAATATAAGAATACTTGAACATGTTTAACATATAAAACAACATGACACAAAATATAACGACAACTAAACATGTACGAAAAAAACTCATGATATCACAATATCAAAACATACCTGCATGCCAACCAAATGCAACAACATAGCTCATATAAATGTTGGGGATCCAACTGCTCTAATCCCCGGAATGAAGGGGGAGCTATTAATAGCTCTAATACTAGGGAGTCAATTGCTCCAAACCCCGGAATAAAGGGGGAGCTATCAACAGCTCTAATATCCCTCTAAAACGACGATGCGCCGGTAGAAACAACAAGTATCAGAAACCAACTAAGAACCAACTAGAAGCCAACCAGAAACCAACGAACATGCAACTAAACTACTAGGTAAGATATTTCTAATGTCAAATAAACCATTGATCAATGGGAATTTCTAACAAGTATCAAATGACCCTCTAAGTACTCGCGTACAAGCGATACTTTACAGAACAGAATTTCAACGGGAGACTATACGGATATGGAATTTTCGAATACTCGAAGATCAACGAAGAAATGTATCAACGACGACATAAAATAACAACAGCAAGATCAAGGTCAAGTAGACCTATAAAGACATAATAAGTCATGCATTAAGATAAACGAACTACACGAGTACAAAGGAGAAGTACCTGCCTTTTATGTAGAACGTATACGCGAAGAAAATCTCTCACGATCAACCATGTGAGTCTAAAGTCAAGGTCCTGTATCAAGAACATAGTTTAGCCATTTATAAAATTAATAAAATAAAACTAAACTGTTCACTAGAACAGTTCAAACCCAAATTGAACGCATAACTTCCATAGAACATATCCCAATCAAAGCAACCAAACAAGGCATCAACTCCTCCTAGAACTAGACCAAGTTTCAAAGAAAATGAAATACACGGCAAGCTTATCCAAGTTTCTACCAAAAGCTTTAACCAAATACCTCATAGCACCAAAGCTACTCTGATACAAATCAATAGAATAAAACTACACCTAAATCATGTTACCAAATAAATCCCAAAATTACAACCACAATATTAACATTTGCATGTGAACTAATGAAAGCTTGAATAAACGAATTCCTTCTCCCTTTCGGTGGAATCCAAATAAACTAACATCACCTGTGCTTAACATGCATGATTGTCTACTGATTAGTTTACAAGTCTATAGTATTTCTTCCAACTCCATACAAATGTAAATAAGGATCTCCTTACCTAAAGCTTCCCACGCAGTACTCCTCTGCTCCGAAAGAAACCTTTTTGTCAGAAATCAGAGGATGAACTTTGTCTAGGGAAAAATTCAAGGACGGAAAACCAACAAGGTGGCGCCCGTGAAGATCGCTGGAGAGGGAATCGGCGCGACTTGCTCACCGAGAAGTCAAGGCTTAGCGCATGCTCAACCGCGTGGAGAAGTCGATGAGGAAACACGACGAAGGAGGGTCGCGAGATGGTGATGCCGCAGGCCGAAATCGTGAGGAGGAAGAGGCTGACGACGGGTTCGGGTGGCGTGAGGGTTGCGGCGGAAGAGGGAAAGAGCCGAAGGGAATCGGGGAACTGACCTCTGGGAGATGTTTTAGGGCTTTTTAAATGTTTTGGCCGTTTCACAAAAAAAACCCTTCAGGTTTGGAGAATTCCAACTAGGCTCTTAATTTTCGAAATTTACCTTTTTAACCTTTAAATTTCGGTATTTAACATTCTCCCCCACTAACAAAGATTTGGTCCCCAAATTTCGCTAGCAAATCAGAACAGATACTAGTCAACCACAACAGGTACTAGTCAACCGCAACAGGTATCAACAACCCAGATATAATATAAATACTAAATGTAACTCAGAATACAACTAAATCATATGCACCTCAAGTAAATAGAGAGGATAGCAAACTCTGATCGTATCCTCGAGCTCCCAAATAGCTTCCTCATTAGAGTGGTGTTGCCAACCAACTTTGACCAACCGAACTGTTTTGTTCCTCAACCAATGCTCCTTGCAGTCTAGAATCCGCATCGGCACCTCCTCGTAGGTCACGTCTGGTTGAATCCGTACAGGCATCTTCTCGTAAGTCGTGTCAGGCTGAAGTGGAACTGATATATCTGACAATATATTGGATGGGTCTGGCACATAATTCCTCAACATGGAATACATCATTCTCTCCGGCAAGAGACGGTAGTAACGCCAGACGGTAAGCTACTGCTCCAATCCTCTCCAGAATCTTAAAAGGGCCTATGTATCGCGGAGCTAGCTTACCTTTGAGGCCAAACCTCTTCACCCCTTTCGTGGTGAAACTCGTAGAAACACATGGTCACCCACCGAGAACTCCAACGGTCTCCGTCTCCTATCAGCATAACTTTTCTGATGATCCTGTGCCTCGTACATCCTCCGTCTGATGGTGCGAACCAACTCTGCCTCATGCTGAGCTCTCTGAGGTCCTAGCAACTGAGACTCCCCAACCTCCTCCTAGAGGGTGGGTGTCCGACATGCCCTACCATACAACGCTTCAAACGACGCCATCTGTATAGCCGAATGATAGCTGTTATTGTAGGCGAACTCAACTAAATGCAGATGGTCCTCCCAAATACCTCTGAAATCCATAACACAAGACCTCAGTAAGTCCTCCAGAGTCTGAATGGTCCGCTCTGACTGTCCATCTGTCTGCGGATGGAACGCTGTACTGAAACGAAGTTGAGTGCCCATGGCCTGCTGCAGACTCTGCAAGAACCGCGACGTGAACTGTGGATCTCTATCTAAGATAATGCTCAGTGAAACACCATGCAGCCTGACAATCTCTCGGCAGTATAACTTCACTAATCGGTCCAAAGAGTCCGTCTTCTGGATCGCCAAGAAATGTGCAGATTTGGTTAATGATCAACGATCACTCAAATCGCGTGGTGTCCTCTCCGAGTCCTGGGTATGCTGACCACGAAGTCCATAGTGATGTGCTCCCATTTCCACTCAGGAATGGGGATCCTCTGAAGTAAACCGACAAGTTTCTGGTGCTCGACCTTAACCTACTGACATACTAGACATCTGGCTACAAAATCTGCGATGTCTTTCTTCATCCCATTCCACCAGTAGGAACGTCTCAAGTCACGATACATGCGGATCCCTCCCGGATGAATAGCGAAACGGGAGCGATGAGCCTCCTGAAGTATCTCCTCCATGACCGGATGTGACTCAGGTATGCACAATCTCCTTCGAAAATACAGAATACCCTCATCGTCTCTGGTAAACTCGGTCTGCTCCCCAGAGGCTACTCGGCTGCCTAGAAACTGCAAATGTTGATCACTGGCCTGAGCTTCTCTAATTCGTGCCCTAATCGGTGACAGAGCAACCATAGTCACAAGAATGCCCTTCTCAGTCTATCCCTACTCCTCCTGACTCAACTCTGAGAAACCCTGAATCAGATCTGTGAACATCACTAGATGGCAGGCCAAAATCCCTCTGGACTTTCTGCTCAAAGCATCTGCCACTAAATTAGCTTTCCCTGGGTGATAGCTAATGGTACAATTATAATCCTTTAGGAACTCCATCCATCTTCTCTGTCGAAGATTAAGCTCCTTCTAAGTGAAGTGATACTTCAGACTCTTGTGATCTGTAAATATCTCAAATGTGATACCATATAAATGGTGTCTCCAAATCTACAGTGCAAAGATAATAGCGGCAAGCTCCAAATCATGAACAGGATAGTTCTTCTCATGCTCCTTCAGCTGACGAGAAGCATAAGAGACTACCCGACCACGTTGCATCAATACCTCGCCCAAACCCTGATGGGACGCATCGGTGTAGAGCACGAAGCCGTCCTCTCCTGAGGGCAATACCAGAACTGGTGCAGATACTAGCCGCCGCTTCAGCTCCTGAAAGCTGGTCTCACAATCCTCTAACTATGTAAACTTCACTCCCTTCCTGATGAGGCGTGTAAGTGGAGTGGCAATACTGGAAAATCCTTCCACAAAGCCTCGATAATATCCTACCAAGCCCAGAAAACTATGCACCTCCTGTATTGACTTAGGCTGCTCCCAACTGGTGATAGCCTCGATTTTTTGTGGATCCACTGAAATGTCGCTGCTAGAAACCACGTGTCCCAAAAAACCCACAGAAGACAACCAGAAAGCATATTTGCTGGACTTCGCATACAATTGCTCCCTTCGAAGTGTCTCCAGGACAATACGAAGATGACGTACATGCTCCTCCTCATAATGAGAGTAGATAAGAATGTCATTGATAAAAACAATAACAAACTGGTCCAAATACTCCATGAATACTCGGTTCATAAGATCCATAAACACTGCAGGAGCATTGGTAAGCCCAAATGGCATTACCAAAAACTCGTAATGACCGTACCGTGTGCGGAAAGCTGTCTTCTAGATATCTGAGTCTCTGACTCTCAGCTGATGATAATCTGATTACAGATCTATCTTGGAATACACTGATGTATCCTTCAGCTGATCAAACAAGTCCTCGATACGTGGCAAGGGATATTTATTCTTGATGGTCACTGCATTCAACTGCCTATAGTCGATGCATTACCTCATAGAACCTTCCTTTTTCTTCACAAACAACACAGGAGAACCTCATGTAGATACACTAGGATGGATAAATCCTCTATCCAATAATTCTTACAACTAGACCTTCAGCTCGTCCAACTCTTTCGGGGTCATACGGTATGGAGCTTTTGATGTCGGTGCAGTCCCCGGAATCAGCTCGATAGTGAACTCCACTTGCCTTCTAGGAGGCAAACCCGGTAGCTCCTCTGGAAATACATCTGGAAACTCTCAGACAATTGGAACATCCAAGAGATGGGTGCTACTGTTGTCTTCGGTACTGATCAGCGATAACAGAAACCCCTGACAACCACGCGATAGGAGTCTCTGAGCCTGGAGCGCTGATATAATTAATATACCATCATCCCTGATGCCAGTGAAATCCCACGAGGGTTGGTTCGAGGGCCGAAACGTGACCACCCTCGCCTGGCAATCAACTATGGCATGATAAACTATGAGCCAATCCATGCCAAAGATGACGTCAAACTCCACCATCTCCAGAACCAATAAGTCCACGGTGAGGGTAACAGTACCGAAATCCAAGGGACACTCTTTGACCTCCTGAGTAATGCTCAAAATCTCTCTGGACGGTAAGGACACTGATAGATGCCGAAGCCTAGTATTAGGTGTCCTACGTATCTTACTCCTAAATATACGAGAAATGAAGGAGTAAGAACTACCAGTATCTACTAATAACTCTGCAGGAAATGAATAAAGATGAACCGTACACGAAAGACCGATCCATCGGCCCTGCGAACCTCCTCTCAGGTGACTGCGTACACGTGTCCTGTCTCCAGAACTGTGGAAGGCAATGCCAAAATCGACTGAGGCTACGACACTGAGGGTCCAGCGGTCTGCTGCGGCTGGTATACTGCTGGTTGATAGGCTGCAGTCTGATATGGTGGAGGCTGATAGGCTGAGTAAGACGGATATTGAGATGCTGAAGTTGAACCCTGTGATGCGGTCGGACTGTAAGTGTGCTCGTGCCCATACATACAACACACGTTCGCTGGTGGAAGAGCCGTCAGCTATGGACGATACGAATGTCTTGGAGGAGGAGCTGTCCTCTACTGCCGGATCGAAGTCTGGGCTTTCTGCCCTCCTCTCTGAGACTCTGTCGATCCAAAATGATCTCCTGGAACTGAGACTCCCGTAGCTACATGCTGTGCCTTCAGTGCACAATCTCTGCTCATATGTCCCGACAGTTTGCAGTAATAGCAAACCGTATGTCCGAGTGTACAATCTTCTCTAACATGCTCTCGTGATCCACATAGAGCACAATGAGTGCCACTTGCTGCCTTCTTCCGGGTCTGCTGGGAAGATCGGAAATGCCATGTCGATGACCGTCCCGACTTCTGAGGTCTAGCAAATGCCCCAGAAGTACCCTGAGCTGACTGGCTCTGACTACCACGTTTCTGTCCAGTAATCTACAGTTGTTGAGTCTGAGTTGCACCCTGAGTCGGCTGCTTACCCTTCTTCTTGTCTCTGTATATCCTCTGGTGGGTCATCTCAATCAGAAGGGCCTTGTCCAATGCGTCTCGATAAGAAGTTATGTTCGGAACAACTATCCGAACTTGAATATATCTTGCTAGTCCCGGCTTAAACTGCTCCATCCGCTCACTGTCCTCTGCAATAAGCTGGGGGAAATACTCGAGTAATCGGCAAAACTCTGCAATATACTGCATAATCGTAAGATCTCCCTGCTGGAGACTCAAGAACTCCTGTCGTTTAGCCACTCGATACGCCACTGGAAGGTACTGGCTCTCAAATGCCGCCCGAAAAGTGGCCCAGGTAGTGTGCTACTCGCCAATGATTGTACTTTGCATAGTCCACCAGGTGGTAGCCTCGTCACGAAGATGATAGGCAACAAGTTCTGTCCTCTCCCAGTGTGAATAGGTGAGGTAGCAAAAAGTACCCTCCATAGTCTCGATCCAAGAGCGGGTGCCACTTCGATCTGCTCTTGCTTGGAATAAGGTAAGCCGACCCTTCACGGACGCCGCTAAGGTAGGGATCCGTGATCTATCCAAAGGCCAGCCCACAGGGGAAGCGGTCACCATAGGCGATACTGCTGGAAACGTTGTCGTAGCCATCATAGGTGGTATAGCTGACCACCCCGCGGAAGGAACGGTGGGAGGTACTAGAGTAGATGCCACGGGTGGAACTGTGGTATAAACCGGAGTAGGTACCACATGTGGAGTTGTGGTACATGCTGTAGGTGGCAACCCTGATGAAACAGTGAAAATCCTTGGAGCAGGCAGTATCGGTGAAACTGTGGGAACCGATGACTGAAATGGGGAAGGAACTCCCACTGGCTGAGGATCCTGACCCCCTGGAACACTCTGGTGAACAGGGGCTACCTCAGTCGGCCTATCAGTAGACTGTGTCACCTCACTAGATGTCCCAGCTCCCACAATCACGCGTGGCCGCCTAGGCGGTCATCCCTGACCACCCCATCGAGGTGGAGTCAACTCAATACGGCGAGACATCCTGTTAAAAATAGTACCAACATATCATGAAAAATTCAAGTAAATAAACCTTTACCAATTTACCTATTTGCCGCCTGGAGAAGTCCCGTCGTACCAAGTCTCAAACATGACCACATCAAGAAAAATACTCCGAACAAATCCGAAAAGGCTCGACAAACTTGGCTTTGATACCAAATAAATTGTCATGCCCTGAGGGGTTGCATGTCCGACAAAAATCGGACAGCACCTCCCCTGTACAACGGACAATCGCAACCCAATACATACATAATATGGCCTCCACGGCCTCCACACATAAATATGATCAATTATAACATAAATAAATGAATAAATAACTATCCATATTATCAAAAACATGTACCAACGCCTATATTGTAAAAACAAACTCCAAATTTTCCCTTTGGGCAGACCGACAATGCAAAATACAGAAAAGTACCAAAACATTGAATGACACATATACCAACGTATCTAAAATGAGAATAACAACCCAATCATAACTGAAAGAAAATAATAATAAAATAAAGACACTACGCTATCATCGGGACTAGGACTGACTACTGGGCTTTCCTAGCGGCGTCATCCTGAAAAACGAAAATAAGCAAACAATTATAAGTCCAGGGGGACTCCGCGGGTATATAATAGATAGATATGTATGGTGATAAAAAGATTATACAAAAGTAGTATGGAAGCAAACTGATATAGTCTCAAAAGAAAAAAATCAAGATACATGATCGGTAGACTATATGCAAATATACATATCCACGCCTACCCCCTAGAGTGTGTAGGTCATAAGTCCCTGAACCTGAATGGTCGCCAGACCAATAACAAAGTAAATCCCTCCTATATGTATATGTCATCCAAATGCAGCAAGCATAGCTCAAACAAGTGCAGCAAACACAAACAATGCAAATTATGCAATCGTGCACATGATGCAATGGCATGGTCACCCCTGATGCCAGTCAACTACCATCACTGGTCATGGGTGAGGTCGAGTGGGTAGGGCTATGACAATTGTACACATTCTACCGTCACTGCTCCTTAGTGACCGAGTGGACAGGATGCTGGTGGAGATCACACCCGTCCCACCTCAAATCATATGAGGGAGCACCGCTCTCATCTCCTCGTATCACGGAAAAGAGGAGAGATCCCTGTCTGCTACCACGCTGGTGAACCACTACTCGTTAGCGGCCGAGCCGAGCCTTGACAGAGCAACTACACACACCCTCTTGATAATACCACTAACCCATGAGTGACAGTGCGTGCAGATCTTGATATGACTGACGATCCGTCTCAACCACAATGGAGCCCAGAGATCTCAGTTATGCAATAATGCAAAGATGGTGCATGATGCTAACACCCATCAAATAACTTCAAATAATATGCACTGGTCTGAATGATAAATCATGATATACCAATAACCTACTAGGCATGCAAAAATGCTAGGTATCGACAAACATGTTTACTATCCAGAATCAGAATATCAAGCATAGAGACTGTATAGAAAATAAATTTGAGCATGTCAAAGGTCAAGCAATAAGTACCAAGCAGGATAATCAATAGGCAGATAAAGATAAATTCTACTACTATCCATATAGGTAACCATATATAGAAATCTAAAATATCTACAAGATAAGTCAAAAGGTACCTGCCTCGTAAATAATGCGTGTAATTCTGGAACGAACCTCCTGTCCAGTTAAACTGTATCCAATTAGGGTCCTGTAATAAAAGACATAAGTTTAGCTATTATAATATATAATATTTAGCTAAACGAACTATCCTAATTAATTAGGGCATCCAAATTATCCCATTACATTTAATTAATCATAACCATAATTAAATGCTTAACTCGAATTATTCTAAGTTACCTGGATTACAAGATTAGGTTCATGTTAGACCTAGTCCAAACCTAATCCGAATAATTGATTCAATACACAACAATAACACACGTTATATATATATATATATATATATATATATATATAACTCACGCGCATACACTATTCCAAAATTATTATTATTATTTTTTCCATGTTGCCGTCGGCAACAACACAAACAAAGCTCCTGTCAAGTTATTCAACCGCATTTTTTTTCTCATTTAATACATTGCTTCAAATCATTACAAAACATTACCACAGTTAGATATATGAGTGACTAACTTCTTCTTCACAAAAACTCCTGAAAGAATCTTATCATCACCACAAATTTATAAACTACAGCAAAACACATCTTTCACATCAAATATTATCAGAGTAACAAATCCTATTTGACAGCGTCTTACTTACAGAACACCTATCAACAAGGCTAGGGTCGAGCGGCGTCCCCCTCCGCACACACGAAGGAGAAGAGAGGATCGCCTCTCCTGCGATCGAGCGACGGCGTCGGTTTGCCCCAAGCGAGGATGAACCGCAAGGAGGAGAAATAAGTTGCGGCGTGCTTCGACAAAGAGCGATGAGGAGAAGAAAAGGCGATTAGGGTTTTTCGCAGGAGAACCGTCGGGGTGAGGTAGGCGGGGGAAGAGAGAAATTAAGTGAGGAAATTTGAGAATTTTGGTTATATATATATATATATATAAACCTATTTGCAAAACCCCCCTCTATTTCCTATATTTAACATCATAGCTACTGTATATGATCGTAACAAGCTTCAACAGTAATTACAATATCAATATCATTAACGATATAGATCAAGATGCGGATGTATAGAGTGGAAATTACATGAAATATGATCAGTACATGTTAATTTTCAACTGGTCTAAAGTGACCCAAAAAAGTCTGATCATATTTGCAAATACATTATGCTAAACTGCAATAGCAAATTATGATCCAAACTTTATGATTCCAAAAGAAATCTGTATCATATTTACAAATACCAAATGCTAAACAGCTATAGTAAATCATGATATTATATTTAGAGTGTCAAATAAACATATGAATTTTCATTAATATTTTAAACTTTAAGTACGTACAATAATCAAAATAAATTATTTATCTTTATTAACATAGAGCAATAAAATAAATACAGACCTCCACTAGATGAGTTCTTCTTCCATAAGAAGAAATCTCATATCCACAATATGTATATGAAACACCTTAGGCACCAAGCCTTTGGTGAGTAGATCGACCAACATGGAAGCTGTGCTGATGTGCTCTACCATTATCTAACAACTCTGAACTCTCTCTTTAACCGCTAGAAACTTGACGTCGATGTGCTTGGACTTTGACGAACTACGGTTGTTCTTGGCATAAAGTTTTACGACTTTATTATCACAGTAGATCCTTAGTGGTCTGTCAATATCATCAACGATATGCAATGCTGTGATGAAGTTCTACAGCCAAATCCTGTGATTGAATGCTTTGTAGTATGCTACCAACTCTGCCTCCATAGTAGAAGTGACTACTAGCGTTTGCTTGATGCTCTTCCAAGATATAGTCCCTCTAGCAAGTATAAAAATATAGCCAGAACTGGATTTCCTGTTATCCAAGCATCTAGCAAAATCAGAATCTGAATAATCAATCACCTCCAAGTGATCTGACCTCCGATATGTGAGTGTCCTTTAGTTCTTTGCAAATACCATATCACTCTTTTAGCTACTTTCCAGTGGAACAGTCCTAGATTACTAACATATCTGTTTAACATTCCAACTATAAATGTTATATATGGTCGAGTGCAAACTTGTATATACATAAGACTTTCCACTGCTAACGCATATGAGAATTATTTCATCTCCTTTATTTCAAATTCAACTCATGGACATTGCGATTCAAGGTTTAAGTAGTTGACTAATGAAAATAGAAGTCAAATAATGGAGTAGTAGACTAAGTGGTTCACGTAGGTAAAAATGCAACAAATAAAGTTTTTTTTGTTCGATTCTATTTCGAGGATCGATCGATTGGTTACTAATTGGCCAATGTATCAATAGTCGATTGAGATGTTCATATCAATCAACTGATGCCCAATCAAGAAACTAGGAAAGAACAATTGAGGGATAAAGGTATAGCAAACAATCGAGCTCAAACATGCTATAAGCAGTCATTTGGATGTAATAGAACAAATGACTATTCAACATTTTCGAGAGCTGTCTTGCAGAGGCTTATAACAGTTGGCTTCATGGAAGCTTTTGAGCTAACGTTCTTGGAGCGTCTTTAGGCAGGTACTATTGCATTCTAAGACCTCTATTGAGCATTCGAAAGTAATCAAAGAAAAGCAATGCAAGATTTCAATTGGTGTAAAGTTGTTTACTTGTTTCCTTTGTTCTTGTTGATATCTTTGATGGAATTATAATCAAAGTCTCATATAAGAAATGCATGAAGAAAATCATGAAATTACAAGATGCAAGATATTTTCATTGTTATGAGACCTTTTAGATAGAGTCCAAAAATAAATTCATAATGAATTAGACGAAAGTGGATAATATCATATCATTATAAAGATATGTGAATTCTTTTGGTCCTAATAAATAGTATCAGAGATATGATCAAGATGAAGCTATGTGGAGAACCTTAACAAAGGAGATGAGAGAGATTCAAACAATAAGAATAATGGTAGGGGAATACTAGCTAGTAAAAATCCATAATAAGCTCTTGAGGCAAATGGTGCTCCAAGTATTTCAAGTAAAGCATAGGCCCAAATGTAGTTGAATTAATGATTGACCTTGATTAGAATATAGTGATTCTTCTTGAGGAGAAAATTATTTGGATTATAGTTAAAGTCACATATTGGAAATACATGGACAATATCATGAGATAATAAGATGAAAATATTTCTATTTATATGAGACCTTTTGCGTATAGCCCAAAAAAAAATCCATAAGGACTTATGTTCAAAATAGATAATATCATACCATTATGAAAATATGTGAATTTTTTTGATCCTAACAATATTTATATACTATTTGTGTTGATTGTAAGATTAGGATTATTAGACATTTCTCCGTCTATGAAAGATATTCAAAGACGAGGAAATATAAAAGAATTTTAGGAGTGATTTACTAATGGATCAGACCGTGGATGTAGGGTTCTCGGGAGGACCATAAACTACATTAAATGACAATGGTTTGCGTGCTTGTGTCTATTAAGTACATTTGTGCTTTTATTTACTAATGATGCACACTAATGATTTGTAGAGACCAACATAAAATCAAAATTGAAGATCAATTATCCACCCCGTAGAGCTGCATCTTATGATCCTACAATTACCTCTGGGGCTATGGTGCAGCGGTAGGGCGACTAGTTACTATCCTAGGCATTCGCGGTTCGATCCTTAGCTACGGCGTATTTGTAGGAATTTTTCCTTCAAATGAGACGTGAATCTTGGGATGCTAGTCTTCTAGACCGTCCACCGCGAGCATTTTCCGATTTATCCTGACGACCGGTAGAAAACTTTCATGGGATAGACCGATTGTCTTAGGTTAAAAAAATCTCGTTAACCATCTCATGATCCTATAATCAATTGATGTAGAAGAAAAATACACATGGAGGAAATGATTCACAATAACAATTGGTCGACAAGACAACAATACATTAATGGGTTTATAACAATTGACTGATAGATAGTTTTTAGAACAGCAAACATCCTATAAATAGAAGATAGATTGAATATTTTGGTAGAGATTTTCAGAAACTTTTGAATGTTGTTGGAAGGACTTGGTCTAGTTTCAACATTTTACCAAAAGGCATATGTAACTTTTCGAATTAACCAAAAGGCGTACACTACTATAATGTTTACCAAAAGACACACTTTTTTCAGTACTCTTCCCATTTTGTCTTTCTGTCAAATCTAACTGTATGCAATCACTTTTTCCTTTACTCTCTCTCTTATGCACGCAACATATCTTCTCTTTCTTCTCCTCTCTTCTCATTTCTCACTATTTTTCATGCATTTCTTTCTCTTTTCTCTTTTCTTTCTTCTCTCTTTTAGATGAATGCATGCATACCATGGGAAAAATATCAGACCCAACGTGAGTCTGATATGAAAGCTGTTCGTCGACCAGTTGGGGCTACGGGAGATCTCCGACCAGCTTCGTCCAATGGCAGATCAATCCACCGATACTATGTTTGCATTGTTCTTGAAGTTATCTACTTTTTAATTTTGACTTGAGTTTATTTTTGAAAACAAATTTTAAAAATTAAAAGAAAAAATAAAATGAAATAAAATTTTATCATCAAATGGTTAAAATAAATTGCATCCTACATGTTTTTTAGATCTAGATTTGAATATTAATATTTAAATTAATTAAAATATTTTATATTAAATTAAAACTAAAAGATCATATCAGACCCACGTTGGGCTTGATATGGAACCATATCAAGCCTACGTTGGGCCTGAAATGGAATCATATTAGGCCCAACGTGGCCTTGATATGATTTTATATTAGGCCCAATGGGCCCAATATTAGATTTCTTTTCTCGATTCTTTGTTATTACATTTTAACACCTTGAAGAAGTCCAAATAAACAATGGATATCATATTTGAACTCCTTGTAATCTCAGAAATCCACTGGAACTCAAATTTGTGAAAACAAGCTCTCTAGGTCAATTAGTGGGACTGATTGACTTAGAGAGCTTCGATTGTAAAAATTTCAGTTCCTGTGGATTTTTAAGGTTACAAGGAGTTCAAATAAGCTATCCATTATTTATTTGGACTTCTTCAAGGTGTTAAAATGTAATAACAAAAAATCAAGAAAAGAAATCTAATATTGGGCCCATTGGGCCTGATATAAAATCATATCAGGCTCACGTGATTCCATTTTAGGCCCAACGTGGTCCTGATATGGAATTCATATCAGGCCCAACGATCCCAATGTGTAATTTCTTCTCGGTTCTTCATTATTACAGTTTAACACCTTGGATAAGTTCAAATAAACAATAGATAACATATTTGAACTCCTTTTAACCTCAGAAATTCACGGGAACTGAAATTTATACAATCCAAAACCCAGTGATTTGACCAAGAGAGCTCCAATTGTAAAAATTTTAGTTCCCATGGATTTTTGAGGTTATAAGAAGTTTAAATATATTATCTATTGTTTATTTGAACATCTTCGAGGTGTTAAAATGTAATAACGAAGAACTGAGAAAAATGTCTAATATTGGGCCCATTGGCCCTGATATGAACTATATCAGGCCCACATTAGGCTTGATTTAAAATCATATCAGGCCCAACGTGGCCTTGATATGGTTCCATATCAGGCCCAACGTGGGCCTGATATGGAATCCATATCGGGCCCAACGACCCCAATGTGTGATTTTTTCTTGATTCTCTGTTATTACATTTTAACACTTTAGAGAGGTCGAAATAAACAATAAATAACATATTTGAGCTTCTTATAACCTTAGAAATCCACGGAAACTGAAATTTTTTCTATCGGAGCTCTCTAGGTCAAATCAGTTATTTTTGGTCAAAACCCACTTATTTGACATAGAGAGTTCCGATTGAAAAAATTTCAGTTTCCGTAAATATCTAAGGTTAAAAGGAGTTCAAATATGTTGCCTATTATTTATTTGAACTTCTTGAGGTATTAAAATGTAATAACGAAGAATTGAGAAAAAAGTCTAATATTAGTCCCATTGGGCCTGATATGATTTTATATCAGGCCCACATTGGGTCTGATATAAAATTATATCAGGGTCATGTTGGGCCTGATATGGTTCAATTTTAGGCTTAACATGGGGCTGATATGGATCCAAATCAGGTCCAACGTGGGCCTAATATGGAATCCATATTAGGCCCAATAACCCCAATGTTTGAATTTTTTTTTTGATTCTCCGTTATTACAGTTTAACATCTTAGAGAGGTCAAAATAAACAATAAGTAACATATTTGAGCTCCTTATAACCTCAGAAATCCACGAAAACTGAAATTTTTACAATCGGAGCTCTCTAGGTCAATCATACATTAGGGGTGTTGGGTCTGATATCCCCCACGTGGAATCCATATCAGGCCCACGTTGGGCCTGAAATGGAACCATATCAGGCCCAACGCGACCCTGATATAATTCATATCAGGCCTAATGGCCCCAATATTTGACTTTTTTTCTCGATTCTTCATTATTAAATTTTAACATCTCGGAGAAGTCCAAATAAATAATGGATAGGATATTTAAACTCCTTGTAACCTCAGAAATCCACGGGAACTGAAATTTTTTACAATCGAAGCTCTTTAGGTCAATCAGTGAGTCTTGACCAAAACCCACTGATCGACCTAGAGAGCTCTGATTTTACAAATTTGAGTTCCAGTGGATTTCTGAGGTTACAAGGAGTTTAAATATGTTATCCATTGTTTATTTGGACGTTTCCAAGTTGTTAAAATATAATAACAAAGAATTAAGGAAAAAAATTTAATATTGGGCCCATTGGGCCTGATATGGTTCCACAGGCCTAACGTGGGTCTGATATGATCTTTTAGTTTTAATTTAATTAAAAATATTTAATTAATTTAAATATTAATATTCAAATCTACATCTAAAAAGTATGTAGGTTTCAATTCATTTTAACCATTTGATGATAAAATTTTATTTTATTTCATTTTATTTTTTTGTAATTTTAAAATTTGTTTTCGAAAAAAACACTCTAGTCAAAATTAAAAATTAGAGAACTTCAAGAATAATACAAATATAGTATCGGTGGATTGATTGTCAATGGACGAAACTGGTCGGAGATCTCCCGTAGCCCCAACTTGTCAACGAGCAGTTTTCATATCAGGCCCACGTTGGCCCTGATATGAAAAATATCAGGTCCAATATGGGCTTGATATTTTCCCCATGTTATGTATGTATTCATCTAAAAGAGAAAAGAAAGAGAAGAGGAAAGAGAAGAAAATGCATGAAAAATAGTGAGGAAGGAGAAGAGAAGAAAAGAAAGAGAAGATATGTTGCATGCATAAGAGAGAGAGGAATGGAAAGAGTGATTGCATGCAGTTAGATTTGACAGAAGGGTAACATAAAAGAATATTGAAAAAAGTATGTCTTTTGGTAAACATCAAAGTAGTGTATACTTTTTGGTTAATTCAAAAAGTTACATGCGCCTTTGGTAAAATATCGTCTATGTTCCAAAAGGTAAGAAAGAGAAACCAAAGTAAGCAAGCAAGTTGAAGCAACAAGCAAACGAGAAAAAAAGTTTCATTTGTGTAATTTTTCATTATTTGGATTTCACTTGTATTCTTGCGGATTTGTTGTTGCTATGACAGGGTGTATGTGATGTAAAAGGTTCCTCTGCCTTTAAGAAATTTTCAATAAAGAGAAAATATAGAGTGGCAAAAGTGATCCATCAATGATCTTAGTTATGGATGCAATGCAATGATCTTAGTTATGGAGTACCTATGGAAGATGATGGAACCATCAAACAAACGTTTTTAATGTATGCGATGTAGATTGTGTTTTTTTTTTAGGATAGAACTTAATGCTAGGGCGGTAAATGAATCAAGCCGCTCGTGAATTATTCGGAGCTCGATTCGATAGAAGCTCGTTCGAGCTCGTTTAATAAAGCTCGTTAATATTAACGAACCAAATTCAAACTCAGCAGTATTCGGCTCGTTAGCTCGTAAACAAATTCGTTAATAAGCTCGTGAGCTAGTTCGTAAAATATAAAATTAATATTTAATATTAAATATATAATTTTGACACTTTTATATTTAATAAATATAAAATATCTAATAAAGCTCATTTGTATGAATAAAATCATAGATTTTAGTAAATATTTTATATTTTTTAGAATATATAATTTATTTTTTTAATAAATTGATGAATAATTTAATTAATAATTTATATTTGGTAAGTTCGTTTAGGGCTCGATTAGGCTCGAATATGCTCGCTAGTCGTTACTATATTCGATAAATTAAGCTCGAGCTCGGTTCGATAATAAACAAATCAAACTCAAATTTTCAAATATTTGGCTCGGCTCGGTTCGATTACAACCCTACTTGATGCTAAGAAGGGGTAAGGGAGTGAATAGCGTTAAGATTTTATGAGTTAATTTAATTTCTAAATCAAACAAGTAATGCATCGGAATTAGAAAAACACGTAATGACGTAAGCATGCATTTTTGAACAAAAATAACACGCATGCAACCTTAACAAACTAGCCAGTAATTCAATCAATTAGAGGATGCAAACTTAGTTAGACTTATCTCTAGAAACATGCAAAGACTAAGGAGCAATAGATATACACAAATAAAAAATATGCTTTTTGTTTTTAATTTTTCATTTCCAAAAAGCCTTTGGAGGTGGAAAAATTTTATAGAAAAACTCATCTAAAACCTATAAGCACAAAACACAAAAATACGGCAACAAGATGAATAAGAAAATGGTTACACGAGTTGCAGATCGAAGTTTGAGCATAGAGTTGCAACGTGTTGTCGTAGTGAAGAAGCACGTTGAGCACAAAGAGCACGAACATAGCGGTAGCAGGATCAAGAGTTATGTTTGAAAGCTCTGCTTTGATGCCTTTTATATCACCTTTCTTTGGTTGCTGATGTGGCACTATCCAATCGACTAATAATTTTTATCTGGTAGATAATGTTGTTTATATTCTCCGGTAGGCTAGAAGCCCTCGAGTCGCCTAGAGCTCAGTCAAATTTGATCTTGATCGTCTCTCTTGGATCGTTAGATTTCGTCTTCTATCTGTCGCCTGGAAGCATCTTCGATCACTCTTAAATTGTCGTAGCCTCGCCGTTCACTCTGGTCACCTGAAACATCCTGACTATGTTAGTTGAGAGTTATCTCTAGTCGGTTGCCCGGATTTACTTTCGGTTGCTTGAAACTGTCGAGCCTTGCTTTCTGGCATTTGTTACACATAATGAGTATGATATTCAATTCCAAGTTACTCAAACTTACCTTAGATTTTCAGCTCTCAGTTGACCATCTAGTGTGAGTTGTCAAGCTTCAACTTCCAGTTGCTTTTACTTGGATTTGTTTACTAAGACCTCAGCTGACTTTACTTGGATTTGTTTACCAAAATCTCATATCCTAGTTGACTTCACTTAGATTTATTTGTCAATACCTCAGCTTCTAGTGACTTTACTTGAACTTGATACATCTAGTTCTCAATTAGGGTTTCCTTGTTTGGTTCTCAACCAAGACTTAGTTTGTCTTTGATTTTGTTGGCTCAATTTCACTTCAATGTTCTTTTTTATAGTTCCTCCGATATCCCATAACATCTTCTCTGATCTCCAAAGAATCTCATGTTGAATATTATTATCTCTATTAGGTGAGCTTATTTGTAAGTTGTATATGTAAATATAATTCTTAAAGTGATATAACTTATGTTCATTGGGGTTCGAATTATTGGATGCGGGTTTAATGTATAGAACCTGATAGGGTTAAATAGCCCGGGGCAGGCACGGGATGAAGAAGCTGTGTGGCATGACACATCGGATTGAGGTTGCCCTGATTCCCGAGCCTCATAACCCCCCTTGGAGAACACACCCTGGAAGGATAGCCAGGAGACCCCTCCCAGGATTATCCCGAGAGGTCGGGTCCCAAGAGCGTCTCGGGAATTATAGTGCCCGCGCTCACTCGGGTTAGAAGGCCCCGAGCTCACCTCGGGGAAGCGGAATCCGAGGTAGCTTCGACCTCAAGCAACGGTCTTCCCACCCCCACCCCCCTCCTCCTTTCACGGATTTATGGATAAGCCTCCCCGTCATAAAGAGTCATCACGACCCTTAAATATCACAAAGGCGTCGAAGCGTGGTAACGACGCAGACCGTTTCAAAAACTATCCAGTAACCGCCGAAAGAAGGGGAGAACGTAGCGTAAATCACGGAGATGTGGCACCAAATGAAGGGAGATGCCAAGTCCACCGCCATCAGTATAAAAGGTACTCCAACCCCTCCGGTAAGGGGGTTACGATCTCTCAACTTTACACGCATTTCCCTTTCTTGCTGCCTTTACACTCCCGCGATATACTGACTTGAGCGTCGGAGTGGACTCCGTCGGACCCCTCCGTCGTGTCCCCTAACGCTCGTGTTGACCTCGCAGGATACCGAGTTCCTCCCCGGCACAACAACATCCACTTGGGCAAAACCTCCGGTGACTGGACATCGCCGCCAATTCCTTCTGGAACAAATTTGGCACCGTCGTGAGAAACTAGTAAAGCACCTAAAGGAGCACCGATGGCAGGACCGGAGGGACAACCCCTTGTCTTTACAAGAGAGGAACTTGATCGCTTAGTAGCCAACACTATTAAAGAGGCGCTGGAGTAACACCAAGTTGAACAAGCTGCCTCACAACAAGGGGATCCTGTGAGGGAGGAGATCCCCAGAGTCTCCGTCTCACACTCACGGAGATTCGTCACCCCAGTGGGGCGACGGGACGGAGCAGCCCCGGGCCCCCAAAGGGAATCTCCCGGAGACATTGAGAAGGCTCACTCGGTGGCCTCCAGCGCCCAGAGGCACGGAAAGGAACAGGGAAAGAGGGATGAACCTAAGACCTTCCATAAGGTTCCCTCTACACCTTTCTCATCTGAGATTGTCGAAGACCCCATGCCAAAGAAGTTTCGCGGCCGACGCTTCACTACTCGGGAAACCAATAGCCAACCGACACATGACCCTGGCAGTTAAGGCGCTCATCAATGTGAAGGATACGAATCAGCTCAATCTGGGTCGGAGATGAGACAAAAAAGACATTTGAGGTGATGTTTGGTCACCGGTTGGACGACTAGGGCAGGCCCGACTGCCGAAATTGATCGCGAGAGCAAACCCCTCGGGTGCGCCAGGCTTGCCTGAATACAACCATCCAGTCAGTCGGACTCGGCGCCTCCTTCAACTAGACTCGAAGGGGATGCTTATGATCCCGGCCCGGCTCACGTATGGCTCGGTCGACCAACCTAGCGCCACGTCAGAATCAGGCTGGTCCCGGGGTTCCCGGAGCCCACGTGAGCCGAGTGGCTTGTGTGGGCAGTAGGGTCGACATATCCCGGCCTAGCCCAACCTATTCCAAGATATCAAGAGGTCGACCCTATCACAGATACACACGGCGTTGATAAAGGCCCCATGGGTGAGCCAAAGAAGGCCCTACACGAGGAGTGGCCAAGCCCAAGAATTCTCAAGCCCTAACCGCCCGACCCCTGGCCCAGGTCAGGCGGGTTGATTCCGAATGCCCACTGACTCGATCATAACGGTCATAGGTCCAGGGTCTGCTCGGTTTAACCGGCGCTCCCAGGCGAAAATTGTCATAACCCTCAGGAACATCTGCTTTCTGACACCACACTAGCAGAAGAGGTACAGAGTTGGCGCAAGCCTGACACGGTTCGTGCCCGAATTGTAAGTGTCTCGCTATCACCATAATCCTATTGCCCTATCCCTGCACTCCGTACCACGATAGCATACGCTCGTGTCAAATCGAGTGGCGCCTGATGACGCCCGACAGAGAGCTGACAGCCACTACAAAAATATACGCAAATAGCGACGGACATTTTTAATAACTCGTCGCTATTAGCGACAGATATATAGTATCTGTCGCTAGAGTTGCGCACCAAGTCAAACCCCTGAATTTAGCGACGGGCATGGTCAAAGTCCGTCGCTAGGGTTTGGCGGCGGGTCAAACCCCTAAATATAGCGACGGTTTTGGTCAAAGCCGTCGCTACTTTGCGACGGACAAGTTAATCCGTCGCAATATGAGTTAAAAAAATGACGGCCCCCTTCCCTGCGGCCACGCGATCCGGTGAACCCTAGGTCAATCCTCCTCTCGGTGATTCTCCTCCGGCGAACCCTCCTCCGATCCCAGGTACGCGAGCCAAGCAACATTTCCCTTATTTTCATCCTTGGTTTGTGCTTGTGCGACGGCAGCGTCTACTCAGGGCAGCCTCCGCTTGGCACAGCCGCGCGCGGCCAGCCGCGGCCTCGCGCGGCCAGGCGGGACCTCTCGCGGCCCCTCACGGCCAAGCGGGGCGGCTCGCGGCCTGCTGCAGGCGTCGCGCCGCCTGCTGCGGCCGCGCCTCGCCTGCTGCGGCCGGCCGACGCATACTGCGGCCGACGACCCCTGCTGCGGCCGGCGACCCTGCTGATTAATTAATTAATTAATCAGTTAATTATTAATTTAATTTATCATTTAATTAATTTAGTTAATAATTTCCTTTGTTAAATCATTAATTGTGAAATTAATTGATCAAATGTTTGATTAATTTTAGATTAATTGTTTGAGTAATTAGATTAGTAAGATGATTAATTAGATTAGTTGATTCATTAATTAAATCTTGTTTGATTAATTTTAAATTAATTGTTTGAATAATTAGATTAATTTGTTGATTAATTGTTTGAATTGTTTAAATTGTCTTATCTGAATTCAGATACAATGTATCCGAACAAGGCATGAATGTATAATAGGTTAGACAATGAATTTATCCGTGAAAAATTTTTTGCTAGAGTGGAAGAATTTGTTAACTTTGCAAAGTATCATCTTGAGTGTTTGAATGGCACAGAGTTGAAGTGTCCATGTAATCAACGCAAATGTAGAAATACAGCTTTCCGTGATGATGATACAGTGAAAACTCATATCGCCAGGTATGGGTTTGTTCCAGATTATTACAACTGGTATTGTCATGGAGAGTCGTATGTATATGAATTTGGTGGACCTTCTGTTGCATCATCATCGAACTCAATTGGACCAGAGATATCATATAACCCTGCTGATGCAATGCAATCAATGGTTTACGATGCAATGAATGATTTTGATCAATCAAATGTAGAACAAGTACCTACTTCTGATGTTCAGAAAATGTATGACATGTTAAAGGCTAGTGAAAGAGAATTATGGGAAGGTATTCCTTCTGGTCATTCTCAATTATCTGCTACTGCAAGATTATTGAATATGAAGGCAGAACATCATTTCTCAGAACGATGTTATGATGACATATGTTAACTTATGTCAGAGTTGCTTCCAACTGATAACTGCATGACTGATAGTTTCTACAACACTAAAAAACTAATCAGAGACTTGTGTTTGCCAGTTGAGAAGATACATTGTTGTGTCAATAATTGCATGATCTTTTGGAACCAAGACAGTGAGTTGATGGAATGCAAAATCTGTAATCATCCTCGTTACAAGCATGGTGCTCGCATGGTAAATCAGAAGAAGAAGAAAAATATTCCTTACAAAGTCATGTATTACTTTCCTTTGACTGCTAGACTCCAACGTTTGTATGCATCAGCAGCAACAGCAAGTCATATGATCTGGCATCAAAACCATGGACATGATGGAGACATTATGTGTCATTCTTGTGATTCCCCTGCATGGAAAACATTTAGATTCAACATTTTCTTCCTTTGCTATGGAACCACGTAATGTCAGACTTGGACTTTCTGCAGATGGACTTTCTGCAGATGGATTTCAGCTAGAGGAAATTATCGAAGTTGAATACCCAACGTTACCTTTCAAAAGATGTGTATTATTCGGGTGTTCTTGGTATGATCCAACTCCAAGGACGGGCACCAGGAAACATCGGTTATACAATTTAGTTGAGGTTAATTCAAGCAAAAGATTCAACAAGTTCGAACCTTTCATTTTTGCGGTACAAGCTGGTCATGTATTTTATCTGGAGTACCCAACTATGAGAAGACGACCTAGTGAATGGCTTGTTGTATGTCAACTGAAGCCTAGGTCAACCATTGAAATGCCAAATACGATCACGGTCCAAAACTCCGATGCTTATCAAAATGAAGAAGTTATAATCAACTCCGTTGATTCAGAAATATAATCAGCATCTCAATTACTTATAGATGAAAATGTCTCTTACGAGGAAATTGATTATGGTGAAATATCTAGCAGTGAGGAGGTCGATGTATCAACCGATTCTAGCGATGAAAACTTGCATGTTAATTATGTTCCATCAGATTAGGATGAGTTAGATGTATTGAACATTAACTAATCAGAGTTTGTATTAAGATGAGTTGTTAATTTAGATCGTTCTGCTTGTATTGAACATTATCTACGATGCTTGATTATCCCTTTGCTTGCTTTATTTACATTGTCTTAATTTGCATGTGTCCATTTGCATGCTTGATTACTGAATTTTGTTTTACCTATTCTTCTTATCTGCCTAAACTTTGTGTATCATCAGGTACCATGTCTGCACCCCGTGATCATCATATTACACTTACGGTCGTCAGTGACAAGTATACCTATTCTTCTTATATATTTTAGATCAAAATTTGCTAATATATCTAATTTTTTCTACAGTTTTATACCAGATAGCCATCAGGTGTCTTCCTATATTACTAAAAAATTTAAAGAAAGACTGTCCACTTCGACGACATGGGGCCACATTGAAAATGATTTGAAATCATTTTATTACGGAGAGTTTTTAGTAAGTAGTTTAGATGTATATTTAATTTGATGTTATAACTTTTTTGATACTAACCATATTATTATTTTTTTTTACAGAAAAGGTACACCTGGGAGGAGGGTGCAGAGGAGCAATTCAAGAGGACGTGGAATGCCTACTGCTCCAAATTATACAGGGACATGGTCTACAAATGGAGAAAGAAGGCTGATTGGCCTACAGAGGTCCCTGAGATGATTTGGGCAGCATGGCGAGCTGTCTGGGATGGCCAACACTGGCAAGAGAATGCTGCGATTGCTCGACCCAATCACAATTCAGAGCTTGCTGGCCCCTGCACGAGATCCACGAAGCACACTGTTGGATCCCGTTCCATTGTCCAGCATGCCAGTGATTTGGTAAGTAGTTTTTATTTAGGTTATTAAATGCATTTAGTATGTTTTTTTTGATATGTTTAAACATTATATTTGTGTTTACAGGCTACTGAGCTAGAGAGACCTCCCACTAGTTGGGAGTTATTCACCAAGACCCACAAGAAAAAAGATGGTCTTTTGTCGATCGTCGCTCCCTAGCAATCAATGTAAGTCGGTCGTTTATATTTTATTTGTTTTGACATTTTATATAGACTAATTAAATTTTTATTTCACTGGAAGCAATGACCACTAGAGTTGCTGAGGCACAGGCGTCTCAGCCTGCTGTAGAGGGGGAGGATGCACAGCCTCTTTCCACCGACGATGTGAATCGGATTTATTTTGATGTCGTCGGTGGGAAGAGGAAGACCGCCTGCTACGGCCTGGGCTCTCAGGCAAAGGTTACATATGATCAGATGAGAGCTCCAAGGGTTAGGGGACGACCAGCATCCTCCTCCTCTACCTCTAGTGAGGTTCGTCATTTGCGGGAGAAAATGAAGCCCTGCGGACTCGAATCACGTTGATAGAGTCGACGTGGGCTGAGAGGGATGCAGAATGGGCTAAGAGGGACGCAGAGTGGGCTCAGAGGGATGCGGCGAGGGATGCTGAGTTGAGAGATTTGCGGGCTCGCCAGGCACACACTGAGGAGGTAATAAGACACATGCAAGCTTTTGCATCGACCTTGACGCCGATGACACAGGTGCCAGCCCTTCCCGCCCCTCATTTTGAGTCTCAGGATACACAGATGCCACCCGCTCCAGCCCCTCGTTTTGAGACTCAAGAGACACAGGATCCTGAGCATACCACAAAGGAGTAGAGATATTATAGTGGCATGATCTATTTTTTCTCTAATTTTTTTCAGTAACAATGTATTAAGTTATTATATTTATAATTATTGTTTTCTTATTACTTCATTTATGTTAACAGATTCCACATTATCAGAGTTGAATTCAGATTTCTTCTCTTGCTTGAAAGGTATGAATATTGGATATTATTCCTTTATTGTTTCTTATTTATTATTTTTCATTTACATATTTAATATTATTAGAGTTACGTACTATTTGTTAATTTTCTTCTATTAGAGTTTTCTTCTATTACATATGCTTACTTCATTTGTTATTTCTTATTGGTATCAATTCATATTTCTTTCTTTATTGGATTGTTTTCTTATTGTTTTATCTTCTATTGTGCAGGAATATTTTTCCTTTCCATCCATTATTCACTATGAATTCATGTACGTAATCATTCTCTACTAAACTCTGATTTTTGATGTATATAGTTTTTTTTATTTACTTCGACTTATGTTTACTTTTTTTTGATGTATACATTTGGATATTTACTCTTGTTTGGATTGGATTAACTATTGGAAAGTTTGGATTGTATAAGTTTACTCTTGTTTCAAAGTTTGGATTGTATAAGTTTGGAAATTAAAGTTTGGATTAGATAGTGGATTCGAAATGAAAGTTTGGATGTATACATTTGGAAATGAATGTTTGGATTGGATTCGATTGGATTAGAAATGAAAGTTTGGATTGTTGTGAATGTTTGAATGTTGAAATATTTATTTCTGTTTCATATTTGTTTGAATATTTGTATATGTTATTGATGTATATATGGGAAGTGAAAGAAACAGATTTCAGCTGTCAAAATTTTCCAGGTTTAGCGATGGACATTTTTAAAAATCCGTCGCCAATAGTGACGGATTATTGACTTTTCCATCGCTATAACGATCGATTAGCGACGGAGTTTGACTGAATCCGTCGCTATTACGATATATTAGCGACGAAGTTTGAATA
>JAGFNQ010001647.1:356631-496523 GCA_024364735.1 Boesenbergia rotunda
CTTGTGGACAAGAGGACATTTTCCAATTCTGTTCCTGACAGAAGAAAGAAGAAGAACCAAGGCAATGTACCCAACACCAAGGCACAGGTCAATGTTGTGACTAGCACCAGCAATGGGTTCGTTTCCATTAACCCCGAACTAAATTTGATTTATCAACCCAATGAGTGGTTAGTTGATACAGGTGCTAATGTGCACTGTTGTGCTGATCGCTCTGCCTTCCTTACTTATCAGGTAATTGAAGGCACTTCCGTAACCATGGGGAATCATTCTGCAGCCAGAGTGTTAGGGATTGGACGAGTTGACTTGAGATTTACCTCAGGGAAGGTCCTGTCACTGCATGAGGTGCATCATGTTCCAGCGGTCCGACGGAATTTGATTAGCGGGTCAAAATTAGTTCGTGCTGGTTATGAAGCTAAACTTCAAATGTAATAAAAGTTGTATTGTTACATTTAGGAACCTTTATTGGAAGGGGTTACCTTAATGAAGGTTTATTTAAACTCAATGTTGAAAATACGATTATCAATAAAATTAGTGATGTTGGTTGTTCTTATAACATTGAGTCTTATGATGTGTAGCATGATAGATTAGGACATGTTAATTTTCAAACTATAAAAAGGATGATGAATCTTGACATGATTCCTAAGCATGCCATAAATGATAAGAAAAAAATGTGAAGTTTGTGTGCAATATAAACAGCCCCGTAAACCCTTCAAATCAGTTGATAGAAATTCTAATATTTTAGAATTAATTCATACTGACTGTTGTGAGTTTAACGGTTTAATAACGAGAGACCATAAAAGGTATTTCATTACCTTCATTGATGATTACTCTCGTTATTGCTATGTTTATTTGCTAAAAACTAAAAATGAAGCTTTAGATAAATTTATGATCTTCAAATCTGAAGCTGAAAATCAAACAAACCAAACCATTAAGAGGATAAGGTCTGATAGGGGTGGAGAGTTCACCTCAAACCTGTTTCAAAATTCTGTCCAAGATTCAGGTATAAATTCATGAGGTCACTGCTCCATATAGTTCTCAATCTAAATGGTGTAGCAGAACGTAAAAAACCCAACCCTTGAAGATATGATTAATTCCATGTTAGGAAGTTCTGGGTTACCCAACTTCTTTTGGGGAGAGGCTCTATACATTGGCTTGTCATGTGTTTAAATAGGAGTACCTATGAAGTCAAGGGATAAAAGCCCATATGAACTTTGGAAAGGTCGAAGGACAAGTTTGAAATACCTAAAAGTGTAGGGGTGCCTTGCAAAAGTGCTAGTACCTGAACATAAAAGGAAAAAACTTGGTCCGAAGACTGTAGATGGTGTCTTCTTGGGTTATGCTCAGAATAGCTCTGCATATAGGTTTCTGATTATTAAATCAGAAATTTCTGGAATAGATGCAAACACTATTGTAGAACTTCGTGATGCTACATTCTTTGAGGATATATTTCCTATGAAGACTAGAACACCTCAGTCTATCTCTAGTACTCCTACTAGAGATGACACTGCCTCCGTAGAGGTCCCATTATCCTTAGTGGATGTACCTTCCTCAAGTCACTCTAGATTAGATGAATCTAGTGAGTGTACAGAATTGAGAAGGGGCAAGAGGCAACGTGTGTCTAAAGATTTAGGCCAAGACTTTATCACCTATAATATAGAAGGTGACCCTGTGACATATAGAGATGCTATGGCTTCTCCTGAAGCTAAGCACTGGAAAGAAGCCATTAAAAATGAAATGGACTCTATTATCTCTAATGCCACTTGGGAGTTAGTAGATTTGCCTCCTGGTTGCACCACCATTGGATGTAAATGGGTGTTTAAGAGGAAGTTAAAACCTGATGGGTCAGTAGATAAGTTCAAAGCCCGCCTGGTTGCAAAGGGATTCAAACAGAAAGAAGGGATTGACTATTTTGACACTTATTCTCCTGTTACTAGAATTACTACAATCCGAGTATTGATAGCACTGGCGTCCATATATCATCTTGAAGTCCATCAAATGGATGTCAAAACGGCATTTCTGAATGGAGATCTTGAAGAAGAGATATATATGGATCAGCCAGAGGGATATGTAGTTTCTGGAAGTGAGAATAAAGTCTGTAAGTTAGTAAAATCTCTTTATGGTTTGAAACAAGCCCCAAAGCAATGGCACGAAAAATTTGATAGAGCTATGCTATCATTTGGCTTTGAAATTAATGACTCTGATAAATGTGTATATACTAAAATGAAAGGTGATAAATGTATTATTTTATGTTTATATGTAGATGATATTTTACTTTTTGGATCTAACCTTTCAATTATTAACGAGACCAAGGCTCTCTTAAGTGGTAAGTTTGATATGAAGGATATGGGTTGTGCTGATGTGATTTTAGGGCTGAAGTTGACTCGCTCAACTGATGGAATAGCAATTTCTCAGGCACACTATGTTGAGAAAGTGTTAGAGAAATATGGCTATAGCCACATAAAATCTGTAATCACACCCTATGATCCATCAAAGACTCTCCACAAGAATAAGAGTGGCGTGGCTGTGTCTCAATTAAGATATTCCCAAATAATTAGTAGTCTAATGTATTTGACAAATTGTTCTAGACCTGATATTTCGTTTGCTATAACTAAATTGAGCAGGTTTACCAGCTGTCCGGACAGAACACATTGGGATGCATTAGTCAGAGTACTCAGATACCTAAAGGGTACTATATCCTTGGGCTTGTACTATGGGAGGTTCCCTGCAGTCCTGGAGGGATATAGTGATGCTAGTTGGATAGCTGACACTGCTGAGTGTAAAGGCGTTACTGGCTATGTCTTTACACTTGGAGGCGGTGCGGTTGCTTGGAGGTCTGTTAAACAGACGATCATATCCCGTTCTACAGCTGAGGCAGAATTGTGTGCTTTGGATACCACAGTAACTGAAGCTGATTGGCTTAAGGGTCTTCTTACTGAGATTCCCTTGATTGTGAAGCCAATACCTCCTATTTCAGTGAACTGTGATAATCAAACAACAATAGCTCAGATTAGAAGCTCCAAGTATAACCAAAAACAGAAGAGACATGTACGAATAAGATTGAAATCTATTCGTGAGCTAGTGTCTCTCGGAGTGGTGTCTTTAGACTTTGTAAGTTCAAAAGACAATATTGCTGATCCACTCACAAAAGGACTTGATTCTGAGAAAATCAAGAGATCCAGTAAGGGAATGGGACTGAGCCCTATTCTGGTTTCATCTATAGCGGCAACCCAACCTATCTGATTGGAGATCCCAAGAAGTAGGTTCAATGTGGTATAAACAAGCTATAAGGGTGAACCGTAAGCATAAATTTGATTGAGATATAATCTCAAAGTCTCTTCCCTGGATAGATGCTTGACTGCTAGTAACGATGAGCTTAAGGCTCTTAATGAGTTCGAGGTCTTTATGACAGGATGCTTGCAGTACATCCTTGGAGAACTCACCTATGTAAGTGTAACTGTGAGGCCGCAGTGTGGGGGGTCTAGGCAACTCTCCTTAACACTTATGAAACAAGATTCGGTGGCATGGCCGTAATGCACCAACCCAGAAGGATTCAACCGTCGCCTGTAATGAGTTGTTGCCAATTGATTTTCACATATTAAAGGTTTAAGTTCAAGACTTAGTTCACTTCAAACCTGTGTGAATAAGATTGGTTTACTTAGGTGAAAATTCAAACCGGAAAGTATTTTCACTAAAAGCTCATTACGACAAAGCCTCAAGACCTGTTTTCTAAGTTTCCAAAAAATAATTTGAAATTTGTGGGGGATTGTTAATTTTTTGATTGAATTTCAAATATTTATGGTGTATGTGTTTAGTCCCACATTGCTAAGCCAATATAGGTGGAATGCCTTATATATCAAACCATTCCTACCATGCTTAGATGGCTTAGGGGGACCTACACGCATGCGCGGGTTGAGCCCAAACCAGGTGGTTTCAGGGGGGTCTAGGCCGGAAATCCATAAACCGGGTGCGACGCACGCGATTATCGCGCGCAGGAGGGGTGCAAATCCCCAGCCCGTGAGCCTCGCGCTTGCGGGCGGCCCGATTTGGTTTTACAGATTTCCGGTCTGATTTTCTAAACCAATTTGGTTTGGTTTATTTTTATTTCTTTTTTATTATTTATTTCTTACCCTTTTTTTTTTAGAAACGCGTACGGCGCGACGGCTCGCGACCCTGCTGTGGCCGCGATTCTTCAGAGAAAAGAGGCAAAGATTTGCCTCTTCGGATCTATAAAAGGAGAAGAGGAAGAAGCAAAAAACTCACTGCTTTCTTCTCTCCTCTCTCTGTGCGATCAGCGCCTCTCCTTCTCCGAAGGCAGCTTTCGCCTTCTTTCTTCTTCGGTCGTTTTGGGTCTTGAGGCTACGCCTAGTGCGATCTGAGGTTGTCTCCGAGGGCAGCGTTCGTTTTGGAGTGCACCTACGAACGCAGCGTGGTTGTCGGATCTTGGGGGAGTTTTGCCGGGAGCCTTTTGCACCGTTGGACGGCAATCAATTCTCTAAAGACAGTCGGCACGCCGGCGCTTCAACCGGATAACTATTCTCTAACTCGGCTCTTTACTTATTAGATTCCTGCATATCTATATATTTTATTATCTACTGCTTTGGTACATGTTAAATATTGCTACTTTTATTACAAACATGTCCTGCTAGTTCCCAATATCAATTGACGTGTTTTTAAAGATGAAAGATGGATTGATCTTAGAGAAAGATTAGGGGGAAAGAACAAACGAAGATGAGGCCCTTAATGTTTTCTTGGCTGAGAGAAACGGAGCTATCGGCATTCCCCAGACAGAGCAAAATATCAACCAAATCTACATTTTTATGAGTGCCTTCGTTGCTATTTCTCATGTTAATGTGCTCTTCAATGACTCGCTCGATGAAAGTGTCGAACTCGAGAGCGACCTTTTTGACCTTGTAATCCAATCCGTCGAGTCGATCGAGCCAACCCAGCCATGGAATGTGGTCTCGCAACGGGAACGCCAACAACAGCGCTGTCATCTCGTCAACTAGCTTGCTCACTTTGCTCCCTCCGCCCTTCTCCTCGCTGTACGTCCGCCCGAACGCCACTTTGCAGATAAAGTTGCTGGTGAACCCGATGATGACGTCGCTGACGTTGACCGGGCAGGAGGCGGCTGCGGCGGAGCGGATGTCGGCAACAAGAAGGGCAACCTCTGCTTGCCTAGGCGGGCGAAAGGAGAGCACTCGTGTGTGACTGAGTAGGTGGACGGTGGCGATGCGGCGGAGTTGGCGCCACTGCTCGCCGTACTTGCTGAAGACCAGGTCCTGGGAACCGTAGATGAGGCGGTGGGTTATGGTGGTGTGGGGGCGGCTGGCGAAGGTGACGTCGCGGGACTTCAACACCTCTTCAGCGGCGGACGGCGAGGAGACGACGACGGTGGGGACGCAGCCGAGGTGGAGGAGCATGACGGGACCATACTTGGTGGAGAGTTCTTGGAGGATGCGGTGGGGGAGGGAGCCTTTGAGCTGGTGAAGGTTGCCAATGACTGGTAGGGTGGGTGGAGATGGGGGTAGGAGATGGGTGGGTAAATTCCTGGATTGTGTCCGGCGGAGGAAGTTGATGAGGAAGAAGAGGAAGGGGAGGACGAGGAGGAGATGAGAGGGCAGAAAGAACTGGAACAGCATGGTGAAAGTATGGAGCATAACACTCCCGCGGATGAAGAAGGAGATGAGAGGGAGGAGGACAGTATGCAGCTATATATAATGGATCTGAGCGGTTCAAGTCAAGTAGGATAACAAAAATAATAATAATAAACTTTTTTTTTGTGATAATTATAATATAATATTAATAAATTTCATATGGGTCATAAATGCTAGATGTAGCCCTTGCGGGCACGCACGATTGATAATAGTTCACTTGGATGATTCTTCATTTCTCGGTTCGATATTTCTCTGGTATAGCGCGCAGTATGCTGATGGAAAAAATCATCACAGGCTACTGCTGCGTGGTCGGGCCATCGGGTACCGATATCATCAGTGGTGAAATTGTCACGTGTTCCGTTCACGATTTATTCTCTTTGACCGATAGGGACTCTCGTTGAAGACTGTGGGACAGGGCCAATTAACCAAGCGGATTAGTCGGACGTAAACTTAGATATCCCTTGTAAATAAAAAAAATGCTCGATCTATTTAGTAGAAGTAAATTTGCAATGCAAAAACAAAATTATCTAACGTTTATTTAAAAATATCTTATCATAAAAAACTTTGTCAAATAATAAATTCAGGAGTTTAATTTGTTCTATTTTTTATTTTTATTTTTTAGAAAATTATATATTTTTTTATTTTATGAAAAGTGATCTTCTTTCATTCTCTAATTTTTTAAAAAATACTATATTTTTTTTTTAAGAAAACAAAATTAAAAAATACAAATCAAATAATTTTTAAAAAAAACCATATTTTAAAAAAATAAAAATGAAACCTATCAAACGCTTTTCTTAAACAGCGTGATAGCTTTTGTAATGAGCAACCAACTCATGCATATAAATAAATAGATAGTACATGTGAAACAACGTTCACAATATATTAACATTATCATCCTAAACTATTTTAAATAGATTGTACTTATTATTATTATTATTCTTATTATTATAAACTACCTCTTTTTATTATAATAAACAACGTTTAATTTACTGCTAAGTGTATAGAACGGTCCTAAAAGAATTGTTAAAATACATTTTCACTTTTTATTGTAATGGTTCCGGAAGGAATCAACGCGGACAGCTAGTTATCAGATTTCAACCTACCAGGATAGTAAAGAAGGGGAAGAAATTTTCGCCCTACGAGATTAACACGAGCTATTAATGGGCACACGTGAGAGATTTTCCGATGGAGCCCACTCCGACACTCAAGTCAGTGCTCAAATATGCAGATGGAAAAGAACTAGGAAGAAGTTGTAAGTAAGATGTGCATAACCTCTTTACCTGTGGGATTGGAGTACCTTATATACCCGAGGTGGCGGTCCTATGTCTCTCCACGTTCTTCTCCACATCCCCTGTTCGTCAGTTACCAAATAACCTTTAGGTAACATCTTCAGCGATTACTGAGCCTTAATTATCACATGTAAATGACAATAATTATCCGCCACCTTTCCTGAACAGGAACGGATAATGATTGACGGAGTTGGGTTATCGGGTCTATGCCCTTTTGGGGCTCCGCTTTCCCGAGGGGTCTCGGGAGATTTTCTCTCCCGGAAGGTCTTCAGGAGCCTATCTTCATGGAGAGGTCTCAGGCTCTTAGCATCCCGAGGGGGTCTCGGGAATGTACCTGCCCGAAGGGATCCGGGAGCATACCCTCCCGAGGAAATCTCGAGAGTCTGCAGGCCCGAGGCAGCTTCGGGAGTCTGGAAAAATCGTCCAGACTTTGTGGACTTTGACACATAGCTTTTTTTTTCCACGTGTCAGCCATGGGATGCTCAACCTCCCTTCAAGTCTAATTGAATGAAGTGTGGCTGACTGATTAGGCTAGTGGTGTATCAAAGAAGCTATGTCGTGGGTCCATATATTCATGGCCACTTAACTGGCGATTTGTCGGGTCCGAGGAATCGAAACATTCATCTCTATTTCCGAGGCGATCCCTTTGCATTCGTCTTCCAAAAAGGCTTTTGCGAATTTCAAGACACAACAATGATAACTGTCTATCACCCATTAAAAGTGCATGGCTCTCTTAATGGCGACAAAACTATTCGCGAATGCGCTTCTGCCACATGCACGCCCTTCTCTCTATGCAATCTCCTGCTGATATGCACGTCAGGCCCACATCAAACGACCACCTCGACAGCGGTGACGCCTCGAGATGGATGTTTATCGCTGCCCACGTGTCACGCCCCCATTGTACACACGCGGGCAGTTTCCTCCCTATAAAAAAGGGGAGGCGAAAACACCCGTCGCCTTCTAGCATCATTGACTAATAGTAGTTGCAAACATCCTCTTCGTCTTCCTCCTCTAAGAACTTTTTCTTCCGCGTAAGTCTTCTTCCTCATTCTCACTACGTTCACTAGGTCTTCTATAGGAATCATGGTTAAGGAAAGCAAGAAGGATCAGGGTAGGAGGGGAGTCTCAGAGAGAGGATACCAACCAGAGTGGTATGAATCCGTGTCTTCTAGGGTTAGACCGGAAACTCTCTGAGATGCCTGCGAGGCCTACGGCATTCCGGCCGAGATGGACGTAGAAGTCCCCACGGTAGACCAATCGCTCGTAGAACCCCCTTTAGGATTCTTCACCTTCTTTCTAGGGCAGATAGAGTCAGGGCTCCGTTTCCCCTTCCTCCCTTCTTCACTGGGATTTCCTCTTACTTCGACATCGCCCTCCATCAAATGGCGCCCAACGCCTTCGCTCAGATTGGCGGGCATATATTATCTTTAAGCTCTTTGATATCCCTCTCATCCCCCGTTAGTGCTGGGGCAGTCGACTGATGATACTGTGAGTTCGAGTCTCTTGCTGACAGTCGACTGCCTTTCTCCCAATCGACTGCCCAGCTTACAAAAGCATTCCTCCTCACTTCAAAGACCCTCCTTCATGTGCGCCTTCAAGTATACTCCCTTGGCTCGCCCCTTGAAGTCCTCTTCCACCGGCTATCGTCCCTCGGATGCGCACGCAAGCCCTCGGCTTGCCTCCATGCCACCATTAATCACGTGTGCCCTTTGAAGTCCACTTCCAGGCTTGCCCTTGGAGTTCTCTTCCCTCGGCTCTCGTCCCTCGGATATGTCCTCCATGTGTGATTCTCTAAGTCCTACAAACTCAATCACACATATCAAATAACAAGATAACACCCTAACCTTAAGCATATTAGCACACACATCAAAACCATTATCTCCCCGATCATTCTTGGATCGATTGCCCAACAATTTCCCCCTTTTTGATGTGTGACAATATGTTTAAGTTAGGGAGAAAACACAGCAAATAACAACAATTGAAAATACAAGACATAGTAAAAACACAAAGAGATAACTTCTCCCTTAACCTATGCCTTCTTCCATTTTCAATCTTACAAACCAAAGTTAAAACAAGAGTTCAGTTACAAACCTAACATAAACCTCCCAATTCTCCCCCTTTGACACCATCAAAACGATTCCCCATAGCAATATTAACCCATGACATCAAATGAGAAAACTTCTCATTTCTGAAAACTCCCAGAATTCCGAAACTAGGAGTATCAGTCGACTGCGACAGAGGGCAGTCGACTGATACTCTGTCAGTCAGAATTTTCAGCCTTTGGGCCGAATTTCAAAAACTCACCAATAATTCCAGAAAATTCCAACAATTGTGAAATCCATGTTTCATATGATATACTCTAACAGTGAAAAATACAATTTCATGAAAAATCTAAACATGTTTGACTTTTTGACAAAAATTCAAATTTCTTGAAAAACACTAACTTTGTATCAAAGTTCTAATCTAATTTTGAAACCATTCATTTTTCAAACTCATGGCATAACAAATAAGACACAGAAATGTTTTCAAATGGTTTAAAATGTCTAACCATGATCTTTGGGCAAGATGTCCATTAATTAAACATTTATTTTCCCCATGGTTGGTCTATTTTTAATAATGCGATACATCTAATGATCCAATACTATGCCATAAGTATAAGTGAATCATTTGTATCATCCTAATGGATCATGCACCACCTTCTTATTGTATTACTCCAAGGTCCATCCTATGCTTCTACAAAACACATACCAAGGTCCCTTCTTAAGGATGTGAACTCCGCTTCGGGAAGAGGCTTGATAAATATGTCAGCAATGTTTAACTTTGACTCAACATAATATAATTCTATGTTACCCCTCGCCACATGATCCCTAATGAAGTGATGCTTCACTTCAATGTATTTTGTTCTAGAATGATGAACCAGATTTTTAATCAAGTTAATAGTGCTTACATTATCACATAAAACCTTGACCTTGGAGTAATGTAACTCATAATCCTCTAAGGTATGTATGATCCAAAGTAGTTGAGACACACAACCACCCATTGCTATATATCCGACCTCCGTTGTTGATAAGGCAACACATGGTTGCTTCCTACTACTCAACTAACTAAAGATGACCCAATAAATTGACATCCTCCACTAGTACTCTTCCTATCTAGTTTACAACCCGCATAATCCGAATCGATGCATCCAAAAAGTTCAACATTTGGAGTTCTAGGATACCAAAGCCCGACATTAAGAGTACCTTTAATATACCTTAAGATTCTCTTTACTACCACTAGGTGTGACTCCTTGGCACATGATAGATACCTTGAACACATACCTACCTAATTAATATATCCGGTCTACTAGCGGTTAGGTACAATAAACTAGCAATCATGCTCCTATATTGCTTTGAATCTACCATCTTCCCTTCAAGATCACTATCCATTTTAACATTTGTTCCAATAGGGGTAGATGCTACCTTAGCATTTTCTAGTCCAAATTTCTTTATGATTTCCCTAGCATATTAGTTTGATAAACATGAGTCCCTTCATTTGTTTGTTTAACTTGTAATCCTAAAAAGAAAGTCAATTTTCCCACAAGACTCATCTCAAAGTCATTTTCCATACATTTAATAAACTCATGGAGAAATTGACTATTTGTTGACCCAAAAATTATATCATCCACATAAACTTGGGCCACAAAGATTGTTGGGGCAATCGACCCTGAGATGATCTGGAGGATCATGATATTTTGATGTATGGGCAATATGACTAAGTTAGGGTTTATGTTGTTCTCATATGGGTACATGAGTGTGCAGGTGCACAGGTACACGTGGACTTAGTTGATGTCTTCAGGTGAAGGATGACATGGAGGCAAGCTGGAGGTTTGCGTGCGCATCTGAGGGACCGTTGGATAGCAGAGATGATGAGCCGAGGGACACGGACTTCGAGGCGTACGTGAAGGGTGGCATGGAGGCGAGCTGGAGGCTTGCGTGCGCATCCGAGGGATGAGGGCCAAAGATGAAGAGGGCATGAAGGCAACAGTCAAGACTGCTGGTGAAGAGTCAACTGAGTTGTAAGGGTCTGAGTATGAGTGTGTGTACTCAGGGGCTAAGCCGGGAGGCTTTGAGTGCGGAGGGACTTGTACTCGGGAGTAAAACCCTAGGCTTAGGTGTGTACCAGTCGACTGCCCCAGGGCAGTCGACTGGTGGTGACTGGAACAGCCTGGCAGATTTGAGCATTGTACTGTAACAGTCGAATCTGAGTGGGACCAATCGACTGCCCCAGGGGCAGTCGACTGGTAGCGGCTGTTTCAGATTCGAGCCCTATTTAAAGGGGCTCGTTTCCTACTAACTTGCTTGACGAAACTTGCTTGGGAAAAGTAAGTTAGTAGTCTACTGTGATCAGAGAGTGTCTCAAGTATTGAGGTGAGGTTTCTCCACCCACAAGGAGCGACAGATCTAGCCGGAGGTTATCCGGGGGTTGATCCACCAAAGGATTCTTGGATTAGTCACCCGACCGGGGTGGATACCAAGTAAATCAAGGTGTTAGTAGTGTTTTATTTCTTATTTACTTTGCATATTATTGTTTCCGCTGCGCTAACGACTTTGTAGAGATCCAAAACGTGAAAAAGTGCTATTCACCCCCTCTAGCACACCATAAACGATCCTTCAGTTGGTATCAAAGTAAGGACCGCTCTTGATTGGAATAACTGCCAAGGGAGCAAAGCAAAGCTAGAGGGAAATATGGAAGATAAGTTGAGGGAGGACATCAACACACCACCATCCTACAATCATGAAGAATTCGGCCATTGGAAGGCAAGGATGGAAAATTGGCTAGAGATGGATTGGGAGTGTAGAATGATGATTGAAGACCCCTTTGAAATTCCAAGAGACAAGCACGGCAAGAGGCTTCGGCCTAGATATTGGACAAATGAACAACGAGAGCAATCTAGGGCAAACGAAAAGGTAATCAATGTTTTGGTTGATATTTTGCCTAAAAATGTGTTGAGTTGTGTAGGAGAATATAAAAATGTGTGTGAATTATAGAGCAAACTAGAAGAACTTCACCAGAACCCTTCACAAGCTAAATTAGTTGAAATGTCTGAAGAAGTAAGCTCAAGGGTCAAAGTAGATCAAAATGAAAGGGAAGTGTCAAGTTCATCAAGTGAAGTTGAAAACTCAAGTGAGGAACCAATCACCTCATCAAGAGAGGAAGAAGAAGAGGCATCAATATCAAGGGTTGAGGGGGAGGAGAGACCCTCATCCACACAAGAGCAAGAAAAGACTTCCACCTTCACCAAGGCTAAATCAAAAGAGCATATCGTATGCTTTGGTTGCAACAAAAAGGGGCACTACAAGGATAAGTGCCCACTAGATAAAAAGGAGGTAATTCCTAAGCCCAAGTCCATTCAAATTAGATCTAATATGGGTTGTAGGAATGAGGAAGCTCAAAACAAAAGAAGGAGAATTCGATGTTTCACATGCGGGGAGCTCGGGCACTACCACACAAAATGTCCAAGAAGTGGAGAGCTCAAGAAGATGGAGCACCTTAGGAAATGGGAGAAAGAAGAAAGAAAGAGGAGCACTTATCAAGGGGGAGCCTCAAGGGTAAGGGAGGTAACCTCTAACTCTACTTATGGTTCAAATTATTTCATGAATGCTCAAAATGCTTGTATAAATGATAGAATTAATGACAATTGTGTGCCCATGCGTGTGTTTGGTTTTAAATATCATGATAGGAATAGAAACAATTTTGTATGCCAAAACACCAACAATTCCATGTTTCATGATAAATCTAGGAACTCTAGGAATAAGGACCAATGCATAAACTCTATGAAAGGAAGAAACATGCCTAGAAAAATAGATAAACCTAGAAATGATCAAATTAGATCTAGTGATCCTAAAGTTAGGAAGTTCGAAAAGGAAAATCAAGTTTTAAGAGCAAAACTTGATCAATTAGAAAGAAACCTAGGTAGAGTTATTCAAGGGGCCAAGGATGTGAACATAATCTCAAAGGACCAAAATCATAGGAATGGTATGCCGGGTTTATGATACCATTCTAGGAGGGCTAATGTTGATCGAGTATCATACTCAAGGATGCCCTTTAACTATGGTAGAGAAAAAAATCAAAAATGGCAAAGAAAAGCCATTTAAAGGAAAAGAAAAGAAATTGACCAAAGAAAAGGTTTATAGGGTTAAGAGAGTAATAGTGGAAGGTCAAGAGGCACCGGAGGAGCACCGGTGTGGTCTTTCTTTTGTAGAAAAGTTACCTAGGGAAGTAATTAGGGCTAGGAGCTCAAGGGAGAGCTCTGAAAGTCAAAATGGTTCCATGGTCAATGGATCTCAGCTGGTTTCCTCCTAGGAGATTGAAGAGGACTTAGGGTGTGCCAAGAGGCTTAAAAGGCTAGGGTCGGTCTTAGTCCTAGAGAATTGGCACACTAAAGGGAGAATTATGGAGTAAAAGGAAGAAATGAGGATTTTAATAGAGAAAGTGGTTTTAATGTCTAACTACCATATAAATTGATGCTAAGAATGGATTATGAATGAGTATGGGAAGAAGCATCAAGGTAAGGTCAAAATTAGAACTTTTCAGAAAGGTTTCATGATACATTTTTAAGAAACTTGAAGTTTGTACCAATCTTGGAAATCGGGATAATTTTGGTTGAAATTATATTTTTCCCAAGTAGACCTAGGATCCACAAATCCATCCATGAAGTTTCATATTTTTGGGAATTTGTGGAATTAGTTAGGCATTTCTGAAGTTCGGACTGAAAATCTGAAATTCAGAACATCAGACACCACTCGACTGGTAAAACCCACAGAATATAATTACACTCTGGCCCAGTCGACTGGTGCGCGGGTTTTATAAAAGGAAAGGGCGCGCCGGGATAAAGCTAAACTCTAGGGTTTTGGCGATTTCCCGGCGATCATCACCTCTCTCGAGCTCCTTCTTCGATCTTAGGCCTTTTCAAGCCCTAAAATCAGTCTCTAAGGCCTCCCCTAACTCCGATCTATCTCTAGGTTGGTGGAAAACCCCTCTTCTCAAGCAATTTTCTCAAAACTGAAAACATGAAAAGATTAGCCAAGAGGTATGATGATTTGAGGTTTATTTCTTCATTTGAACCTTGTATTGATACTAATATAATGTTTTTGTTTTCGGGATTTTCTCTTTGGGGGGGGGGGTTTCTTGGTATGCATGCATGTGTTTGGTATATTAGGGGTGTGTCGAAGAGGTCTAGGGGTGAGGGTTCATCCCGACCAGGTCCCCAAGCTCCAGAAGAGTCGATATTTAGGAGCTTGGAGTGCAAAAAGAGGTTCGAGGAGAATGAGTTTGTTCCATTGCCTTGTCGGTATCTTAACAAAACCTATTTCGAGGATAAAGCACCACAAATTATTGAGATGGTGACTCACTTTGGCATAGAACAATTGGTATATTGCCAACATGACATTAACATTGATCTATGCAAGGAGTTCTTTGCAAATTTGACTTGTGTTGATTCAGAAAATAATATTTATGAATCAAGAGTACCGGCTTTACCATTCCCTTCACACCCATGATTCTAGCAAGTTTTTTAGAGTGTCGGGCGTCAAACAATATCAACACCTATTTTCCCAATGTCATTGAGCCGCTTGAGTTTCAAAACATCACCATTGATCAGATTCATTTGCACTATTTTAGAAGACATAGACATGAATCTGAGTGTACCTTTGATGCAAAGCCCATGAGTCCATTTAGTCATGTTCTGTATAAGATTGTTGTAGAGTGTCTTCTACCCATTGTCACTAAGGGGAGAGCAAGGATTCGATTGTCTCACTTAGTGATGATGTATGCTCTTGAGAGACGGTTGGACATAGATGTGTCGTTGCATGCTTTTGCCTCTATTTGTCACTTTTCCCAGAGTGTTAATGGGAAAATCTATATGTCTTTTTGCCACATGTTGACTGAGTTCTTCCAGCTACGATTTGGCATTCGTGTCACCAGTGGTCAGGTCAGGCACCTGTCAAAGGACTATGATCAGATTGGCACACGTCAATTGTCCTTGGCAGGGATTGAGTGTAGACAGGGGCATTTGTGTGGAGGGAGCGCCTGGAGGTAGCTGACGCAGATGAGGAGCCCACCGAGCTGGTCACCCGTGCAGAGATTACCCAGCTCCAGGCGGATGTTAATGGGCTCCGGGAGGATGTTCACGTCATCCGCGAGGACATTCACGGATGCCAGCAGATGGAGCAGAGGCTTGAAGCAAAAGTTGATAGGATGACCAGCCGTCAAGATGAGATATACGAGATGATGCAGCAGTGGCATCTCGCCTATCAGGCTCCTCCTCCTCCTCCTCCTCCATTAGGCGGTGACGACCACATGTACTTCTGACCGGTGGATACAGCATTTTAGAGTGATTTTAGCGTTGAGAGTGTTCTGTTCTGATGTGTTATTATACCTCTCAAACGCTTTATATTCTGATGACTTCCGGCCTGTTGGCCCATGGTACTGTTGTGATGTTTATTTGTTGACTTATTTTATGACCTCATGTATTATGTACTTTCTTTATGACTTCATGTATTATGCTATCATATTAAGATTGTGTCTTATTTTGATAATGTTTTGTTTTTGAGGCCTAATCTATTGCTAAAACATCTTGGTTTCTTTTATGATCATTACATATAGGTACTCATGATATAATGTGAAATTTGTATAGTATTATATTATCTAATATGATTTGGTTGAAAATCAAATAATGATTTCTTATATAGAAGGGATGATCATTTGGACTCAAAAGTCAAAGAGGGGAAGTTATTGTCAAAATGAGAATATCTATTTGAAAGAAGGGAGTTTGGGAATTATTTTGAATGTCAAATGGAGTTGCTAGAGAATGACAAGTATAGGATACCATGATTAGAACTCGAGGTTGATATAAAGTTGGTTTTATTTGGGAATTTTTGAGTTTGTAGCAAAAGTCAAGCACGGTTGATATTTTTCATGAACCAAATTTTTCTCGGGTAGGGAATACCTTAACAATCGTGCTTGCAAAGTTTCACATTTTTTCAGATTTTTTGGAATTTTTTATTCATTTTTGAATTTCGGCTGAAATTCTGAAATCTGCTGTATCAGTCGACTGTCATGAGGGCAGTCGACTGGTAATATGGGCAGATTAGGTTTTATGATTTCTGAAGGGTTTTTCAGAAGTTGGGTTATGTTCTATTTGACACCAAGGGTAGGGTTGCTTGGGACAATCTTTTGATGGTGTAAAAGGGGAGAACTTGGGTGTTAAGTTAGGTTTGGGTTGAAACTTAACTTAGGTTTGGTTATAAAACTTTAGAGTTAAGTTGAGAGAACTTAACTTGGGATTAGCAATAAGAATTGAAATTTGGGAGAAAGCATAGGTTAAGGGGGAGTTTACCTCTTGTGTGTTATGCTTTAATTTCAATTGATTTTGCTATTAGTATTGCTATATGTTTACCTAACTTAATATATTGTCACACATCAAAAAGGGGAGATTGTTAGGGCAATCGACCCTGAGATGATCTGGAGGATCATGATATTTTGATGTATGGGCAATATAGCTAAGTTAGGGTTTGTGTTGTTCTCATATGGGTACATGAGTGTGCAGGTGCACAAGTACACGTGGACTTGGTTGATGTCTTCAGGTGAAGGATGACATGAAGGCAAGCTGGAGGTTTGCGTGTGCATCTGAGGGACCGTTGGATAGCAGAGATGATGAGCCGAAGGACGCGGACTTCGAGGCTTACGTGAAGGGTGGCATGGAGGCGAGCTGGAGGCTTGCGTGCGCATCGAGGGACGAGGGCCAAAGATGAAGAGGGCGTGAAGGCAACAGTCAAGACTGCTGGTGAAGAGTCAACTGAGTTGTAAGGGTCTGAGTATGAGTGTGTGTACTCAGGGGCTAAGCCGGAGGGTTTGAGTGCGGAGAGACTTGTACTCGGGAGTAAAACCCTAGGCTTAATTGTGTACCAGTCGACTGCCCCAGGGGCAGTCGACTGGTGGTGACTGGAACAGTCTGGCAGATTTGAACGTTGTACTGTAACGGTCAAATCTGAGTGGGACCAATCGACTGCCCCAGGGGCAGTCGACTGGTAGCGACTGTTTCAGATTCGAGCCCTATTTAAAGGGGCTCGTTTCCTACTAACTTGCTTGACGAAACTTGCTTGGGAAAAGTAAGTTAGTAGTCTACTGTGATCAGAGAGTGTCTCAAGTATTGTGGTAAGGTTTCTCCACCCACAAGGAGCGACAGATCTAGCCGGAGGTTATCCGGGGGTTGATCCACCGAAGGATTTTTGGATTAGTCACTCGACCGGGGTGGATACCAAGTAAATCAAGGTGTTAGCAGTGTTTTATTTCTTATTTACTTTGCATATTATTGTTTCCGCTGCGCTAACGACTTTGTAGAGATCCAAAACGTGAAACAGTGCTATTCACCCCCCTCTAGCACACCATAAACGATCCTTCAAAGATATCCTTATCCTTAAATTTTAGGAATAAAGTTGGATCAATTGTACCTCTTCTAAAACCCTTGGATACTAAGAATGATGAAAGCCTTTCATACCAAGCCCGGGGAGCTTTTTTCAATCCATACAAGGCTTTTCTTAGTTTGTAGACATGGCTAGGGTAGTTTGGGTTTTCAAAACCGGGTGGTTGCTCTACATATACCTCTTCCTTAATGACCCCATTAAGGAATGTCGACTTCACATCCATTTGGAGAAGTGTGAAACTCATGTGAGCGACATATGCTAATAAAATCCTAATATACTCTAATCTAGCTACGGGGCATATGTCTCATCATAGTCAATGTAACGCCCGTAAAATCCTCTCAATATTTTTCTTTAAAATATTGATCATGCCTATATGGATTCTTGAGTAACATATGAATACTAACATGAACCTTAACATGATTTCTTATATAGATTAAAAAGCTAAGTACTAATGGGTCTTACATGGGCTCTTCTAGTACCATGACTATTAGTGGACCTTAGGTAGAATTTTAACATAGATAGAAATGAATTCCAATTAGGAATATTACCATAACTCTTGGTGGGCTCTTATGCGGGCCTTGCCAAAAATGAGAGTAAATGGAATAAAAAAAAATGCATGCACCAAGGATTGAACCTTGAACCTAGAATAGAGGCAAAGCCTCATCATGCATGTACTAACTAATTCACCTAGCAAGGGAGTGATATTGGGAAAGAGAGAAGAATTTAGTTGAGGCTAAAGGAAGTGGAAGAGACACCATGTGAAGAGGCACCATGCCCCTTCACTTAGTATAAAAGGGATGGATGAGAAGTGAAGAGGCTTAAGTTACTTTTCTTCCACCAAGGCTTTTCCTCTCCTCTCTTCTTCCTCCTCCTTGCCGAGACTCACCAAGGGGTTTTTCCCTTGGAAAACTTCATAAGAGGACTCCCTCTTGAAGATCCAAGTTTTTCTACAAGGCTACAAGGGCAAGGAGTGTTCTAAGGTCAAGAAGGTTTTCATTTCTTTCTCTATTCAAGGGTTATAATCAAGATAAAAAGAGGTAAGACTCCCTCACCTGTGGTATAATAGTTTTTATATTGTCTATCATGATTTAAGTTTTGTTTGGGATCTATGTTGAGAAAACTATGAATTTAGGGTTCCTACAACTTTCGGCCAAGCACCCTTTTTGGGTTAGGATGATGTTAAAACCTCACTTATGCTTCCTAATTCTTTCTAATGATAAATAAAGAATGACTTATGAGTTGTGGAATTTTTATAGCACCCTAAGACCCTCATGAAGTTTCGGCCACCTCTTCCTTTCCATGGTTAGGATTAGATCTAACCCTCCAAGCATGCTTATTATGATTCCCTATGATATAATGGATGTTAATTGTGAATTATATGAATTTTTCATGGATTTAAGACCCCTCTAGGGTTTCGGCCAAGACCAAATTATAGGGCTAGGAATTAAGGTTAGCCCCAATCATGTGTTCTAATGGCTTCCTATGACATTATATGTATTGTATGGGTTTTACTTTACTTATGGTACCTCACATGTTGCTAGAATAATGGGACTTTTATCTACAACTTGGTTAAGCACCAAGTCTAGGGTTTGGGTTAGTCTAAGGTTTCAAGTGTACTTGTTTATGACTTATTATGATGTAGATATATGTTCAAGCATGTTGTATGAATTTTATGATGCCTAAACCCTAACTTCATGTGCTATGCATCATGACCTTGTATGCTTATATTATGTGCCATGTTTTAGTAGGTTTTATTTATGGATGTTTTAAACCATATACCATGAACACATGTATTGTGAAGTAAGCATCATGTTTATGTAGAATTATGCATGCATTAGGTTAAATGCCTTGAACATATGTATATTATGGTTATGTAAACCTACGCATGTATTATGTTGAATGTCATGAACCTATGTAGTATGTATCATGTGTTGGATCGAGAAATGCGAGAGAGGGGGGGGGGGTGAATGTCGCAATTCGTTCGGATTTAAAAAGAGTAAGTGCGCAGCGGAAATAAGACACAAGAGAAATGCTAACACGGTCGTTTTACTTGGTTCGGAGCCTGTGTCGACTCCTACTCCAAGGCCCACGGTCGTTGACAGTTTTCTGCGGGCAATTCTATACGTTCGAGAAAGTTTACAATCACAAGTATTACAGAATTAGCTTCGTAAACTTAAATGAATATTTCGTTACCGACGTCCGGTGTAGATCGGAGTATTGGAGCAGCAGGACGTCGTCAGAGCTCGAGATGGAAGATTTCTGGAGCGTGTCGTGGAAGCAGAAGAGCGTATGAAAGTCGCAGTGATTGATACTTGAAGAAGAGGGTCGAGGGTCCTTTATATAGGGCTGGGGGCGCCCGGGATGCTCGGGGCGCCCCCCACGTGGCTTTCGATCCGGCGAGCCCTCTGGTCAAGGCTGATCTCTGCTTCTTCGGGATCACCTTTGACTGGAGCGCCCGACGCGCGCGGGGCGCCCGGGTTGACCGGTCAAGGCTTCATCTTCTTCGCGAGGGTGAGCTGCTGCAGCTGCCAGTGAAGTGGCATAGTGGGCGCCCGCGACACGCGGGGCGCCCGACGCGCGCGGGGCGCCCGAAACATCCGGGGCGCCCCCAAATGTGCTGCTGTCGGGGCGTTTACTTGCTCTGCTGACTTTGGGTTGACTCTGGGGTGCCCGAAACATCCGGGGCGCCCTGCTCAGCTACTGCCTCACTCCTTTGAGGCTCTCTGAGCTGCAGAAACACAGTCCTTCGGTCCTGCATCCAAGGTTAGTCCAAAACAGTAATTAATAAGTTAATTTTACACAGCCTTGGCTGTCTTGGTTCTGACTTTGGTCTCCAAAATGGAGCCCTAGGTCGAACCGACGCCTAATGTTCCCTCAAGGGGAACGCGTCCTCACCTACTCCTCTCGGGAGAGTTTACCTGGTGCCAACCGGATCCTCCAGTTGGACTTTTACCCAGCAGCCCTTCGCCAGGTCTTGAGTTTCGCCCAGCAGCCCTTCGCCAGGACTTGAGTTTCGCCCAACAGCCCTTCGCCAGGACTTGGTTTTTGCCCAGCAGCCCTTCGCCAGGTCTTGAGTTTCGCCCAGCAGCCCTTCGCCAGGACTTGGTTTTCGCCTAGCAGCCCTTCGCCAGGACTTGGTTTTCGCCTAGCAGCCCTTCGCCAGGACTTGGTTTTCGCCTAGCAGCCCTTCGCTAGGACTTGGTTTTCTGACAGCCCATCGTCAGGTGCCTAGCAGCCCTTCGCTAGGACTTTGTTTCCTGCACTCTCAAGCAGCATTGTTAGACAACAAATAACCCTTAACTTTGAATCCTTTGCCAATATCAAAACAAGGTTCGATCTGGTGCTTCCTGCACCAACAATCTCCCCCTTTTTGATTATGGCAACACAATTCAAAGTTAAGGAAAAAGATAGCAGTTTAAGCATAAAGGTTAAGACTAATAAAACATATCAATTCGTAATAGTCTAAACCCAAATGTAATTTGAACAGTGAAAAAAAATTTCTCATGCTCATTCTCCCCCTGAATAATTAACTTAACTCTTAACTTTGACCTTTCCTCCCCCTTTGACATATATCAAAACCAACATGGGTGAACAATTTAAAAGGTTTTGCAAACCTAAATTTTGTAACATAACTTTTATTTACAAGAGAACCAACATGGGTGGAATTTTATTTAGGCAAAATTTTGACGCCAAATTTAGAAAATTGCGGGGTTGAAAGAAAATTTTCTAAGTTTAGATGATTCAATTTTTTATTACTTAGAAACTTTCAAGAGAACCTTTTTAAGTTAGAAAATGTTTGGAGTTGGAAAATTTTCAAGAGAGTTTGAATTTTTTACTTAGAAAATTTTCTTACCAGTTAGTAAAGTTGATTTTCCAAAAGCTGTACTTAAGCTTTGAAAAACAAGTAAAGTTAATTTTTGAAAATATTGAACTTTGAACGACAAGAGCTTTACTTTTTGAAAGACAAAAAAAATAATTTTAGCCTTTTCTCTCTTAACCAATCTTTCCTCTTAATGAGAAATTCTTCTCCTTAGCCATATATCAATAAGAAAAAAAATATATATATGTTTAAAAAAAATTTAAAATTTGTGTATCAGAGCCTATGAGTTTTGAAAACATAAAAATGCTTAGCATAATTTTTGAAAGCATAGCAAAAGCTTAACCTGCACCAAAACTCCACTTTGAAAGGCATTTTAAAAAAAATTATTTTTGTATGCAAGTCTTTTAGAAAAATTCATTCACTTAGAACACAATTGCCTTGAAAATATTAGTACTTTTGAAAACATTCTATTTTGAAAAGTAGAAGTACTTTTGAAAGATATTGTGCATTTTTGAAGATATAAGAAGATTATGCATTAAAAACTATAAGTGTTTTTATAATATTAGAGAAAATTATCTTTTGAAGGCACTTACAAAAGTATTGTTTTTAACGCATAATATTTTACTTGCTTTGGTTACTTTTCCAGTCTGACACAATCCTAGGAAACCTTGTTAACTACAAGGACAGTTTCCTAAGTGTCCTGGAAATTTTCCAACTCAAGTAAATACTATTTCCAAAAGAATTTAAAAAATAAAATAATAATATTTTGAAAGAAAAATTTAAGTTTTCAAAAGGATTTTAAACGTGCAGTGCATGAAAACATATAATTCAATAATTCTTTTAATTTAATCTCCCCCTAAACTTGACCCAGTCCTAGGAAGCTTGTTGACTACAAGCGATCTTCCTCTGAGTCTTAAGGTTTGATTTAAATTATAAGAATTGTCTAATAACAAAAAAAATTAATAAACACATTTCAGAAATTCTTCTTTTGACTCAAACTCCCCCTAAATTTGACACATCCCAGGAGTCCTTATGGATTATGAAGTGGACCTTCCTCTGTGTCTTTAGGGTTTATTAAAATCAAGAGAATAGTTTTGAATATCAGTACGGTAATATAATTTTAGGAAATTCAACTTGAATTGAAGATAATTTTCAAACATAAGCCCCTTTTTCGAAAAACATTTTGAAATGATAATAATTTTTCAAAGATATTTTGAAAGAAAATTAAAAAGAATAAACCACTCCCCTTTACTATTTAACTCAATCTAATGTCCTAGGGGACTTCAGTGTTATCCATGTTTGACTATGTTAATCATGGTTTGACTATGTTGGAATTATCCTCTGAATACAACATAAAAGAAATTTTAAACTTAATTTTCCTGTCTCACCCAATCTAGGATTTTCAAACAGTCAACCTTAAAAGTTCTTTGTGAGACAGGTTTGAAGGTAAAAATTAATTTTGAAAAGGAATTTTCATTTATTTTGAAAAAAGTTATTTAATTTTGAAAACAGATTTGAAAAAAAATAAGTTTAGAAAGCAGAAATTTTGAACACAGATTAGAATCTATAATTATTTGAAATTTGTGTTAGATTCGAATTTGACAAAAGATAATTTGAATTTGAATTTCAGAAATTGGCTTCCAGGTCTTGGCGAGGCACTAGGCCTTCTTTGGCCGTAGCCTTATGGGATCATCCATCCTTTCCTTGACAAAGCCTTTTAATGAAATTTCATTTTCAAATTAAATTAGGTCATTTTCTGGTCTAACTAGCTTGGGTCTTGGATCGGTAGCTTCGGCTGGTTTCACCAGTCTAAAGAGACCAAGTAGACTTGATCTTATTAGAGTTGGTTTCCCCAACGTACTATCATCTCACCTCCTCCCAATACTATGTTTTCAAATTTCAAGTAATTGGTTAAGTCCTTAAGCTATCTAGTCCTATGAATAGCCAAAACAAAACTTCAGATAATGTCATAGTGAGGAGAAATTTCTGGATTTTCTAAGTTTGCAAAATTATTAATCAGTTTTTCTTGTATATCAATTTTAATTTTCAAAGTCTCATTTTCTTGTCTTAACATTTTGAATTTTGACTTTGCTAATATACATGATTTCATTAAGTTATCTAAGCATGCATCCATATCTAAATTTGACCAAGGGAGATTAATTAAACTATCAGTATTCAAGGTAAAGAGTTGATTTGGATGTAAATTACAGTTACCCATTTTGGTTGGTTGCCCTGGATCTTTGTAACGTTTATCTGTGCATTCCTCTTTGTAATGCCCAAACTCCTGACATTTGAAGCATTGAATGCGACTCTTGTTCTTTCGTGCTTTTGGAGCTCGTTTCTTTGTTGCCGTCGGTGGTATCGTTTGAATCTTACGGGTAGGACACTTAGTTTGGTAGTGCCCTCTCTTCCTGTATATGTAATAAATTATATGTTTTTTAAAATTTAAATTTGTAATTTTACCTTTTGATTCCTTATTGGGAATCTCCCCCTTAATTGTTGCTGTCTCGGATCTAGGCTCATCTTCTGATTCCGTGTCTAAGTCGGACTTGGGTACCGGTTGAAGCTCCTTCTTTGATGGTTCTCTTGGAGTTTTCCCTGCAAAAGTTATACCTTCCTCGACCATTGCAGTATCAGCTTGATTATTTAATTCTAATTTAGAAAAGAATTTGAAATTGGTTACCATCTCAGTCAGTTCGTCGTCTGATTCTGCTGGTTCGATTTCGACTCTGGGTTCAGGTTCAGACTCTGACTCGGCTGTCTGTGCTTGGACCGAGAGTCCGAGATAACTTACCTGATCTTCTTCTTCATCTGAGATTTCTTGATGAAGATTGATCAATTTCTCCCAAATTTCTCTAGCACATCCAAATGAACCGACTAGCTTGAGTTGTTCGTTGGTTAGACCGCATTGAAGAATTGCAGTTGCTCTTGCATCAGTCTCAATTTGGTTGAGGGTTGGTTCATCCAGTTTGTCCCATGCAATTGATAGTCCATCTTCTGTAGGGAGGTGGAACCCTGTTTGAATTATCAACCAGAGATCTAGATTGTCCTTCAGGTGGGATTCCATTAGACTTTTCCAGGTTCTGAAGTTCTCGCCAGAGAATAGAGGCGGACGAACACTGTTCCATTCTTGATTGGCCATTAAGGATAAATCTTGCACACAAGGAAAAAAAATAGAGATGTACCAAGACTTGGTCTTGGATTAGTAGTGCGGGAGAGAGAGAAAAACAAGCTCAAAAGTTGTTTGCACGAATTTCGAGGTAAGATAATAATAATAATTTTTTAAAAATGTTGACCTTAACAATTTTGATTAATGAAGAAAAAGTAAGAAAAAAAATTTCTCGAATTAAGATAGCACGAATTTCGAGGAAAAATATTAAAATAATAATAAAAAAATTTACGACAAGTTTTCACAAATTGATTCTTTTATCAATTCTGACTTATGGTGAGAAAATGAGAATTCAGAATTGAAAAAGGCAAAGTGGTGGTTGCACCAACTTTGAATAACCCCGCTCTGATACCACTTGTTGGATCGAGAAATGCGAGAGAGGGGGGGGGGGTGAATGTCGCAATTCGTTCGGATTTAAAAAGAGTAAGTGCGCAGCGGAAATAAGACACAAGAGAAATGCTAACACGGTCGTTTTACTTGGTTCGGAGCCTGTGTCGACTCCTACTCCAAGGCCCACGGTCGTTGACCGTTTTCTGCGGGCAATTCTATACGTTCGAGAAAGTTTACAATCACAAGTATTACAGAATTAGCTTCGTAAACTTAAATGAATATTTCGTTACCGACGTCCGGTGTAGATCGGAGTATTGGAGCAGCAGGACGTCGTCAGAGCTCGAGATGGAAGATTTCTGGAGCGTGTCGTGGCAGAAGAGCGTATGAAAGTCGCAGTGATTGATACTTGAAGAAGAGGGTCGAGGGTCCTTTATATAGGGCTGGGGGCGCCCGGGATGCTCGGGGCGCCCCCCCACGTGGCTTTCGATCCGGCGAGCCCTCTGGTCAAGGCTGATCTCTGCTTCTTCGGGATCACCTTTGACTGGAGCGCCCGACGCGCGCGGGGCGCCCGGGTTGACCGGTCAAGGCTTCATCTTCTTCGCGAGGGTGAGCTGCTGCAGCTGCCAGTGGCGTGGCACAGTGGGCGCCCGCGACACGCGGGGCGCCCGACGCGCGCGGGGCGCCCGAAACATCCGGGGCGCCCCCAAATGTGCTGCTGTCGGGGCGTTTACTTGCTCTGCTGACTTTGGGTTGACTCTAGGGCGCCCGAAACATCCGGGGCGCCCTGCTCAGCTACTGCCTCACTCCTTTGAGGCTCTCTGAGCTGCAGAAACACAGTCCTTCGGTCCTGCATCCAGGGTTAGTCCAAAACAGCAATTAATAAGTTAATTTTACACAGCCTTGGCTGTCTTGGTTCTGACTTTGGTCTCCAAAATGGAGCCCTAGGTCGAACCGACGCCTAATGTTCCCTCAAGGGGAACGCGTCCTCACCTACTCCTCTCGGGAGAGTTTACCTGGTGCCAACCGGATCCTCCAGTTGGACTTTTGCCCAGCAGCCCTTCGCCAGGTCTTGAGTTTCGCCCAGCAGCCCTTCGCCAGGACTTGAGTTTCGCCCAGCAGCCCTTCGCCAGGACTTGGTTTTTGCCCAGCAGCCCTTCGCCAGGTCTTGAGTTTCGCCCAGCAGCCCTTCGCCAGGACTTGGTTTTCGCCTAGCAGCCCTTCGCCAGGACTTGGTTTTCGCCTAGCAGCCCTTCGCCAGGATTTGGTTTTCGCCTAGCAGCCCTTCGCTAGGACTTGGTTTTCTGACAGCCCATCGTCAGGTGCCTAGCAGCCCTTCGCTAGGACTTTGTTTCCTGCACTCTCAAGTAGCATTGTTAGACAACAAATAACCCTTAACTTTGAATCCTTTGCCAATATCAAAACAAGGTTCGATCTGGTGCTTCCTGCACCAACATCATGTTCATATGGATCCTACCCATGCATGCTTTATGATAGATACCATAATCATGTATACTATGTGATATGTACCATGTATAAAAAAAACTTATCTATGCATGCTTACCTTATGTACCATGATCATGCAAACTTTATGAACTAAGATGATGTTTTTGCCTTAAGGCATAATTATGTATGTATGTCATGCCTTATGAATGAAGATGATGTTCATGCCTCTAAGGCATAATGATGTGTTCATGACATACCTTATGAATGAAGATGATGTTCATGCCTTTAAGGCATAATGATGTTATGCATTAACTATGAATGATGAAATGCTAAGTATGCTTTATACCATGCTTCATGTATTAAGATCATGTTATGTCTTTAAATATGTCATGTAAGTTCTATGAATGATGTAAAAAGAAGCATGTGAAGCTATTTTACTTTATAGGTGGGCTTGTACCGGACCCAAGTAAGGTCCAAGGGATGGGCTCCTTATGAAAGCCTCGGTGTGGGACTACCGAAGCTGTCCCCGGTTCTGGGACTACCAAAGTTGTCCAACAGGGATGGCTCCTTATGAAAGCCTCGGTTCTGGACTACCGAAGTTATCCCTAGGTTGAAGGTAACCTAGTACCCTAGTAGGTCGAGACTAGCTACCTCGTATTTACTTAGGGATGCGCGCAAATGATGGATATATGTATGTGGTACAAGTTGGGGCCCCCATGATGTTATGATTTATGTTCAAGTATTTATAATTATGATTTTCAAATAAGCATCCTTATGTTATGTGCATTTAACTCATGCATCCATTCATACTATGCATCTATGTCATGTCAAGTATGTCATATGCTTATGTTTATGTCAAGAACTATGTCATGTCAAGTATGTCGTATGCTTATGTTTATGTCAAGAACTATGTCATGTCAAGTATGTCATATGCTTATGTTTATGTCAAGGACTATGTCATGTCAAGTATGTTCATATGCTTATATTTTATGTCAAGTACATCTTATGCCATGAGTTCTATGCACCTTCATTTCATGTTAAGCACTTTTATATGATTATGCATTTTCATGTATATCTATATGTCTTCTCATGTCAAATGCTTTATGAATACCTTCTCATGGTATGCTTTTGTGTTATGTTACACTCTCTATGTTATGTTTTTCTATTGACTATATGTGACGTATGGTTTTAGTGAGTAGGAAAGAGTCTTACTAAGACAATGTGCTTATAAGTTTTATTTTCTTATACCGCAGATCAAGCAAGAGGATACTAAGTTAAGGGAAGCAGTAGGAGGGGCAAGTGTGTGTGTGTGGCAGTGACTTGGCAAAAGAAAAAGATCCTATCACCCATAATTGTCACATGTCTTATGTTTTGCATTGTCAACTCTAGTTTCATGCTATACTTTATGATGGTTTTTCCTAAAGAATAACTTATGTTGATTTCCATGATGTGTTAGTTTAGAACAATATGTTGGCTTTAAGCTTGATGGTAGGATAAATTATGTCATGTTCAAGAATGTTATGTCTCACATGATATGTCTTATTTCTTTTATGTTATGAAAATACTAAGTTTACCAAGTAACCATGTTTAAGAATGATAGCTAAGATATGTCAATATGAGTTGCATGGTTTAAACGCATATGTATGAAGTTTTAAATTATTCCGCTGCATTAAGATCTCCATATGCATATATGTATGTTCGCGTAGCACCGCCTTCCGCCTACATCGTAGGGTGGGAAGGGTGGGCGCTACAGTCAAGACCCTCAACTTGATTAAACCCCCTTGTAACCAACCTAGCCTTGATTCTAGTTATCTTTCCTTAATCATCTAGCTTGTTCCTAAAGACTCATCTAGTGGTGACAATTATGCAATCATTGGGTCTAGAAAATAACTCCTATACTTCACTCCTTTCAAATTGATTCAACTCTTCTTGCATAGCTAGGACCCAATCCACATCACCTAATGCCTCATCAATAGTTTTCGGTTCAAGTTGGGAAATCAAGGCAATTTGACTATTATATTCCCTAAAGTAAGACCTAGTCCTTACCCCTTGGGTGACATCTCCAACTATTTGGTCAATGGGATGATCTTGGTGGTGCCTTAAGTGTCTAGAGGTTATGGGCTCATTGATTACATCATGTTCATCCTCTAGTGCACTTCTCTCTCCCCCTTGACCAATGCCCCTCAAGTGTAGGTCTTGAATTTCTTGGGTAAGGGGTTGACTTTCCTCTATGTCCTTATCAATAGAAGATTTCCTAGGGTAATTAAGTGCTTGTAGACTCATCAAAATCCATATTGGATGACTCCTCAATTACCTTAGTCCTTTTGTTATAGACTCTATATCCCCTACTATTGGATGAATATCCAACCAAGATCCCCTCATCCGCTTTAGATTCAAACTTCCTCAAATCAACCTTGGTGTTTAAAATGTAGACCTTACACCCAAAAACCCTAAAATAGTGAATTTGTGAAATTCTCTCATTCCTCAACTCAAATGGAGTTTTTCCTAAAAACCTATGAATCAAGACCCGGTTTTGGATGTAACAAGCGGTATTGACCGCTTCGGTCCAAAAATAGCTAGGTAGAGAGTATGCATTAAGTATGGTCCTAACGACTTTTTGTAAGACTCTATTCCTCCTTTCTACCACACCATTTTGTTGAGGGGTTCTTGGGCATGAACATTCATGCTTGTACCCATTTTCTCAACAAAATTGTGAGAAGTTTAAATTTTTAAACTCCCCACCATGATCACTCCTAATTCGGTTGATTTTGAGGTGTTTCTCATTTTCAACCCTCTTATTAAAATCTATGAATATTTCTGAGGTATCATCCTTATGCTTCATGAAATATACCCAAGTAAATCTTGAAAAATCATCTACAATTACCAAATAATATTTGCTTCCTACTATGGATGGAGTACTATGGCAATCAAACAAATCCAAATGTAATAACTCTAAAGGTAAAGAAGTACTAGTTAAGATTTTACCTTTGTGTGATGATTTAGATTACTTACCCTCTTGGCATGCATCACACATCTTGTTCTTTTCATACTTGATCATGGGGAGCTCCTTCATCAACTCCTTCTTTGCAACTCTTACAATATTCTTCATGTTAATGTGTCCAAGTCGTCGGTGTCACAACCATCCTTCTTCTTCTTTGGATATGAAACACTTAGGAGAGACGTTAGAAGCATAAGAAAGATTAAGATAATAAAGGTTGACTTCTCTATATCCCTCTAACATAATATTTTCGGATCTATTTTGTTTAATTAAGCACTTTCTAGCATGAAACTCAACCCTATACCCAGCATCACAAAGTTGACTTACATTAAGTAAATTAAACTCCATATCCTTAATCAAAAGAACTTTATGAATTGTGATTATAGGAGATACCTCAATGGTGGCCCTACCAATTATTTTGAGTTTCCCACTATTCCCGAATGACACGGTTCCTTCTCTTAGATAACTAATGGTGGTGAATTTGCTTACATCTCCGGACATGTGTCTTGAACACCCGCTATCCATTATCCACATTTTTTAGGCTTCCTTCACCTTTACATAAGCAACACGAAATACACAAGTTTTTGGTGCCCAAATGTTAGATCCACAAACATCATTTAAATATTTCTTTGGTACCCATGTCTTCTTTGCATTTCCCTTAACACCTTGTCTCCTAGAGGCACCCTTCCTACCCATAAGTGAGACAAGTGTCACCTCCTTGATTTTGGGTCTATAACCTAACCTGGCCTTGTTATACACGACTCTTTGGCTATTTATGATCATGTCAAGACTTCTAGAGCCAACTTGAAATTTTCCAAGTGTCTTGGTGAGGTCTTCTACCTTTTCCCTTAGCTCCCTATTTTCCTTTTCTAAACATGAATCATTTGAAATGGTAGTGGAAACATGCACATTGTCCTTAAGTTTCATGGATTCTAATTTGAGCATACAAACTTTATTTTTCAATTTCTTAACTTTTTTCCTAGCTTTATCCAAATCATCATTTGTACTAGTAATTATCTTAACAAGAGTAGAGGTGGGTAAGTTGTATACCTCACTTATCCATACATCGGAGACGGATGATGAGCCTTCACCTTCATCTTCACTACTTGAACTCCTCTCATCTTCGGATGACTCCAAGTTGTCCACTCCCATTAGTGCGAAGTGTGACACATGATCTTCTTCTTCCACCGATGAAGATGGATCATCCCAAGTAGCTTTGAGACTTGTGGCACTCTTTTCTTTTCCCTTGGATTTCTTTTTGTCACCCTTCTTTTTCTCCTCCTTCTTTTCTCCTCCTTCTTTTCTTCCCTTTTCTATAATTGTGGGCACTCATTCTTCATGTTTCCCTCTTGATGGCAATTATAACAAATAATTTCCTTTCCCTTGCTCTTACTCTTTGATCCTTTCCTACCATAAGACTTGCTAGAAAAACTTTTAAAAGCTCTACGCATTTTCCTTACCATGTAAGCTTCTTGGTCGCTATCCATTGAAGTGCTTGACTCTTCCGAGTCGGATGACGATGAGTAGACAACCTTCTTCTTTTCCTTCTTCTTTTTCCTTTCCTTTTCTACAACAAATGTTACACCTTTCTCTTTAGTAGAAATGTTAGATTGCTCATATAATTCGAATTCACAAAAGAGATCATCTAACTTTACCGTAGAGAGATCCCTAGACACTTTGTAGGCATCAACCATTGATGCCCACAAGTAGTCCTAGGGAATGATTGTAGAACATACCTCACAATCTCGGTTCTCAACCTTCTCACCAATGACATGGAGTTCGTTGATTATTTCTTTGACTTTTCCATATAATTGGCTTACCGTTTCGTTGGCCTTCATTGAGAGTGATTGTAGTTGTGCTACCAAAAGGTCCTTCTTTGCCCTTCTTGACTCATTAGATCCTTCGTTGAGCTCGACAAGCTTCTTCCAAAGTTCTTTTGCGCTCTTGAAAGGCCCCACCTTGTTTAGTTGTTCTTTTGATAATCCGCATTGAAGCGTTGTGGTGGCCTTCGCATTGGTTTGTGTCTTCTTCATCATCTCCTTGGTCCAATTTCTCATCGATAGTGGCTCTCCTCTTTCTCTAAATACTACACCAATTTTCAATATCGTTCATGAGGTAATACTCCATCCTACCTTTCCAATAGGCGCGAAGTCATTGTCGTCGAAGAATAGTGGCCTTACAGTGCTATAACCCTCTTGAAACACCATTCTTGAATGCTCCGGTCGACGGTGAGTTCTCCCGAAATGAACCGGCTCTGATACCATTTGTTAGATCGTGGCGCCTTGCTAGAAGGGGGGGTGAATAGCAAATTTTGATTTTCTCTACAAGGATGGTTAGCAAAGCACAAGGAAAACAATAAAAAACAATAAGATCAATGCTAAAACCTTCGTTTACTTGGTATCTACCTCAGAGAGGTGACTAATCCAAGGATCCACATGCGCACACAATCTCCACTATGAAAAGCCTCCTTCAAGGTGGAGAAAACCTTTACAAGGTTGTCATCTTCTTCTTATAAGATGGAATTTAGAATGAGAGGAAGAGCAGGAGAATTTTAGCACTAACAGCATAAAGGTACCCCCTAGAACCGTACCTCTCACGTGCCAAAAAGTCACCCTTTAAATAGGGCAAAGGACAACTCCAAAAGTTGTCCAGCCCGATCAGTTGACTGCCCCTGGGGCAGTCGACTGATCCAGCCTTAATTACTAGGCAACGGCTAGTTTTCGGGGTTACCAGTCGACTGCCCCTGGAGAGTCGACTGATGTTACTGTGAGTTCGAGTCTCTTGCTGGCAGTCGACTGCCTTTCTCCCAGTCGACTGCCCAGCTTACAAAAGCACTCCTCATCACTCCGAAGACCCTCCTTCACGTGTGCCTTCAAGTATACTCTCTTGGCTCGCCCCTTGAAGTCCTCTTCCACCGGCTATCGTCCCTCGGATGCGCATGCAAGCCCTCGGCTTGCCTCCATGCCACCATTCACGTGTGCCCTTTGAAGTTCACTTCCCGGCTTGCCCTTGGAGTTCTCTTCCCTCGGCTCTCGTCCCTCGGATATGTCCTCTATGTGATTCTCCAAGTCCTGCAAACTCAATCACACATATCAAATAACAAGATAACACCCTAACTTTAAGCATATTGACACACACATCAAAACCATGATCTCCCCGATCATTCTTGGGTCGATTGCCCCAATAGTGTTCAGCGGCCCAAGCCTGATGCGCTGTGATGAGATGATGTACCGAGCGGGCCTCAGCCCCAATGTCACCGGCATCAACCCTAACCTCGGTAAGTTTGTCGTCTTTGTAAATGTCCATTAATTCTAACTGATGTTTCATTGATTGTTTACTGCAGAGGACATCATGTTGTCGAGGGCGATGAACCGACTCATCAAGTGGAATGAAGCCAACAAGGAGGCCCTAGCGCCTTCCCCGACACATCTTATCGCGTCAACTGCCACCTCCGAAACTTCAGAGGCAGCCACGGAGTCGGCCGGGGAGCTCCTAACACTGGAGCAAACAGAGACACTAGCCAAGACCGAGCCGGTTGCTGACCAGGGGCTTTGGAATCACCCATCCCCCAAGAGATCGATGTCGCCCAAGAGGCCACCCTACCTCTGGTCATCGTCGAGACGGAGAAGTCGCTGCCTCCTGCTGCAGCCCAAACCATCAGGGCAACCCAAAAGGAAGCGCTGCGAGGACTGCTCGTTGAAGTGGAAGAGATTGCGCCACTTCGACCCCAGCAAGCTTCCCTCCATTCCTGAGGAGGGCATACCCGTACCTGACGACGAGGACACCGTCCCTCTGTCCCATCATTACCAACAGACGAGCACTCCAGAGACAAGGGGTCAGACCGCGAGCTCCTCTGCAGTCGCCCCTTCCACGACTTCCCCTAGGTTCCCAAAGGGAAACATGCAATGCCCACCAAGCCTCGCCTGAAGCTGGAGCGCCTACGCAAGAAGCTCAAAGCAGCATCGAAAGCAGCTTCCCAATCATCCGGACCCCTTCTCCCAGTTCAATTCAGAGATGTTCCTACTGATGGTTGTCCCCCCGAAGGGGCCTCCAGCTCCGACGAGGATGTCCCTGGTCCTTCCGTCGTGCCTCCAGAAGCTCCCATTGTCCAACGTCTTCTCCCATCCAGAGACTCCTCACCCCCCTGGGCGCACCACGGTGGGGCCCTTGACCAATCTCCAAGTGTCTCTCCTGAAGGTAAGGGTTCCGGATTTCATAGATTATTTTGCTTTATATACTTTAACTTCTCCGTGCTATAACAGGCTGATTAGGACTACCTCACTGCCGACCGTCATTTATACTCTTAGAGAGAGGTTGAGTCTTTGACCCGCCGCACACTAAAGGCGAAGGTCGACACCGACCACACCCGTCGAGCGGGGCTTTTCCAACTAGAGGTCAGCAGGGCTCTCCAAGTGAAGGTGGAGCACCAGTTGGATACTCTGCTGGCCCTAGAGTCGGGTCTTCATAGCTCCCGTCACAGGGAGCGGTTGGTGTCCACCCAAGCAGTGGCTCTTTCAAAAGACTTACTCAAGATGACCTAAGAGTGGGAGAAGAAGTTGGCTGGGGATGTTAGACTCCTAGAAACATCAACCGAAAAACTGAACGAGCGCATCAAAGACCAAGTGCATCAGCTAGCCCAGAAAGAAACAGCTATCATAGCAACCACTGATCGCTTGACCGAGCTCGAGGAGGACACCACTTAGGCCCAATCAGAAGCTTCAGCCACCTCAAAGAAGCTCAAGGAGATTCTGGAGGACTAGGACAAAAGGTCTTCCGAGATGGCTCAGCTGAGGATGGCCAAGGAGGCAGCCGAGGCTGAACTACAAGCTTTCAAGGCTGCCGAGGCATCCCGGCCAAAGGAGACTGAGGCGGCGTTCAAGGCTAGGTTCTTGGAGTTTGATGAGTTTGCCGATATTTTGGTCGGACAAGTCATGAAGTGTCTGCAGCAGGGCTTCAATGGTGCCATCCAACAGATCTAGAAGGCCCAACTCCTGAAACCTGACGCTGACCTGAGCCTCCTGAGCTTCAACTGTGCCTGGGATGATTCCTCCTGAAGGCAAGGAGTTATAGGAGCATTCCCCCAGCCTGAGCTACATATCTTTTACTTCTGTATTTATATACTTTTTTTATTTTGACCTCATGGTGTAATCCTTTATTTGAAATGGAAAGTATTTTTGCATCACTTCGTTTCATTGGGTACTTTTAGCTCCTTATGTTATGTCTGTCGTCGACCTGAGGAGCGAGGAGGTTGAAGAACAAGTCTTTAGCCAGAGGGAAGGACACAGACTCTTCTCCTACCCGAGAAGTAACGAAGCTGCAAGAACTAGGGTTCCACCTTAACCCAGGAAGTAAGGTGGTGAGCCAACAAACATGAAGCACAAGTGTTCCCCCCTGACACCCTAGGGAGCTTGCGACTGCAAGGGAGGCTCCAGATGAAGCCAGGCAAGTCAAGCTAGGGGGTCAGGCTGAAACAAGCATCGATCCCGACGGAGGAGTCATAGCCATCACGCTTCATTGCCCTTCGTTTTGCTACTTTAGCATGTAGTTACCAGATGTAACCAAGAATCTTTGATGGAATCCTTTTCATTTCTTCCCTTTGAATGTTGGGAGTCCTTTTTGTTTTCCTTTTACGCTATGGTTTCTTGTGACAATCGACCCCTTTATGCCCTCGGACGCCCCCCGGAGGTAGGATCATTTTGTTCCTAGCTAAGGGTCAAGAGATAATTGCCCCACTCCGAACCAAGGGGTCTTAAGCATAGCAAGGATGACCTCTGGTGTTGGGACCGGGTGCATGTCGACAAGGATACGAGTTCGTAAAATTTTAAATTTTTACGTGCAGCGGAAGAATTAGCATAAAATAATTTCCTAAATTATTTTAACCACGTATCTAGCATGCAACCTTATGATGTGTTGACATAATCATAAATTAAAACTTTACGGAAAAAGTAAACTAATTTACTAAGTACCTCTCGTAACTCGAAGTAAGGGACGAGATCCAACCGTAGCGTCCCTTGGAAGCTCCGCCTCTATTCGCGTCCACGCCGAGTTCTCTTCGGGATGACTTCGCAAAGCCACGAGTTTTGTGCCGACGAGAACTACTAGATTCTCCGAAGGCACAACTAGAAGAACAAGAGAAAAATTAGGAAACTAACCAATGAAGTAACGGAATCGAATTCCGAGAAGAGAGGAGTCGCTATCCGCTTCTTCTTCTTCTTGTTCGGGTTCTCCTTCTTCTTGATTGCTCACGCCAACTTCAAAAGGGGGAAGTTGTTTGGTGCGCCGGCCCTAAACCACTAGGGTGGGCGCCGGCCCTAGGCAAGAGAGGGAGAGGGAGAGGAGAAGAGATTAAGAGAGAGAGGGAGAGCTCTATGATAAGTTGATTGGGAATAAGGGCTAGCCTTTGGTTCCTTTATATAGTAGCAACTCCTTTGCTAAGTCTCCCTCTAAACCGAATTAACGGAATTAACGGAATTAGTTATAAGAAATTTATCTTATAAATTTTCTTATTAATTATTCCGTTTAAACCGAGTCTTTATTATAAACTAATTTATAATGAAACTAATTCTTCTTCTCTTTAAATTATGGAATAAATTTTTATAAGAAATTTATAAACTTTCTTATTATGGAAAAATCAATTCATAATTGATTTTATAAAATTAAAATAAACCAATTCATGGATTATTTTAATCTTCCATAAAAGAATAAATTTCTATAAATTTTATTTATATAAATTTTTTTATACAAATTTATTTCTCCATAATTTATAAAATAAATCACACTAGATTTATTTTATTAATTAAACCAAAATTAATTGGTTTTCTCCTCTTATTGTGGCCGGCCACCAAAGGGGGTTTTGACACCCTCTTTGGCCGGCCAAACCAACCCGAACCGCCACGAATTAAACTCATTTAATTCGCCCAAAAAGCCTTCAAAAGACTTAGCCATTTTTAGCTTCCATTGCGCCTCTGATTAACTCAGATTTGACTTATTTCTCTTGATCGGAAAATCCAATTTTCAACTCGTTTTAAATCCCTCGGATTACTCGTAGTGCGTGTGACTAAATAGGCTTTCGATTTATGTTGGCCGTCTATAATCAACCAATTATAGAACGATCATGAGTGACACCTAGTAGTACATCATGATCCCCAATTAATCGAAAGATCAACGGTTTGACCTCAGAAGAAATTGTTCTGAAACCCTTCAGCAGCTCTAATGAATCGTGCCTCATTCCCTTCACCACCTTATACCCACTTGGTTCAGGACACGGTCTATGGTGTCAGTCCCCACTAGGCTGACTACGTCACACCTAGCCCAAGTAGTATCTTTCTCGTCCATTGGATTTCTAATTACTCTCATGTATTTTAGAGACTCGCACTCTAAACATGATATACTCTGGCCAGAGATTTCTGAGTAACAATTCGACGATAGGCCTGGGTATACATCTCCTCGCAAGGAGTGGTGAATCCTTTGTAGGCTGTTCAAACATCTTCGGGCACTTCGGCTTATACCCAATCATCCTGGGTCCACACCTCCTTGGAGATGCTTGCTTAAGATGTTAAAGTATAAGTCTCCATGACCAAGATGACTTGAACACCGCAAGTCAAAGGAACATCGCACTTAAGCCGCAGTAAGAACTTCATTGACATATCTACATGTAGATTCCCATATGAAGTCTTACAGCTAGTCACTCCAATGAACTAGTTCCCTTAACTAGCATCCATGTTTATCTCCGGACATCCCAATGTCACCAGCCAGTGAGAATCAGCTGATTAGAGAATAACCCATGCTAGTCTCAACAGAATTGATAGTGTCCGTTTTTATCAATTCATCGACTAGGGATAATTTCAATACTTCACAATTGCACATGTAGAGATAATCACTAGTTGTGATCCCATCACAAATTCTCTTATGCTGTGAATTGTATTGCGGACATTCAGTAGATGAGTTTAAGATCCCAATCAAACACATAAAACATGTATACTCAAATAGTGAATTATCATTTATTAATATAAATGTTTACATCATAAGGCGATTGCCTTAGGACACTTCTCTCATATCACTAACATCTGGTTCCAAAACCCTAGAACTTGGCGACACACAAGGCGAGTCGGACAAAGGAATGACACCACACCTCAGGCATCCGCAGCACCGCGAGGTAGTAGGGTTTCAAGCAGCTCCTGGTCGGGCATTCGCAACACCACGACCAGGCCTACTCATCCCCGACATCCACGGCACCGTGAGGTAGTAGGGTTTCCAGCAGCTCCTGGTCAGGCATCCGCAACACCACGACCAGGCCTACTCACCTCGGGCATCCACAGCACCGTGAGGTAGTAGGGTTTTATGCAGCTCCTGGTCGAGCATCCGCAACACCATGACCATGCCTTCTCACCTTGAGCATCCACAGCACCGCGAGGTAGTAGGGTCTCAAGCAGCTCCTAGTTGGGCATCCGCAGCATCACGACCAGGCCTACTCATCTCGGGCATCCGGAGCAACGCAAGGTAGTAGGGTTTCAAGCAGCTTCTAGTCGGGCATCCGCAGCACCACGACCATGTCTACTCACCTTGGGAATCCGCAGCACCATGAGGAAGGAGGATTTCAAGCAGCTCTTGGTCGGGCATCCGTTGCACCATGACCAGGCCTACTTACCTCGGGCATCCGCAGCACCGTGAAGTAGTTGGTTTTCAAGCAGCTCCTGGTCGGGCATCCGCAACACCACGACCAGACCTACTCACCTCGGGCATCCGCAGCACCACGACCAGACCTACCCACCTCGGGCATCCGCAGCACCGTGAGGTAGTAGGGTTTTTAGAGGCAAGTATTTGAGGAGGTTCTCTGAGAGACATCTCATTTCTTCTTCGATTAATGAAACTGCAAAGCAGCGCCAACAAAAATACAAATATAATTGACCATCTCAAATCTCACCGAGTACGATAGGGTGAAGGTGATTGGCATGCTAGGGTCTCTCGCCTCTTGTCCTTGTCGTCCTCCAAATAGTAACTACCTCCCGTGAGCTTTCAGGTGATGATGTAAGGTCCTCCCCATTGTGCCTCTAGCTTCTCGGGGTCACCCACTGGCTTGATCCTTCTCCAGACCTTGTCTCCAACTCCAAAGCTATGGGCAATCACTTGGCGATTGTAGGCTTGTTGGATACGCTGTCGATACACTTCAAGCCGGGCAGCTACTTTATCATGGACCTCTGATACGAGATCCAAATCGATCAGCCGCTCTTAATCATTGTCCTCTTTGTTATAGTGCTGCCACCGGTCAGACTTCTCACCTACTTCCACTGGGATCATGGCCTCAGCTCCATATACCAGCTGAAAGGGACTCTGGCATGTTCCTTCTCGTGGAGTAGTACGATAGGACCACAAAATACTAGGGAGTTCTTCGACCCAGCTGCCTCCGACTTGATCTAGCTTTATCCTGAGTCCTCTGAGGATTTCTCGGTTAACAACCTCAGCTTGGCCATTGGCTTGAGGGTACGCGACTGACATGAAAGCCTGGCGAATACCTAGCCCCTCACACTATTCTTTGAGTTTGTGCCTAGAGAACTGCCTTCCATTATCTAACACCAACTTGTAAGGGATGTCGTATCTGCACACGATATCCTTCCATAGGATCTTCATCACAGCTGCATCTGTGATGTGTGCCAGCGGATCAGCTTCAACCCATTTGGAGAAATAATCCATGAGAACTAATAGGAACTTCTTTTGTTGAGGTTCGATGGGAAAGGGGCCTACAATGTTCATTCCCCACTGATCGAATGAGCAGGACACTGTGGAGACTCGCAGGGGCTCGGTCGGTCGATGAGTCACATGCTGATGTCTCTGGCAGGCCTCTCATTCGGCCACAAACTTGATAGCGTCAGCCTGCAGAGTGGGCTAGAAGTACCCTGCCAGGATAATTTTTCTAGACAGAAACCTTCCCCCAATGTGGCTTCCGCAAATGCCTTCATGCACTTCTCACATCACATAGTCTGTTTCTTTTGGACCAACACATTAGAGGAGTGGTCGGGCAAAGGCTCTTCTGTATAGTTGATCTCCAACCAGAGTGAACTTGGCAGCCCGACGACAAAATAAGGCTTCCTTGACCTCCGGTCGGGACATCCCCTTTGCGTAGGAACTCCACATACGGCTCTCTCTAATCTGGAGTGTCCTGACCTTCAGCTTCCTCTTCAATCTGAGCCATTGTCACTTCGATGATACTAGGCTCGTCCAGCTCCCAGGTTGAGATGGAGCTAGCCAACTTGGCTAGCTCATCTGCTTTGACATTGTCTGCTCGGGTGATCTTCTACAGAGTAACCTCCATGAAGGAGGCTTTTAGTTGCTCATAGAGGGTTACATACCTCTGCAGGCATTCACACTTTATTTCGAAGTCACCCTTTATTTGCTGCGCCACCAACTGAGAGTCTGAATGTACAACCACCCGAGCAACTCCCACATGCTTGAATGCTTGCAAGCCTGCTAAGATTGCTTCGTATTCGGCCTCGTTGTTGATAGCTCTGAAGTGGAGCCGAATAGATAGGTGTAATGTATCCCCTCGGGGGGAAACCATTAGCACTCCCACTCCACTGTGCCTGCTGTTAGAGGACCCGTCGACACAGATCTTCCAAACCCCTTCGACTTCGGGCTCTGGGTCAGACTCGAGCATAAAATCCGAGAGAGCCTGTGCCTTGATAGAAGTACGGGACTGGTACACAATCCCGTACTCACTCAGCTCCGCTGTCCACTTGATTAATCGACCCGAGGCTTCCAGATTGGTGAGAACTCTTCCCAGAGGACTGTTGTGAGGACCACAATGGGGTGTGCTAAAAAATATGGCCTGAGCCTCCAGGCCATTAAGATCAAGGTGTAGGCCAGCTTCTCCATCACTGTGTAACACGTCTCTGCGTCCTTCAGGAGGTGTCTGAAGAAGTAGACCGGGTACTGCACCATGCCTTCTTCTCGGATAAGTGCAGAGCCCATCGCTTGCTCGGTCGCTGACAGGTAGACGAATAACGTCTCCCCTTCCAATGGCTTGTAGAGGACGGGGAGTCCGGCCAGGTAGGCTTTCAAATCTACGAACGCCTCCTCACTTTGGTCATCCCAGTCAAATTTGACTGCCTTCCTCAGAATTTTGAAGAAGGGCAGGGTCTAGTCAGCAGACTTGGAGATAAATCTGGATAAGGCTGTAATCCTGTCGGTCAGCCTCTGTACCTCCTTGAAGTTGTGGGGAGAGGCATGCCAAGGATGACCTTCACTTTATCTGTGTTGGCTTTGATCCCCCTCTCTGTCACCATGTAGTCTAGTAGTCGGCCACTCTTCACTCCAATTAGACACTTGGCTGGGTTCAACTTGAGTATATTAGCTCTCAGGATGACAAAGGTCTCTTCGAGGTTGGCGATCATATCTTTCCCCTTGTCATTCTTCACCAAAATATCATCTACATTGACTTCAATGTTTCTCTCGATCTGATGCCTGAAGACCTTGTCCATTATACGCTGGTAGGTTGCCCCAGCGTTACATAACCCGAAGGGCATGACGTTGTAGCAATACGTTTCATCCGTCGTCATGAAGCTGACCTTCTCTTGATCTTTTGGAGCGAGAGGTACTTGGTGGTACCCCTGGTAGGCATCCAACATGGAAATGAACTCACAACTAGAAGTAGAATCCACCAGTCTATCTATATGAGGCAGAGGGTAGCAGTCTTTAGGGTAGACTTTATTTAGATCTCAAAAGTTAATACACACCCAACATTTACCCCCAACTTAGGGACAAGTACTACATTAGCCAACCAAGTTGGGAATTGAACTTCTTTTATGTGATCGGCATTCAACAACTTGTTGACCTCGTCTCTGATAACCTTATCCTGCTCAGACGCAAAATGTTTTCGTCTCTGCTTCACCGGCCGAGCCCCTGAGATCACATGAAAGTGATGCATGGCCAAGGCTGGGGGCACACCCTTGATCTCCTCGGTAGCCCAAGAAAATATGTCCTGGTGGCTCTGCAAATAGTCGATCAGACGACTTCTGAGCTCTGGAGCGAGGTCGGCAGCAATCCTCGTGACCTCCCCCCCCCCCCCCCCCCGGTCTGTTGAGGGTGAATCCGAATTTCTTCGATTTCAACCTCCCTCCTTTCTTCCTTGGGTCCTTCCTCTTCCCGGGGGTTGGCCAGGTCGATTTGCAGAGCTTCATGAGGCTTCAGGTTCTTACGAGATTCAGATCTGACTTCCCCGCTGTAGCATTGCCGAGACGCTAACTGATCTCCTTTGACCTCAGCCACCTGATCGTCCACCGGGAGCTTGATCTTCTGGTGGTAGACTGAGACCACCGCCTGGAATATACTGAGTGCTGGGTGCCCCAGGATTGCATTGTAGGATGAGGAGGCGTCGATGACCAAGAAGGGGGTCCTCCTCGTCCTCTCCAGCGTGTCACTTCCCAATGACAGGGAGAGGGTGATCTACCCGATCGGCTGTACCCGGTACCCCGTGAAGCCGAAGAATGGCGTTGAGACTGAGCATAACTCGTCCTCATCGATCTGCATTTGATCTAGGGCCACCTTGTACAGGATGTTCACGGAACTACTTGTGTCCACGAAGATACGCTTAACCTCATAATTCGCAATACTCGCAAGAATTACCAAGGCATCCTCGTGGGGGGCTTCTATGTCCTCCAGGTCCTCTGGGCCGAAGGAGATTATGGGGCGCGACGTTGGCTATTGTTGGTCCTGATGGCGTAGTTCTCCAGTCGCCGGATATGAGCCTTCCTTGCGCGGTTGGAGTTCCCTTCGGTAGCACATCCAGAGATCACCTCGACGTGGCCCAATGGGGGGCCTCGAGCAGGGGCCTTGCCTTTTCTGGGATCTCACTCAGGGGAGAGGTATCGTTGGGGAGCTACCTCCCAACTTTTTCCTCTGGAACGTGATTGGGTTGGCCGTCGGGCTCCCTCCTCCCTTGTTGGCCGCTTGCGAGGGGAAAGACTCCTTCTCGGGGACCTCTACCGATATCCCGCTTTCTTCCAGCGCTTTCGGGGTTTGTTGTCAGCTTCCCCCACTATCCATTTCTTCAAAGCATGACACTCTTCTGTGGAGTGCATGGTACTTCCATGGAAGTCGCAGTCCTTTGTAGATGGCTCTGGTTCCTGAGTGTCTACCATTTCCACAAGCATTTTCTTACCAGCCCAGTGATTTCTCCCCAATCTTGTCTTTTGCGTGAACCAGGACTGGTGGTTCCTTTCTCTCCGACCGAATCATGGTCGGTGTAGCAGCTCCGGCTAGATCTTTGCGGTGAGCATGCTGTACTTCTTCGACATTGACGTGTTTAACGGAGCACCCCAGCAAGTCATCGAAGCTAGTTGGTGGCTTCTTCACCAATGACCGAAAAATGTCTCCTTCGGAGAGACCTTGTGTGAAGGCGCTGACCAAGATCTCTGATGTTGCGGTTGGCATATCCTGGGGCACCCGATTGAACCGCTGGATATTATCCTTCAGCAGTTCCTTCGCCTTTTGCTTGAAGGCGAAGAGGTTGTGTCGTCTTCTGATATCGACGGTTGCTGGCGAAGTAGTATAGGAAGGTGGTTTTAAACTCCAGGAAAGAGTTGATAGAACCCTGGGGCATCCTTTGGAGCCACCGCTGGGCGGACCCTGATAAGGTGTTCAAGAACACTCGACACTTTACACCATCGGTGTACTGGTGCAGAACGGTCGCGTTCTCGAATTTGCATACGTGGTCCTCCGGGTCAGTCTTCCCGTCGTAGTCGGCAATCCCAGGACCACGAAACTGCTTCGGCATGGGGTCCTCTACGATGGTAAGTGAGAAAGGGGTGGAAGGTGTCTTCAGTGAGTTCTTAGGTCATTCCCCCTTCGGTGTACTGGTGCAGAAGGGTCGCGTTCTCGAATTTGCATACGTGGTCCTCCGGGTCAGTCTTCCCGTCGTAGTCGGCAATCCCAAGACCATGAAACTGCTTCGGCATGGGGTCCTCTACGATGGCGAGTGAGAAAGGGGTGGCAGGTGTCTTCAATGAGTTCTTAGGTCATTCCCTCTTCCCCCCACCTTCTTCTTGCCGAAGGACGCTGGAGGCGGCGAAGTTAATTTTCTCCAAATCTTCTAGGGGCTCCAGCCGGTGCGCCGGAGTTATCACCGCATGCCCCACTGGTCGTGATGGTGAGAGGCAGAGATTCTGAGGATCTCAGCCTGCACCGAGGCCGCTCGCCGTGATGCAACTTGCTCAATCTGATATTGTTCGAGTGCTCCTTTGACAACATTGGCTACAAGGCGATCCAATTCTTCCTTCGTCAAGACGATGGGCTGCCCTTCTGAGTCTGCCATCACGGTGCTCCTTCTGGTGTTGTGATTTGTAATTTCCCACATACAACGCCAAACTTATTTCGGAAGGGATCGACGTGGACGGCTAGTCACCAGATTCCAGCCCACCAGGGTGGTGACGAAGGGAAAGGAACTTTCACCCTGCGAGATTAAAGCGTTAATGGGAACACACCGGAGATTTTCCGGCGGAGCCCAGTTCGACGCTCAAGTCAGTGCTCAAGTATGCAGATGGAACAAAACTAGGAAGAAGTTGTGAGTAAGATGTGCGTAACCTCCTTACCTATGGTGTTGGAGTACCTTATATACCCAAGGTGGCGGTCCTACGTGCCCCCACATTCTTCTCCACGTCCCCTGTTCGTCAGTTACCAAATAACCTTTAGGTAACGTCTTCAGCGATTACTGAGCCTTAATTGTTGCATGTAAATGACAATAATTATCCGTCACCTTTCCTGAACAGGAACGGGTAATGGTTGACGGAGTAGGGTTATCGGGCCTATGCCCTTTTGGGGCTTCGCTTTCCCGAGGGAGTCTCGGGAGATTTCCTCTCCCGGAAGGTCTTCGGGAGCCTATCTTCCCGGGGAGGTCTCGGGCTCCTGCCATCCCGAGGGGGTCTCGGGAATGTACCTGCCCGAAGGGATCTCGGGAGCATACCCTCCCAAGGAAATCTCGGGAGTTTGCAGGCCCGAGGTGGCCTCGGGAGTTTGAGAAAATCGTCCAGACTTTGTGGGACTTTGTGGACTTTGACACATAACTTTTTTTTCTATGTATCACCCATGAGATGCTCAACCTCATCACAACAATATTATAAAATCAACATAACATTCATGGTACACATATCACAATATTATTAAAAATAATAATCGAGCTATGATTTATAATGATTATAGTCTTATAGATTTTTTTTCGCACTTAGTATTATTTTCATATATTCTAATGGTTTTGACTTATGTAAAATGTTTAATAAATATTATAAATTATACTTCTGAAAATTGCAAGATTTAACACAATGTATCGTTTAATTGAATGAAGTCAATTGAAAAAATAAAAAATGAAATGCTTGTTTGGTTTTTTTTATGGTGATACCCCTTTTGTTGTATCCACAACTTTCTCACATTATATTCACTAAAAAAATCATCATTTTACAATGAATTTTATAAAAAAATTAAATTCATTGCAAAAAAATTGTGCGAAATTTACAAAGTAAATTTTTTCGTTGCAAATATGTCGTTAAAAAATTTTACGATAAAAAAATTGAAATTCATTGCAAATCAACTACGAAATTTTGTTCGTCTACTATTAAAATCATTTTCATCGTAAATCACCGATGAAATTTATTTTCAACATTAATTAGTGAACAATTTTTATTTTTATCGTTGATTTACGCCGAAAAAATTTTTCATCTCAAATTGCCAAACTTTACAACTAGCAACAAACTTGTTTTTGCTGTGAAATGTGTCGCAAACTATCGAAATTTTCAATAAGCGAAATTCCAATACATCAAACAAACTCCACGTATAAATTCCAGCACAAACAATACATCAAACAACACATGCAAATTAAGTTAATCTTACAATACAAACAAATTCCAAACGTAACCAAGAAATCATGATCACAACCAAACAAATTATATGCTAAACTGAACCCATAAAGCTCAAGGTATTTCAATAAATTAATCAATTTTTGGAAAGAAAAATGATATGCAACAAAAATTTATAGTATGAAACCCAACATGCGTATATAAAAAGTGTCACGTCATTCATATTGGATTTCATGCTACAAATTCTTGTTGCGTATCATTATTCTATGAAATAGCTGATAGGTTAAATATTGTTCCTCTCAATAAAAAATATTTTAGAAAAGGAAAACCAAATCCATTTGATGACTGCATTATTCCTCTCAACAGATGCATTCTGAAGTATCACTACAAATTACAAAGGTATTATGAAAAGAAACTAAAAGAAGAAATAGTATTATGATTCTTGAAAAATCATTGATCGCTAAGGAAACTTTTCAAAGATAAATCTTGACTATCACTTGTGAATCCAGGTACAACTTTGCTGAGGAAAAAACAATTACGTCGCATACCTTAAATAGCCATCATCAGAGGACCGACCTTTTGCCCATGTGTAGTCCTTCAAGATCTCCTAGATTGGACAGGTTGTGTGCTATTTGACTATGACTTGAGTAGCAGCAATTGGTTCATTTATATATGGATACTCATCCTTAGGTAGCTAACCTTTGTTTTGTTTCTGTTGGATATTTGGTTAAAAAAAAATAAAATATGATTTTGTAAAAGAAAATCGAGGTATCATCAAACGATAAAAGTTAGAATTGACTTCAAAAACGAAATCTACATTTCGCGTAGATGAATCTAAAATATTAATTTACTCAAAATCGATTACGAATGAATGAGAAATTAATTGTTTAAAGTTAGCAAAAAAAATTAACATAGAAGGAAGAAAATGGAGAATAGTCCTGCAAACTATATCTTTCCACGGGATTTTCATCATAGTAGCCTCCGTGATTTGGGCGAGTGGCTCACCCTCGACCCATTTGGAAAAGTAGTCCACTAATACCAATAAGAATTTCTTCTGTTGAGGTCTAGTCAGGAAAGAACCCACTATATTCATTCCCCACTAGTCAAAGGGACACAATAAAGTAGAGACTCGCAGTAGTTCGGTGGGGCAATGAATAATGCACTGATGCTTTTGGCAGACTTCACATTCGACGACAAATTTGTTAGCATCTGCTTGTAGCGTAGGCCAAAAGTATTTGGCTAGAATAATCTTTTTAGCCATCATCCGCCCGCCAATGTGACTCCCACATATGTCCTCATGTATCTCTCGCATGATATATTCGACATCTCCGGGGCAGACAGATTTGAGCAATGGTCGAGCGAACACTCGCTTATATAGGTGCTCTCTGATCAGTGTGAACCTGGAGGCCCTGTGACGGAAAAGTCGGACTTGTTCACCGCTCGCTGGTACTATTCCATTGCATAAAAACTCCACATAGGGTTCTCTCCAATCCAGTAACGCAACATCCTCAGCTTCTTCCTCTGTTTGAGCCATGACCTCTTCTTAAGCACTAGGCTCTTCTAGCATCCATAGCACAAGGGAGCTCGCAAACTTGACTTGTTCATCCGCCTTGACATTATCCGCTCGAGATATTTTATACAGAGTAACCTCAGAAAAGGAGGATTTCAATTGTCCGTACAAAGTGTTGGGGCAATCGGCCCGGGTATGATCTGGAGGATCGTGGGGTTTGATGTGTGTGTCAATATAGTTAAGATAGGGGTTTATTGTGTTCTAATATGTGTATGTGAGTGTGCAGGTTTGCAGGTACACATAGACATGGTTGGATGTCTTCAGGTGAAGGGTGGCATGGAGGCAAGCTATAGGCTTGCGTGCGCATCCGAGGGATCATGGACAAAGCAGGTACGATGAGTCGAGGGAAGCGGACTTCGAGGCGTACGTGAAGGATAGCATGGAGGCAAGCCGCGGGCTTGTGTGTGTATCCGAGGGACGAGGGCCAAAGTCGAAGAGGGCTTGAAGGTGACGGATCGAGGCTGCTGAAGCAAAGACGATGAGCCGAGGGACGCGGACTTCGAGGCATGCATGAAGGATGACATGGACGCAAGCTGAGGTCTTGCGTGCACATCTGAGGGACAGGAGCCGAAGATGAAGATGGCGTGAAGGTAACAGATCGAGACTGCCGATTGAAGAGTCAACCAGGTTGTAAGGGTCTGAGTGTGAGTGTTTGTACTTGGGAACTAAGCCGGGAGGGTTCGAGTGCGGAGAGAAATGTACTCGAGAAGTGTAACCATAGGCTTAGGGAAGGACCAGTCGACTGCCCCAGGGGCAGTTGACTGGTGATGGCTGGAGATTCAAACGTTGGGTGCAACGGTCGAATCTGGGTGGGACCAGTCGACTGCCCCAGGGGCAGTCGACTGGTAGCGGCCATATCAGAACTCGAGCTCTATTTAAGGGAGCTCGTTTCAGGCTTTTCTTTTTGGCGAAACTTGCTTGGAAAAGCTTGTTAGTAGCCTGTATTGCTCAGGTAGTGTCCAGAAGTTGTGGCGAGGTTTCTCCACCCACAAGGAGCTACAAGATCTAGTCGGAGGTGCTCCGGGGAATCATCCACCGACGGATTAGGGATCACCCACCTTACGGGCAGCCGTGGAGTAGGAGTTCTATTTCCGAACCACGTAAATAAGTGTGTTCTTTCTTCGTTAGGTTTTTGTTTTATTTAGTATATTCCGCTTGCGCAGTAACAATTGTAGGAAGAAAACGAAAGAAGTTATTCATCCCCCCGCCTTTAGCTTGACGGTCACGATCTAACAAGTGGTATCAGAGCGAAAGTCTTCTCTTGTTGGAATAACCGCCAAAAGAGCACAAGCTAGAGGAAATTATGATGGAAGACAAGTTACGGGATGATATCAACACTCCACCTCCATATAATCATAAAGATTTTGACTATTGGAGGACAAGAATGAAGACTTGACTTGGAATGGATTGGGAGTGCATGGTGGTGCTAGAAGAACCATTCGAGATTCCAAGAGACAAGCATGGGAAAAAGCTTCGACTTAGATATTGGACTAAGGAGCAACAAGCCCAATCTAGGGCAAATGAGAAGGTAATTGATATATTAGTTAATATTTTACCTAATAGTGTTTTGAGTGATGTAGGTGAGTATAAAAATGCATATGAGTTGTGGAACAAGTTAGAAGAATGTCATGAGAACCCTACACAAGCTCAAATAGTGGAAGAGCCCAAAGAGATAAGTTCAATGGTCCAAGAAGACCAAGAGGAAAAAGAATTATCAACCTCGTCAAGTGAAGTGGCACAATCAAGTGAAAGATCATCCACTTCCTCAAGAGAAGAAGAAGAGATCTCCACTTCAAGAATTGAGGGGGAGGAGAGACCCACTTCCATATCAGAGCAAGAAGAAGCTCCAACCTCCACCAAAGCAAAGTCAAAGGATCATATCCTATACTTTGGATGCAACAAGAAGGGACACTACAAGGACAAGTGTCCACTAGGTTAAAAGGAGGTAATCCCTAAACCCAGGTCCATTCATTTAAAATCTAATGTGGGTTGTAGAGAAAAAAAAAGAAGCACATTAGGTGCTACATATGTGGGGAGCTAGGGTATTACCACACCCAATGTGCAAGAATTGGAGAGCTCAAGAAAATGGAGCATTTAAGAAAATGGAAAAAAAGAGGAAAGAAACAGAACCTCACATCAAGGGGGAGCTACAAGGGTAAGGGAGGTAATCTCTGACTTTAAGTATGCTTCCAATGCCTTTATGAATGCTAGAAATAATGATGATTGCTTGCCTATGCGTAATTTTGGTTTCAAGTATCATGATAAAAATAGAAATACTCTTGCGTGCCAAAATGCTAAAGAATCTATGGTTCATGATAAATCTAGGATTTCTAGACCTAAGGATCAAGGCATCAACCCTAAGAAAGGGAGACACATGCCTAGAAAAATGGGTAGATCTAGGAAGGATCAAAAGGGTCATGGTGATATTAAGGTTAGGAATCTAGAGAAGGAAAATCAAGTCTTGAGGGCAAAGCTTGATAGGTTAGAGAAGAACCTAGATAGACCCATTATGGGATCCAAGGGATCAAGCATGATACCAAATGATCAACATCTTAGAAATGGTAGGTCGGGACTAGGATACCAATCTAGGGGATCAAATGTTAGTAAAAAGACTAGTGAAAAATCATATGGCAAGGTGTCATATGACTATAGCAAATAAAAGGTCAAAAATGACAAGGAAAAGTCATTTAAAGGGGAAAAGAAGAAGTCCACCAAGGACAAGGTGTGAAAAGTTAAGAGAGTGAAAGTTGAAGGTCAAAAAGCACCGGAGGTACACCGGTGTGGTCTTGCCTTTGTAAATGAGTCACCTAAGGAGGTGACTAGGGCTAAGAGCTTAAGAGAGAGCTCTAGAGGTCAAAATGAGATCTATGGTCAATGGATCTCAGGAGGATTTCTCAAGAAAATTAGATGGATTTAGAGATGTGCCAAAGGATTTGAAAGATTCATTTGGGTCTTAATCCTAGAGAATTGGCACACTAAAAGGAGATTTATGGGGGAAAGGATGAAAATGATCATATTGGGTAGAAATTGGTGTTTAATGGGTAAACACCATATAACTCAGTGCTAGGAATGTATTATGATTAAATATGGGAAGATAGATCAAGGAAAGGTCAAAACTAGAACATTTGGATAGATTTCAATGACACAATTTAGGTAGTTTTGAATTTCATGCCAATATTGGGATCCGGAATAGATTTACTTGAAAACATATTTTTTTCTCCAAGTAAACATAGACTCCACAAATCTCTACATGAAATTTTAGATTTTTTGGAGGTTTGTGGAATTAGTTACGCATTTCTAAAATTCGGACTGAAAAATTAGGAATTCACAGGTATCAGTCGAGAAGTCTCGGGTTAGTTCCCCAGTCGACTGCCCAGGGGCAGTCGACTAATGTGCATAGTTTTAAAATAGAAAAGGTCGCGCGGGGTGGCCAAACCTAGGGTTTTGGGTGCCACCCCCTGCGAGATCTCGTCTTCCCCGACCTCCTCTCTTGATCTAAGGTGCTCTCAAGCCCTATAACACTTCTCTAACCTCCTCCCACCTCAGATCCGACCCTAGGGTTAGTAAAACTTCTTCTCTTAAGTCCGATTTTCATCAAGCCTCATCATGAAGCGAGTGGGAAAACGGTAAAACCTTGTATCATTTGATTGTTCCCGTTTAAGTCACGATTTGGAACTAATTTGGCATATTTTGCTTGATGTTCCTTATTTTCTCTTGTTATGGGATGTGTGGGTACCTGCATTGGTATGTGTTATGTTAGGGTTGCACATAAAAGACAAAAGGTGAGGGATCATTGATAAGTACCATTTTATTGATTATTTTAATTGCTAAAATCCATGTTTGACCCATGATTTACTTGCTTAATTGTGATTTTTACCCTAGTTTTAGAACTTCCTCTTATTTTGGACTTAAATGCAAATTTGCACAAAATTGGATTATTTGGCCACTAAATTTTTGATCTATTTTTGTAGGCATGAAAGGTTCATGGACCTAGGGCATATTGGGTCGAACTTGAGTCGGAAGTGACCCGGATCGAGTTATCAAGATTAGGATTAAATCCGGGTCGTCCGATTCAAAAGCGGCTAGATCTGAGCCATCCGGGACCATCTGAAGCAATCCGAGCTAGGGTTAGGGTTGATCAAGCACTCTGATCAAGATCTAAAGGTTTCATCCCAATTAGAGCTCATTCAACCGTTGGATCAAGCTCGGAGGGCTCTAGATCGTCCATTCATAGATTAGGGTGATCTGGACCATCCGTTGCAAATCCAGAGGATCCGAGCTACCACGAGGTAGATCCTGACCCCTGATCATCATCATTAAAGTTTGGCTCAAATCAGAGTAAGATCAGCCGTTGGATCTCCTCCGATCAATCTGGGCCGTCCATTCTTATGTACTTAAGGAAATTTTCCCAGCTCCTCAGCCTTGTCGCGTCTTCACCGTTCTTCATCGTCTTCGTTTTGTTCTTCACAGTTTCTTCAAGTTCTTCATCCAAGAAGGCGTGACCACCTCCATTCCATCCTTAGATCATCATCTGAATCCTTGGAAGGCAGTTTCGATCGAGAATTCATCTCAAATTTCATCCGGACAGAGGTGTTTGAGGGTTTCGGCATTCTCTATGGTCCGAGCACTGAAATCTTAGCTACAACCCATTTCCGACGATCTGAGCCACTTGTAGGGGTTCTCAGGTGAGCTCAGGTTGTCTCCAAATCATCATCGCAGCTCAACAAACTGAGATTGAAGAGTTTGGATCGGAATTCTCCCAGCTGAAGCAGTTTGAGCAGAGTTGATCGACTGAGGCTAATTTCCACTGATTTACTGAGCTTAGGGGTTCGAGGCCAGCTCTTGCTTGACGACCAAGGAGTTTTTGAGCTCGGGAAGGGATCGAGGAGTAGTTTCTTCAGTTTAAATTTTGTTTTAGCTGTAGTTTTCATTTCTGCCGCAATCTGTTCTGTTTTCTGCAATTTCTTGTATTAGCTGTTTAAGAGTGGTTTCTGAATTGTTTAGCTTAATTAGGTTTTGAATCTTCAAGTTAAATAGTTTGGTGAACTTGTTAGTGATCAATCGACTTTAATTTTAGTATATTTCTCTGTTAACAGCTTGCGTGCCAATTTCAATAGCGTGCCATTTTAATTCCTGTGTTCACCTTCAGTTCCGGAATTTGTATCAGAGTAGTTTGTTTTCTAAATCGTCTCTTCATTCAGTAAGTTGTTAAATTGCTGCATTCGAGCTAGGAAGATGCTAGTTAGTTAACATAGAGCTTAGTTTTGGTTGCCCGCAGTTCCATTTCAAGTTTTAGTTTAGCTAGTGTATCAACTTAACTTCTGCTATTTAGTTTCAGTTTCAATGTGTTTCAGTCTGTAGATTCTGAATTTGCAGCAATTAAGTTTCAGTTCTAAGGAATTTTACAGAGCATTAGCTGAAAGCAGTCAATTTCCGTTGCTTGTTTGGTTTTAACATCCAAATCAGTTCTGAATTTCACAAGTCATTCATTTACTTTTGCATTTCTGCATTGAGTCTTCACAAGTGCATTTCAAGTTTTAGTTTGCTTGAATTGGTTGGAACTTGATCTGAAATTCTGCATCCATTCCTGCAAAGTTCTTCATTGATAGTTTGCTTTTCAAATTGCATTCGGTCAGCTGCATTTCTGAACTGACAGAATCAGTTTTTGGCACAAAAATTCAGTTTTGGCACAAGGGTTTCAGCTTGCGTGCCAAGCTATTTTGGGCACTGATTTGAATCAGTTGTTTGTTTGTCTTTTGGTGTAGGATAGCTTGTGAAATCTATTGATATCACCTTTAGCAATTCTGGATTTTTCCTGCATTAGTTAGCTTTAAAAACTTCTAAGTTGAGTTGAGTTTAGTGCTTGTTCAATTTCTGAATTTCGCATGCTTTTATTTGTGTCAAGCTTGGTTGTTTCCAAAATCTGCCATCACTGTGTTTACTCAATTGCTCAGCAATAAGATTGCATTTAATATCCATTGTGTGCCCTTTTTAATATCAATTTAGTTCCCTTGGTTGAGTTGGTTTACCTCCGATTGAGTTATCATTCACTATCGTTGTTTAGTTCGTTTGTTTAGTTTGCTTTTCTTTTTATTGCCATTTCAATTCATGTTTGCAACCCAAACCCAAATCACATTCGAAACCCAAAAATTCACAAACGACACATAAATACAAGCTCGAATCACACAACGTCAACTAGTCTCGAGGAAAAATACGACCTGTGGCCCCTTTACTACGTTTTCATATTTTGATTGCAAAAAGGGTTTCCAGCATTTTATTCATATCTAAATTTGAGACCCACATTCGTGACAGTCTATTTTGGGTCCATCAAATTTTTGGCGCCGTTGCCGGGGAACAACTAGTTGATTTGTTTGATTTTTGCTTGTGCACTTATTTCATATCTTTCTTGATTTATTTCTGTGCTTATTGCTATATCTGGTGATTTGATTTTATTTGTTTTATCTCCTTATCTACTTTTACTGCGATTTGTTTTGGTTTTATGACCAGGTCTACAGGTGGTGATCTTGAAGAATTTGACCCTGAGATTGAGAGGACTTTCAGAGCTAGGAGGAGCCAGGGCATCCTTTCTGAGACTACAGATATCCCTCCTATTCAGACTATTTTCACTCACTCAGGCAGTATCATGGCAGACCACCAGAGAACTATGAAGGAACTCGCAGCACCAGATGCTTCATTTCAGTACTCCAGCATTACTTATCCAGAGCTGGCGGGAGATTTTGAGCTCAGATCTGGACTCATTAATTTGCTACCTAAGTTTCAGGGATTATCTGGAGAGGATCCCAATAGACACCTGCACGAATTCCATGTTGTATGCTCTACTATGAAGCCTCAGGGCATTTCTGAAGAAGATATCAAGCTGAGAGCTTTTCCCTTCACACTGACAGGAGCAGCAAAAGACTGGTTTTACTATCTACCCACGGGGCATGTGTCTAGTTGGATCTCTATGAAGAAAGCATTTCTGGAAAAATATTTCCCAGCCTCCAGAACAACAATAATTAGGAAAAGCATCTGTGGCATTCAGCAAGTGGTGGGTGAGACACTCTATGATTACTGGGAAAGATTCAATAAATTATGTTCAAGTTGTCCACAGCACCAGATCAGCGAGCAACTTTTGATTCAGTACTTTTATGAGGATTGCTGTAGATGGACAGAATTATGATAGATGCTGCAGCTGGAGGGGCCCTAGTGAACAAAACGCAAATTCAAGCTAGGGAGCTCATTTCTAATATGGCTGAGAATTCCCAACAATTTGGGAGCAGAGCATTGACCACCAGAGGAGTTGGTGAAGTTCAGGTAGTTCCTACTGATCAGAAAGAGATAAGGAATTCATTGGCAGAGATCACATCACTTATTAAGCAATTGAAGGTTAATAATGCAAATCAAGGTTTAAATATTTTGGTTCCTCCACAAGCTAATCAAGTGATGAGTGTGTGTAGCATTTGCTCTAGTCAAGAGCACACTTCAGATTCATGTCCCACCCTCCAACAAGACGAGACAGTAGCAGCATTGGTGACAGGACAATTTCAAGCAAGAAACAATCCTTACTCCTCCACTTACAACCCCGGTTGGAGGGATCACCCAAATCTAAAATATGGGAACTCTTTCTGTCAACAAAACCCTCAACCGCAGCAATTGCAGCAGCCTCCACATAATTTCCAGCAAGCACAGCCACAATTCCAACAGCCACAGCAATTTCAGCCTTCGGATGCGAATTTACAGCCTACATTTCAACAACCGCAGCCCCTATTTCAACAATTCCAGCCTCAATTCCAGCCATATCATCAAGGGCGGCAAGGTTTTCAATCATTTCCAGCTTTCCAAACTCAAAACCAACAAAATTTCCAGCCTTCCCAGCCCTATAATCAGATTTCACAGCCCTACAATCAAGGGTTTCAAAATCAGAATTTTTAGTCCTCATCACCGAATTTTCCACTTCAAAATCAGAACTTTCAAGGCTACAACTCTCAGCAAGGTTTCCAAGCATATCAGCCCGCTAATCAGCCCTACTAACAGCAATTTCCATCCTCCTATCAGCCCCAACAGCCATGTTTTCAAGGATCTCAGCAACCATTTCAGCCGACTACTTCATCATTTCAAGGTCAGTCAAGGAGCTATGCTAACCAAGGAGGCTATGGGAGCTCAATTGGGGGAAATGCTCAGCAACAACAAATGATGGAAATGTTTCAACAAATGTTCCAACAACAACAACAACATAATCACAACATTGAGAGGGTCAATTGGCTAGCGGGATTAATCAAAATCAAGCTCAAGGATCAAGTCAACTACCTTCCCAAACTGTTCCTAATCCAAAAGGAAATGTGGGTGCTATTTATTTGAGGAGTGGGAAGGTTACTTCATCTCCAAATGGTCCAAGAGCTGAAATTTCAGAAAACCGGACAGCAACTTCAATTCCAGCCCAAAATAGCCATGAAATGACTTCAAATTCAGCTGATTCCACCCCTAGCCCGTGCCCAACTCCTTCCTCAAGTAATCCTTTAATTTTGGTGGATAACGGAGAAGAAATCAGTGCCGAGACGCAAGATACAGCAGCTACTTCGCATGGGGCAGCAGTCCAAAAATCAGCCTCTTCACTCCCGGCCAAAGAAGATGACTTTAGGGTTCCTTTACCCTTTCCACAGCGGAAGACACTAGCCAAAAAGCAAGTGGAGGAAGAGAAGGCTAAGGAATTCAATGAACTAGTGGAACTTTTCAGTAAGGTAGAGATCAATGTACCTTTGTTGACCATGATCAAACAAATTCCAAAGTATGCTAAGTTTTTGAAAGATCTTTGTGTGCATAAAAAGAAACTTAAGGAAAATGAGTGGGTCAGCTTTGGGAAGAATATTTCAGCACTTATCCACTCAATACCTCAGAAGTGTGAAGACCCAGGGGTATTTACAATTTCTTGTGAGATAGGGAGCACTACATTCCATGATGCTATGCTTGATTTAGGAGCTTCCATAAATGTGATGCCCAGGTCAGTATTTCAGATGCTTGGCATAGGCCCTTTACAGCCCACTGGTGTGGTGATACAGCTAGCAGACAGGAGCCAGACCCACCCAGCAGGTATGATTGAGGATGTTTTGGTGAAGGTAAAGGAGTTAATATTCCCTGCAGATTTTTATATCTTGGATATGGAGGGAGATTATCTTGCACACCGTTCTCCGCTTATTTTAGGAAGACCATTTCTGAAGACTGTTGGTGCAGGATGCACCATATCGAACCTTGTTTTGATATTGGCAAAGGATTCAAAGTTAAGTGTTATTTGTGATCTAATGTTGTTACTTGAGTGTGCAGAAACAAAGTCCTAGCGAAGGGCTGCTAGGTACCTGGCGAAGGGCTGCCAGGAAACCAAGTCCTAGCGAAGGGCTGCTAGGCACCTGGCGAAGGGCTGCCAGGAAACAAAGTCCTAGCGAAGGGCTGCTAGGCACCTGGCGAAGGGCTGCCAGGAAACCAAGTCCTGGCGAAGGGCTGCCGGGCAAAAGTCCAACTGGAGGAGCCGGTTGGCACCAGGTAAATTCTCCCGAGAGGAGTAGGTGAGGACGCGTTCCCCTTGAGGGAACATTAGGCGTCGGTTCGACCTAGGGCTCCATTTTGGAGACCAAAAGGCAGAACCAAGACAGCTGAGGCTGTATAAATTAAATTAAATATTTGTTTTATTGTGTTTTGGACTAACCCTGAAAGCAGGACTGAAGGAACGTGTGTCTGCAGCTCAGAATGCCTCAAAGGAAAGAGGCAACTGCTGACCAGGGCGCCCGGAGTGTCCCGGGCGCCCCCAAGGTGAACACAAAATACAAAGAAAGCAAATGAACCTCGACAGTACATTCTGAGGGCGCCCCCGCTGTCCCGGGCGCCCCCATGGCAAACAAACTGAAGAGTTAAGCTGCTGCCGCGTCTGCACTGCGCACCCAGGGCGCCCCCGCTGTCCCGGGCGCCCCCAGCGCCCAGGGCGCCCCCAGCCTTACCAAGGAGAGCTCAGCGCTGCAGATAAGGTTTGGCCGGGTCAACCAGGGCGCCCCCAGCGTCCAGGGCGCCCCCGTCAAGGCCTTATCCCGAGGATTAAGGGCTAAGACCTTGACCGAGCCTCTTGCGGATCAAAAGCCACGTGGGGGGGCGCCCCCGTCGACCAGGGCGCCCCCAGGCACTATAAAAAGGGCCTAGACCCTCCTCTTCAACACACTGCTTTCATTCAACGCATCCAAACGCTCTAATACCACTTGTTGGATTGAGAAAGACCGATAGAGGGGGGTGAATATCGAAAAATGTTCGGATTTAAAAGAAAGAGTAAGTGCGCGGCGGAATAAAATCAAACAACCCAAACACCAAGGTTTTACTTGGTTCGGAGCCTGGGTCGACTCCTACTCCAAGGCCCACGGTCGTTGACCGTTTACTTTGGGCAATTCTATAGTGCGCAAAACGGTTACAGAGTGAGATTACAAAATTACTGTAAATAGAAATATACACTTTGTTTTACCAACTCCCGGTGTAGATCGAGTTTCGGTGCAGTGGGAGGTTGACGGCGCTTCGTTCTTGAGTCTTACTAAAATTACTTGACTTATCTTTTTGAAAGTACTTACACATAATCTTTTACTTGCTTTGGTTTCTTTTCCAGTCTGACACAATCCTAGGAAACCTTGTTAACTACAAGGAAATTTCCTTAAGTGTCCTGGAAATTTTCCAACTCAAGTAAATATTATTTCCAAAAGAATTTTGATAAGCCAAAATGATAGTATTTTGAAAATATATTTTACAAAGTTTTTTATTGATATAAGACCAAGGGGGAGAGTAGAAAAAGTGAAATTAAAAATTTCTTTCTTAAAATTTTTCCCCTTTTCAAAGAAAGTTTTTCTTAGAATGGTCTAAAACATAAGAAGAAGAATTTCATATTAAGGGGGAGAAAAAGGAAAGAGAGAAAGGAGTTTTTTTTTAAAGTGCTTCAAAAATTTCGAAGTATTTTTAAGTGTTTTTCAAACTTTTTGAGTACATATTTTTCTCCTAAGTAAAATTTTCCTTAGTAAACAAATTTATTCCCAATTCTCAAAATTTGAAACTTTGTTTAAGGAAAATCTAGCTTCAAAAATGTTGCCTAAAATTTGAAACAAGTTTTGGTAGTGAAAATGCTTTTACTCCATTTTTTGAAAAACACTTTGTTAAAGACATGAAGCACTTAGGAAAACTCAAAAATCCCTGTTAGATACCTTGAACACCCATGTTTGTTTTTGATATATGTCAAAGGGGGAGGAAAGGTCAAAGTTAAGGATCTTGCAAGTATTCAGGGTTTTAGGGGGAGTATGAAAAGAAAATTTTGAAGAAATTTTTTTTTTATATACTTCATTGTGTTTTTTCCTATACTTCATTGTGTTTTTACCTTCTTTTATTAATTGTTATAAGTTTTTACTTAACTTTGAATTGTGTTGCCATAAATCAAAAAGGGGGAGATTGTTGGTGCAGGATGCACCATATCGAACCTTGTTTTGATATTGGCAAAGGATTCAAAGTTAAGTGTTATTTGTGATCTAATGTTGTTACTTGAGTGTGCAGAAACAAAGTCCTAGCGAAGGGCTGCTAGGCACCTGGCGAAGGGCTGCTAGGAAACCAAGTCCTAGCGAAGGGCTGCTAGGCACCTGGCGAAGGGCTGCCAGGAAACCAAGTTCTGGCGAAGGGCTGCCGGGCAAAAGTCCAACTGGAGGAGCCGGTTGGCACCAGGTAAATTCTCCCGAGAGGAGTAGGTGAGGACGCGTTCCCCTTGAGGGAACATTAGGCGTCGGTTCGACCTAGGGCTCCATTTTGGAGACCAAAGTCAGAACCAAGACAGCTGAGGCTGTATAAATTAAATTAAATATTTGTTTTATTGTGTTTTGGACTAACCCTGGAAGCAGGACCGAAGGAACGTGTGTCTGCAGCTCAGAATGCCTCAAAGGAAAGAGGCAACTGCTGACCAGGGCGCCCGGAGTGTCCCGGGCGCCCCCAAGATGAACACAAAACACAAAGAAAGCAAATGAACCTCGACAGTACATTCTGAGGGCGCCCCCGCTGTCCCGGGCACCCCCATGGCAAACAAACTGAAGAGTTAAGCTGCTGCCGCGTCTGCACTGCGCACCCAGGGCGCCCCCGCTGTCCCGGGCGCCCCCAGCGCCCAGGGCGCCCCCAGCCTTACCAAGGAGAGCTCAGCGCTGCAGATAAGGTTTGGTCGGGTCAACCAGGGCGCCCCCAGCGTCCAGGGCGCCCCCGTCAAGGCCTTATCCCGAGGATTAAGGGCTAAGACCTTGACCGAGCCTCTTGCGGATCAAAAGCCACGTGGGGGGGCGCCCCCGTCGACCAGGGCGCCCCCAGGCACTATAAAAAGGGCCCTAGACCCTCCTCTTCAACACACTGCTTTCATTCAACACATCCAAACGCTCTGACGACCGCGCTCTGCTCCGGAAACTTCCCGACTCAAGAACGAAGCGCCGTCAACCTCCCACTGCACCGAAACTCGATCTACACCGGGAGTTGGTAAAATAAAGTGTATATTTCTATTTACAGTAATTTTGTAATCTCACTCTGTAACCGTTTTGCGCACTATAGAATTGCCCAAAGTAAATGGTCAACGACCGTGGGCCTTGGAGTAGGAGTCGACCCAGGCTCCGAACCAAGTAAAACCTTGGTGTTTGCGTTGTTTGATTTTATTCCGCCGCGCACTTACTCTTTCTTTTAAATCCGAACATTTTCCGATATTCACCCCCCTCTATCGGTCTTTCTCAATCCAACAAAGACTGCTAGAACCAAAATTGATGTATATGTCGGTACACTTTCCATGGAGATCGGAGACACGGTGGTTCAGTTTAGCCTTTTTGATGCTATGAAGCATCCGAGAGAAGATCACTCCATCATGAGCATGGACATTCTTGAGGAGCTGGAGCAGACAGGTCTGGAGGCTGAGGGATTTTTATCTGATTTTTCTGGAGGAGCTATTGATTCGGAGGAGGCTGAGAGAGTACTTACTGCTGAGACTGAGGAATTTTTAGAAGACATTTCAGATACATTTCCAGCTGGAGAGATTTTTCTAGGTGTAGGGGATTGCACAGAGCCCCAAGGATCACCTATTTTTCTTGAAATTCTAAGTGTAGGGGATTGCACAGAGCCCCAAGGACCACTTATTTCTACTGAAGAAGACCAGAGTGAACTGAAGTCATTACCAGGCCATTTGAAGTATGCATATCTAGGAGTGGAGCAGACCTTCCCTGTGATTATTGCACAGCATTTGGAGTCAGAACAAGAAGAAAAATTATTGCAAGTCCTGAGGCACTACAAAAATGCAATTGGGTGGACTTTATCAGATATACCAGGTATCAGCCCAGCTATCTGCATGCATAGGATATTTTTGGAAGATAATGTCAAACCTGTGAGGCAACCACAAAGGAGACTTAATCCACTTATTTTGGATGTTGTAAAGAAAGAGGTGACTCGACTTCTACAGGCAAGTATCATTTACCCTATTTCTGACAGTCAGTGGGTTAGTCCTATTCACGTGGTGCCCAAGAAATCTGGAGTGACCGTGGTGGCGGATGAAAGCAATGAACTAGTGCCCACCAAAATTAAGAATTTCTGGAGAGTCTGCATTGATTACAGGAAGCTCAACAAGGTCACAAGGAAAGATCACTTCCCTTTACCTTTCATTGATTAGATGCTTGAGAGACTGGCAGGGAAGTCGCACTATTGTTTCTTGGATGGATTTTCAGGCTATTTTCAGATTTGCATAGATCCAGAGGACCAGGAGAAGACTACCTTCACTTGCCCCTTTGGCACATTTGCCTACAGACGTATGTCCTTCGGACTCTGCAACGCACCTGGTACATTTCAGAGATGCATGGTAAGTATATTTGGTGAGTTGCTAGAGGACTGTATGGAGGTATTCATGGATGATTTTTCAGTTTATGGCATGTCTTTTGATTCATGCTTAAATAATTTGTCTAGGGTTTTACATCGTTGCATTGAAACTAACCTTGTTCTTAATTTTGAGAAATGTCACTTTATGGTAGAGCATGAGATTGTACTTGGACACATAGTCTCTCGGAAAGGTATTGAGGTAGACCCTGCGAAAATCAGTGTTATTTCTTCTTTATCTTACCCCATATACATACGGGATGTTCGTGCTTTTCTTGGACATGCAGAATTTTACCGCAGATTTATTAGAGACTTCAGTTTGATTGCTCGACCCTTGACACGACTTTTGCAGAAGGATGTTAAGTTTCATTTTGATGAAAAATGCAAGGAAGCTTTTCATAGGCTCAGGGAGGCTCTTACCTCAGCTCCTATTATTACATCACTTGACTGGACTCTACCATTTGAATTAATGTGTGATGCTTCTAATTTTGCAGTGGGAGCTGTTCTAGCACAGAGGGTAGATGAAGCACCACATGTCATTTGCTACGCCTCCAAAACCCTAGATGCCGCCCAAGCCAACTACACCACGACTGAAAAGGAGCTTCTTGCCATTGTTTTTGCTTTGGATAGATTCAGATCTTATTTATTGTGCTCACATGTTATTATTTTTTCTGATCATGCAGCTCTCAAATACTTGTTGAAAAAGCCTGATGCAAAACCCAGATTGATCAGATGGATGCTCCTACTCCAAGAATTTGACCTGGAAATCAAGGATAGAAGTGGAAAAGAGAACTTAGTTGCAGATCATTTGAGCAGACTTGAAGGAGATGGATCTCCTACCACCATTGATGATGATTTCAGAGATGAGCACTTGATTTCAGTGCATGGTGAGACACCGTGGTATGCAGACCTAGTTAACTTTCTTATTGCACATGTATTTCCCACTCAATTTTCTAAGGCTCAAAAAGATAAATTAAAAAGTGATGCAAAGTTTTATGTGTGGGATGATCCTTATTTATGAAAATTTTGTAATGACCAAATAATTAGGAGATGCGTACCAGATCATGAGTTTTCTTCTGTCCTTACTTTTTGCCATTCATCAGCTTGTGGGGGGCATTTTGGACCCCGGAGGACTGCCAGGAAAGTACTAGAGTGTGGATTATACTGGCCCACCCTTTTTCATGATTCATATGTTTTTTATAAGAATTGTGATAGATGTCAGCGAACTGGGAACATAGGAGCGAGACATGAGATGCCCCAACATGCTATACTTTACTGTGAGATTTTTGATGTTTGGGGGATAGATTTTATGGAACCTTTTCCTGCATCTTATGGTTATCTGTATATTTTACTTGCTGTGGATTATGTTTCAAAATGGGTGGAGGTCATTCCCTCCAAGACTGATGACTCTTCTGTTGTTTGTAGCTTTGTTAGGTCACACATTTTCTGCAGGTTTGGAATTCCAAGAGCAATAATTAGTGACCAAGGATCTCATTTCTGCAACAAACACATGAAGGCACTGCTGAGCAAATATGGGGTGGTACATAAAATCTCTACATCCTATCATCCCCAAACAAATGGACAGGCTGAGATTTCCAACAGGGAGATAAAATCCATTCTAGAGAAGACAGTTGGGCCCACTAGAAAAGACTGGAGCAAGAGGTTAGATGACGCACTCTGGGCCTACAGAACAGCATACAAGACACCGATTGGCATGTCACCCTACCGCTTGGTTTATGGTAAGGCTTGTCACCTCCCCGTGGAAATAGAGCACAAGGCGTATTGGGCGGTGAAAGCTTGTAATTTCGACGCTACCAAGGCGGGAGAAGAAAGAAAATTGCAACTTCAAGAACTTGAAGAAATTCGGTTGGAAGCATTTGAAAATTCAAGGATTTACAAGGAGAAGACCAAGAACTTCCATGACAAGCACATTGTGAAAAAGGACTTCCAAATTGGCGATAAGGTTTTATTGTATAAATCAAGGCTCAAATTGATAAGAGGTAAGTTGAGGTAAAGGTGGGAAGGTCCATTTATTATAACTGACATTTTTCCCTATGGAGTTGTTGAAATTAGGGATGAAGCTAATGGATTTGTGTGGAAAGTCAATGGCCACCGGCTCAAAAAGTATTTTGAAGAACTAAAGGAGCTAGAGGTGGATGATGTGTACATCGAGGACGCTATCTACCTAACTTAAGGGGGGTTCACTTTCTCTACATTTACATTTCATTGTACATATCATTTTCATGGTTCTAGGAATAATTTTTTTCTCTTTTTATAGTAAGTAGTTGATAATAAATTCTTAGACAACATAACATGAGTAAATAGACTTTGTAAATATCATGTTATGTCTTTTAGCACTTTTGCTCTTAGTAAATAAATGTATCCCTCTAGGTTATCTCCATGTCATTTTAGAGTCTTTTGAAAATAAATTAAATTTGGTTGTCAAAACTTAAGGTTTGAGCTCATGGATGAATTCTTGGATGCTTGAGTACTATTTTGCTTTAGATTCTTAATTGAGGATTTGAGATGGATTATTTTTGCCTAGTGAGAATTAGCCTTATATTTGTGACACACATATGTTATTGAACTTTAGAACTTGCTTAGGTTCTTTCAAAACCATATTTCAATGATTGGATCACATCTATAGAGGCTAATCCATTTGTTTTCCTTTCCACATCAATTTTTAGCAATAATCATGTTTATTCTCTTTTTCTTTACTTATCTCCTACGCTTACCCATTTTTCTATGGATTTGTTTGCTTGGGATGTTTTCTTGATGCTACTTGCCCGAGACGGACAAAGATTTAAGTGTGGGGGAGTGATTAGTGTTTTGAAAAAGTTTTGTATCAAGAAGGCATTTTGATCCAAAGAAAAAAAAATTTGCAATGGAAGGATGTAAACAATTACAATTTGAGTGATGTTTGAATTCCAAAAAGGAGTGGTTGAGTATGTAAGCAATTGAGACATTTAGAATTCTCATCACTCTTTGAAGACCCACACGAAAAAAAAAAGAGACAAAATCTGCAATGAGGAGAAAAATGGCACCAAATGAAGAAAATTCTGTGCCAAAAAGAAAAAAAAATCTGTGAGCTACTTTTGGGCAGAAATTTTGGGAATGAAGCGGTACTTTGCGAAAGGAATCAGCCACACTTTGTTGGAGGCCTGAAATGCAGCTGTACAATCTGAAGACAAGCTGAAGTGAAGTGGAATATAAGCTGAGAATCTAAAGAAAAATCTGTGCCAAGAACACCAAGAGTTGATGTGAAGCATGTTTTGATCAAGGATTGAATTGACTGCAGCTGTTCTTGGCTAGGAAGATCAGTGACAATTTGCTAGGATCCGAATGGCAGCTGAAAATACTCTGAGAGCTACTGAATGATACAAGCCAAGGTCGAATGAAGCTGTGGAAAATCTAGAGTGAGCTGGAAAATGCAGTGAAGTTTAAGCAGAAATTCTGAGCTGCTCTTTAAAGAAAAAAAAATTTGAAAACACTGCTGGAAAGATGAATTGCAGTCGAGATACTTTAACCTTGAGCTTCTGAAATGAAACAATCTGAATCTCAGCAGAAACAATCCGAAATGCAGCTGAAAAGAAAAAAAAATCAGAAGGTTATGTTATCATCAAGACAATTTTGCATCAAGATGAAGCTGAATTGAAGTTTTCTTGGCTGTAAAATCAGAAACGTTGAGAGGAAATCTGGAATGTAGCTGTGCAGAACTGAAACTAGTCATTGCTGGATTTAAACAGAATTTGGAGAAAGGCTGAGCCAAAAACAGAGCTGAAGCTGAATTGCATTGCAAGCTGTAAAAAAAAATCTGAGAGAAATTTTTTTTTTTTGAAATCTGCCGACAGTTGACTTGGAGTTGCTAAATGAAACAAACTGAATTTAGAGTAGTTGCAAGATGCTGAAATTTGTTGAAGAAGTGTGTTGAACATGTATTGGAAAAGTCAGAATTGAAAGAAAAAAAAACAAGAGGAATTTAAATTGTGACACCACAAAATCAGTTGTGTACCAACTTGAGACTGAAATTGGTTTGTTTAGGCTATGTATTCGGAAATTGAGTCCATGAAAATGCCAGAAATTGTTGAGCACATCACAGCTTATCAGAACAAGAGAGATATGGCTACTTGGATTTTCAGATTAAAAAAAAAAGAATGAAACAGTGAGGAAGCAAGCTATCAAGCACATTAAGTGGAAGAAGATGTTTAGATGTCTGAATAATCTGGAAATCTTGGAATATTACATCTGGCATAGCTTGTAGTGTTTGTTGCTAAGTGAAGTAGCTATCCATTGGAAGTTCTCCATATCGGGACAGTACAAAAGAAAAAAAAACTGGGAACTGAAAACAGCATGTAGTATTCCTTGGAAGCTCACGGCAAGGGTTGAGTTGAAGCTGATATCTGATAGAAAGTTGAGCACATAAGGACTGAACAGGCAGCTGAGCATTTAAAGTAGAGAAAGAAGAAAAACAGTTCGGAAGCAAGGTTGAAGTTTTGACCATTTTAAAGAAAAGATGAGGAGATTAAGTGGCACACAAATGAAGACTTGGCACTATTAAATCATTGAAGTTTCTCTCATCCGGATTTAAACCTTGCTCCAATACATTCTGACCTTGCTAGAGGATAAAAGAAAAAAATATCAGAAAAGAAGAGGGAACAAAACAAGTTGGCACGCAAAATGGAGAATTGGCACATTGAGAACAAATGGAGTTTTCTTCATCCAAATGAAAAACATTATCCAAGTTTAACTCCATCACACTTTTGATTTCATTAGAGAACTGACAAGAGGGGCAAGGCACACTGGAAACATTCTTGAGCATTCAAGTCTCCCACTTTATCAATTTTTCCATTTTCTTGGTTTTTACTCCATTTCTTACCATTTTCCATGTTTACACTTGTTTTTTGTAGATGTTGATCCTAATCATGAATAATGGTGGAGAGTAGATAACAAGCAAGCCTATGGTAGTGCAAGAAGCATGTGTGTTTGAGTGAGCTCCACTTCCATCATCTACTTAGAACTTAAGGAGAGAGTCACCCAAAATTTTCCTTGAAAGACTAGTGATTTGAATTCATCTCAATGACTCATGATGGGTGAAAAGGCTAAGTTGTTGATTTAAGGACAAGATACTAATCCATAGAGCTTAGATTTATAAGAATTGACGACCCTAGGTAATTTCTTTTCATTTGCTTCTAATTATGCTTAAGAAAGCCTAAGGGATACATACTTAGTGTTTTCGCGAGACGCTCAAGCTTAAGTGTGGGGGAGTTGATAAGTACCATTTTGTTGATTATTTTAATTGCTAAAATCCATGTTTGACCCATGATTTACTTGCTTAATTGTGATTTTTACCCTAGGTTTTAGAACTTCCTCTTATTTTGGACTTAATTACAAATTTACACAAAATTGGATTATTTGGCCACTAAATTTTTGATCTATTTTTGTAGGCATGAAAGGTTCATGGACCTAGGGCATATTGGGTCGAACTTGAGTCGGAAGTGACCCGGATCGAGTTATCAAGATTAGGATTAAATCCGGGTCGTCCGATTCAAAAGCGGCTAGATCTGAGCCATCCGGGACCATCTGAAGCAATCCGAGCTAGGGTTAAGGTTGATCAAGCACTCTGATCAAGATCTGAAGGTTTCATCCCAATCAGAGCTCATTCAACCGTTGGATCAAGCTCGGAGGGCTCTAGATCGTCCATTTAAAGATTAGGGTGATCTGGACCATCCGTTACAAATCCGGAGGATCCGAGCTACCACGAGGCAGATCCTGACCCCTGATCATCATCATTAAAGTTTGGCTCAAATCAGAGCAAGATCAGCTGTTGGATCTCCTCCGATCAATCTGGGTCGTCCATTCTTATGTACTTAAGGAAATTTTCCCAGCTCCTCAGCCTTGTCGCGTCTTCGCCGTTCTTCATCGTCTTCATTTTGTTCTTCACAGTTTCTTCAAGTTCTTCATCCAAGAAGGCGTGACCACCTCCATTCCATCCTTAGATCATCATCTGAATCCTTGGAAAACAGTTTCGATCGAGAATTCATCTCAAATTTCATCCGGACAGAGGTGTTTGAGGGTTTCGGCATTCTCTGTGGTCCAAGCATTGAAATCTTAGCTACAACCCATTTCCGACGATCTGAGCCACTTGTAGGGGTTCTCAGGTGAGCTCAGGTTGTCTCCAAATCATCATCGCAGCTCAACAAACTGACATTGAAGAGTTCGGATCGGAATTCTCCCAGCTGAAGCAGTTTGAGCAGAGTTGATCGACTGAGGCTGATTTCCACTGATTTGCTGAGCTTAGGGGTTCGAGGCTAGCTCTTGCTTGACGACCAAGGAGATTTTGAGCTCAGGAAGGGATCGAGGAGTAGTTTCTTCAGTTTAAATTTTGTTTTAGCTGTAGTTTTCATTTCTGCCGCAATCTGTTATGTTTTCTGCAATTTCTTGTATTAGCTGTTTAAGAGTGGTTTCTGAATTGTTTAGCTTAATTAGGTTTTGAATCTTCAAGTTAAATAGTTTGGTGAACTTGTTAGTGATCAATCGACTTTAATTTTAGTATATTTCTCTGTTAACAGCTTGCGTGCCAATTTCAATAGCATGCCATTTTAATTCCTGTGTTCTCCTTCAGTTCCGGAATTTGTATCAGAGTAGTTTGTTTTCTAAATCGTCTCTTCATTCAGTAAGTTGTTAAATTGCTGCATTCGAGCTAGGAAGATGCTAGTTAGTTAACATAGAGCTTAGTTTTGGTTGCCCGCAGTTCCATTTCAAGTTTTAGTTTAGCTAGTGTATCAACTTAACTTCTGCTATTTAGTTTCAGTTTCAATGTGTTAAGCTACAAACATTAGCACAATTACAAGACTATGGGTTAAGCTACAAAGGTGTGCAAGTGTTGTGTGACAACATTAGCACAATTAACCTAACAAAGAATCCAGTCCATCATTCTAGGACCAAGTATATTGAAGTGCGTCACCACTTCATTAGGGATCATATTGCTAGAGGAGATATTGCACTCTTACATGTAGAGTCCAAATCGAATCTAGCGGACATTTTCACTAAACCACTCCCCGAGAATGAATTTAGTTTCTTAAGAAGGGAATTGGGAATGTGTCGCGCTTCATAGGATAAACAAACATTTAAAACCCTTCATGATCAACTCAAATTGTTGGGAATAATTGGGTAACTTGGGGGCATCTCACATAAACTATAAGGTTCAACAAAACGTTTTTGTTTGCTAGAAATAGGGTGAGATGCTAGGATCAAGTTAATTTCTCAAAATGTCAATGCATCCCTTGAGAAATTAGGTTGACGAGATAATAATCACTAAGTTGACCAAGTATGGGGAACACCAATGCATAACATATGTGTACTTGGCTCCATGATCATACTTGGACATTCCAATCAAGGAAACTTGATTGGAGACTTTATATTGATACAAATTTGGGTGACAATTGATTGGATGTTTGTGTTTGAGTTTGCCTTCACTTTGGTGGAGCAAAATGATTTGTTAGACCCATAAGGACCTTTGATTCTTCTTAAAGGATCAATTATAGTCAAGGGATCACTTCCAAGATCGATAATTTTCATTAGATCTTATCAGAAATCGATAGGGAGTCTGAAACTGAAATTTCAGATCGTATCAGAAATAATCCTGATACCTGATCGGTCACCGGACCGATCAGGAGCATGTCTGATCAGTCCAACTGACCGATCCAGCCGAATTGCGATAACCCACTACATTCTCTCTGTGTTGGCCTGGATCGGTCCATAGACCGATCTGGCCCCCTGTGGTGATCGGTCCACAGACCGATCAGGAGGCTCACAGAAAACCTCCTGAACTTACTGTCCGCAGCCTGATCGATCAGCCGATCAATCAGGAGTTTACCTGATCGGTCACCTGACCGATCAGGACTAAGCCAGTCCGATCAGGCTGGAACCTGATCGGTCTGGGAGCTCCCAGATCGAACGGTAATCCGTTCGATCACATTAAATTGCGGTTGGTGGATCGATCCACCAACCTCTTAACTCCCGTTTTCCCTTACTCCCAAGCCCTAGCCGACCGAAACCCCTCATCTTCTTCCTCCTTCTCTCGCGCGTGAGTTCCTCTTCTCCCCGTGCATGTGAGTTCTTCTTCCTGCTGTTGGTGTTTTCAGCAACTCCTAGCTGCAAGCTTGTGATCTGGTTTTCCCTGAGCACGTCCTATGCGCCGTTCCATTCTCTGCAAGGTTTTTCTCTCGACTTGAGACGTGTTCTTCTGAAGTCAATCAACCTCATGGCCCCTAAGTAAGTGTTTGTGTTTTGATTACTTCATTCGTCACGATTTTTGGAAGCTAACCATGGTATTTTATGTTGTGATGTGTGTGCCATTACCGTGACCTTCTTTGCCATGACCCCTCAATTTACTGATTAAACTTATCTGTTCTTTGTGTCCTTGATTGAATGATCAATCTTGTGTGGTTTACTTTGGGTTGTATCGTGACCTTCCCATGATCCTACCCTACTGATTAAACCTAATCTTGACCTTACTTTCTTGTGATCATTCTTATGATTAAATTGATCCATTTATTTCCAATCCTTAGGAAATCTCATAAAGGCAAAGAGCCGGTAGAGGGCACCTCACAATACAGATCTCCCTCATCCTCTTCAAGACCGCAACCACCCCCTCATACAAGATTTCAAAATATCCATTACGCACTAGCCTTTGAATATCACACTTTCAAACTCATGCCCTGTCGAACGGTGGACAGAGCATTCATTTACGAACACTGTCCATCGGTACAGCGAATCATTGAGTTTTATGAACTTCAGTCCATTCTCTTTCTTGAAAGGCCAATCAACTTTGATTTAGTCTCCGAATTCTATAACAACATGGTCAATAGAGAGGGTTCGGGATGGAGGACCCGTGTCGCCAGTATCAACCTCAATTTTAACTTATCAGCCTTCACTGCATTTCTTGACTGTCAACGATCTGATAATAACTATTCTCTCTACCCTTATCTTCCAGATCCTCTACCGGTTACCTTTGATGAGTACTTTTTCGGTCATCCCAGATCAAGGGATCTCAGAGAGGATGCCAGTGATTTCCTCACATTTGCTGCCCTCAGGCTTTCTCCCACTGATTATGTCCTGTTTAAGATCATCACTAACTGCCTGATACCTATTACCTCTAAGCCTCTTTCTGAAATTCACTCATTTCACTGCTTGATGCTGTACGGGATGCATCGGCGGTTAGACTTTGACATTGTGCCCACCATCTTCTTCTCCATTATCACCTACAGTCAGATCTGCAGTCAGACGGTTTACATGCCATTTGGCCATATCATTACCGCCTGGCTTCATTCGGTTGGTATTGACGTATCACAGGGCAGGATCATGCCGATGGTTCGGCAGGACTGCCGACTTGACCGACGCACATTGGCACAGTCTGGCATCGTTGTCGGCCCACAGGGGCTGAGGTGGAAGGATAGGAGAGGTGTAGGGGAGTTACCGAGAGCAACCCATGATCAGATGCATCAGGAGCCGCCCACTGCTGCAGAGGGCTACTATGAGTCGGATCCTGACCTTTGCTGGCAGATTGCCGAGCTGGAGCAGACGATCCAGCATGGTCTGCATGTCTCAGAGCTCTGGAGACAGGAGGTCCGGTCTGGGTTTCAAGCTTTCGACCGCAGACTACACGTGTTAGAGTCCGACGTTTCTGGGATTCGCTCCCGGCAGAGGATATGGCATGAGGAGTGGCACAGTTGGGCGGTCATCTGTACCAGCCTTCATCCTCTAGAGCGGCGCCTTCCAGTAGCACTGCACCAGGGAGCGTTATATATATTGATGATACATCTGATGACGACCCTGCTGAGGATTGATTTGATCTTGGTTTCATGATTTATGATGACTGTTTTGACCTGATGGCGATATGTCTGTGGTCTGACTATCATGTTTTGGTGATGTACTTGACTTTGATGCTGTGTTATGCATCTGATTTTATGACTGACCCGGATATGCCTTGCTATATTATGCATTATTATGCTTATTCTTACTCCATGTTCATATGATACATATGATTGTTTTGCCATGCTTTATATTTGTCATATGGTTTCATATGCTTTCAAAATTCAATCATACCTTTGTTGTTTTGGGATAACCCCTAGGATTGAGGGGGAGGTTTTATTTTTAAACTTAACAACCCCTCTCGACCCTTTTCGGTGTTTGACAAAGGGGGAGAGTGAGGTTGGTTAAATTTAGGATGATTACAAGCTTAATTATTGTGGGGGAAGGATCCTGATTCCCTTATGAGTGTGAAATTTGTAACTATGGATTTCAAATCCCTAAACTTCAATCGGGTTGTCAAACAACAAAAAGGGGGAGATTGTTAATGCAGTCTGACCCTGATTGTTATTTTGGTGTTGACACCGATATTAGTTTAGGTTGATGAGATGATTATGATTAAGTCCTGGTTGGGGACTGGGCTTTGGGTGAATGAAAAAGTCCTAGCTTGGAGGGCTAGGTGTGAAAAGTCCTAGCCTGGAGGGCTAGGTGTGAGAAACCCTGGCTTGGAGGGTCAGGTCCTAGCCTGGAGGGCTAGGTGGATGAAACCCTGGCTTGGAGGGTCAGGTCCTAGCCTGGAGGGCTAGGTGGATGAAATCCTGGCTTGGAGGGTCAGGTCCTAGCCTGGAGGGCTAGGTGGATGAAACCCTGGCTTGGAGGGTCAGGTCCTAGCCTGGAGGGCTAGGCGGATGAAACCCTGGCTTGGAGAGTCAGGTCCTAGCCTGGAGGGCTAGGTGGATGAAATCCTGGCTTGGAGGGTCAGGTTCTAGCCTGGGGGGCTAGGCGGATGAAACCCTGGCTTGGAGAGTCAGGTCCTAGCCTGGAGGGCTAGGTTGGATGAAATCCCGGCTTGGAGGGCTAAGTCCTAGCTTGGAGGGCTAGGTTAAAGTCCCGGTGAGTGAGACTGGGCATGGAGTCTTGGTCCGGAGGACTGAGCACGAGTCAGGGGAGGCTGGGAGCCAGTTCTCCTGACTTAGAGTGGGTTTAGCCTTGCCTGGATCGGTCTGGTGACCGATCAGGGAAGTTGTCACGGAGTTCCCTCGTGGATCGGTCTGGTGACCGATCCAGCGATGTCTGATCGGTCTGGTGACCGATCAGGGAGCATACAGTGAGTTTGGAAAACTTTCTGTGTGACTCCTGATCGGTCTGGTGACCGATCAGGGATACTATTCAGATCGTTCTAGTGAACGATTAAATGTCGCGAGTTCCTCACTATGACCGATCAGGATGCATCCTGATCGGTCTGAGCATGTCCTGATCGGTCTGGTGACCGATCAGGAGGTTTGGACTGCGAAGCTGGGAAATCACCCTGCAAAGGGGTGGATCGGTCTGGTGACCGATCCATGACTTGGGAACGGTCTGGTGATCGATCCCGGAGAAGTTACGATTTCTGATTACGCGTTGGGGACCGATCAGGATGGAGCCTGATCGGTCTGAACCCAGCCTGATCGGGACCGATCAGGAGTCACTCTGATCGGTCCAGTGACCGATCAGTAGCTGGCAGCTTTAATGCAAAAACGCTGTCAGAGCTCTGATTACGTCTGTTTCTCTGCTGATTCACTACTGATCTCTGCTCCTAACTTCTGATTATTGATACTCCATTAATTTGCTGAGCTAATGAGCTGCTAAGTGTGGAGGTTACTCAGGTTTACTTCAAGGGAGTCAAACTGAGGCTTTTGCTATGATAAATTCGGCAGTTTTCCATCTCAGGTTGCAACGAACGCTGGTGACGACTGGCAGCTGACAGGGGCTCGACTGGGGCTCAGCTGAGGAGAGCTCAGGGAGTCCGGGAGAGGTCAGGGTAGCTGGGTTGTCTCAGATGAGCAGCTGGAAGCTGCAGAGGAGCGTCTGTGGCAACGCAGATTAAGAGATGATATGAGAAGTGGTGAAGGAGCAGTTCTCCACCATTGAAAGCTTGGCTCCATCACTTGTGCGATTACTCTGATCTGTTGATCCATTGTTTGTGCAAGCAACTGTGAATCTTGAGCTGATACTTGAGGACTTGGAAGAAGCAAGGAGCTTGGCGAGTCCATCAGCAAGAAGACACGAAGAAGGGAGTTCTTGCGTGAGATCTGTGTTGAGTGGAGCTCGGTGAGAAGTTCGCTTGTGTTCTTGCGGTTCTAAGTGCTCAGTAAGGTTCCTTCTTGTGTTTCCTGTACTTAATACTTTATCTTGTTGAAACGCTGTGGAGAGGTTACTCCACCGAGAAGGAGGTTGCACTCTATCCGGATTTTTCGGGGCTTGATCTACCAACGATCAAGGGATCGCCCACCTTAAGGGCACGCCAAGGAGTAGGGGAAAGTTATCCCTGAACCTTGTAAATCCTCTTTGTTAGCGTTTTCGTTTGTCTTTCATTTCTGCACTTTGTTTTTGCTGTTATACTCTGTATTGCTTCCACTGTGCTACTAACCCTAAGTGCAAAAGATCAAAAGTGAAAGTCATTTTTGTGTCTAGCTATATTCACCCCCCCCCTCTCTAGCCATCCAAGTTCCAACACCCCCCTCTCCCATGTTTAATGGTCATTGGTTATCTGACAACTGTTCTCCTCTCTGTGAGGCCGATAACGACCATTATGGCTATTAAGTCCATCATTACCATGCGTTACAGGCAATAACTACCTGCTAAATTTCCTATTTTGGAGGGGTGCTTGAAGCTTTGTTCTCCTCCCTAAGATGTGTTGGATCGAGTTGGACCGGCTAGAGGGGGGTGAATAGACGGTAAAAAAAATTATGAAAGTGGAGGCACTCGTCTTTAAAAAAAAACTTGGTCGCAACTAAGAACGTTGCTTCCAAGGCAGTGGACGCTCAATTAAAATCTCCTTGTGGCAGAGAAGCCTTACAACAAAAGCACGCTAGACTTTAGAGAGAATTACAAGAATGAATTGAATGAATGAAAATTAAAGTAAAACCTCTAAGTCTATTTATAGCCTACGAGAATAAATCTGGATTGTTGATTGTTGATGACTTTTCTCTTGGACGTTGATCCATGGATGTAATCTGGATGGTTGATCTTGGATGGGATTAAACTGCATCCATTGGATTTGATTAAAGGATAATCTAACATTATCCTTTAAGAAATAAAGTTTAATTAAAACTTTATCTTTCCTCGAGATGGATCGAAACTCCATGTCGCTGTTGTAATCTATAAGTAGTAATATCGGCAATATTTTACTACTATCGCCCTTTATCCCAAATGGTAAGTGGGTTAGTGTGTGTTGTTGAGGTCTCGGGTTTGATCCTTCTTAGCACCAAATAATTTTTTCTTTTCTTTTGGGTGCTTGGACCAGTCTTTTTGATTCTTCGTCTTCTGGGTGATTTCCGGCCAACCGGAGTTAGGCTCACCCGAACCCGACTTCGGCCTTTCGCCCCTCGAGCGTCCTTCCTCCCGGCTTCTCGTCCCTCGGACACCGTGCACGTCCTTCTCGCTCCACCGACGTACTCTTCGCAGCTTCCGCGTCCCTCGGATTGTACCGAGCCCGTCGGCTCACTTCCCCGTACAATCCTTCTCGTCCGCTACGTCTTACGCTCGACTTCCTCCGTACCTAAGTTCCTGCGCACTTAACAGAGGGATTAAAACCAACAGGACCTAACCTAACTTGGTTGATCGCATCAAAACCAACCGGGGCACCAACAATCTCCCCCTTTTTGATGTGCATCAACCCAAGTTTAGTTAGGGATAAACAACAAACAATAATAATATTGTAACAGAATTAAGCATATAAAAAAAATAAAAAAAATTTGCAATCATGTACATAACCTCCCCCGAACATAAAATATCTCCCCCTTTGATCACAGCAAAAATGGGACAAAAAAAATAGGGAAGGGAAAATATAAAATTAATTTTCTCTAGTAAACTCAGATCGAAATAATCTCTTAAAAAAATATTTGATAATACAATAAATGATAAAGGACATAAAGAGAAAAAATATTAGTCAATTTTATTTTTCATAAATACCAGAAAATTAATTTAATATTGATTTTGGGACCCAAAATAAATTTTCATCTACGGGTTAATCAAAAACATTGGAGAAATATAATTTCTAGGAATTTTCCTAATCTGGCCCTTATGATTTTTAACATACCAATTCAGATTTTCAGGATAAAAATTCTTTTTAATTCTTAAACATGCAATATCATTTTCTAATTTCTCCACTAGATTCTTCAAATTTTCATTTTCTGTTTTTAGTTGATCGGATAGAACAGATGAGCATACAGTGTCAAATCTTTCTTTTAACTCAGAGTTTTCTATCTCCAATTTATTTATCGACTTAAGCATGGATTTTATTACCGAGTAGAGTCAAGCAGGTGGAAGTAGACATACCTCACTTACCGGGTCAGTTTCGAAGTTAGGACCTTCCTCTTCATTGCTGCTTTCTCTCGAGGTGCTTTCTTCATCTTTGTCTTGGTGGCTTGCCATCAATGCAAGTCCGACGAACTCTTCGGTTTCCGATTCATTTGACGAGGTCTCATCCCAGGTGGTTTTTAGTGTCTTTTTCTTCTTTGGCTGGTTCTTGAGTTTAGGGCACTGATCTTTCAGGTGTCCCTCCTCATTGTAGTTGTTGCATCGGACCGTTCGTTTTTTCTTTCTCTGCACCTTTTTCGAGCGGTTAGTATTAATGAATTTACATAATTTTCTTACTGCTAGTGTTGTTTCTTCATCATCCGCTGAAGATTCTTCGTCGAGTTGGATCTTCCTTATGTTTAGCGTAATGTTATCAGCTTTCCTGTTCTTTTCTACAAAGCGAGATTCGTGAAGTTTCAAAGTAGAAAATAACTGTTCTAACGACTTATTTCTAGATCTTTTGAAATATAATACGCATCGATTACCGAGGTCCACTCCGGGGTTCTCGGAAACGCGTTTAGAGCGTACCTTTGAGCATCACGGTTAGTTACCTTTTCTCCAATATTTTCGAGGCTTGTGATTAGTTCTTTTACCTTTGCATGTAATCTCGCAACAGATTCTCCGTCTTCCATCCGTAGATTGGTCAGTCGGCTTCGAAGAACATCTCGTCGCGCAAGTTTTGCCTTCGAGGTTCCTTCGTGCAGTTCGAAGAATTTTTCCCAAAGTTCCTTCGCCGATTCGTACTTACCGATCCGGTTCACATCTTGCTCTGGGAGGACGGTCAGCAGATGAAATTCTGCCTTTCCATTTGCTACAGCATCAACTTATTCCTTCTTGTTCCAAGAATCAGGATCATTGATCTTTCCTTCATTGTCTTTGGGAGCTGCATAGCCATTTTTCATAATAATTAATAATTCATAATCCGTAGTAAAAAATATCTGCATCTTCCGTTTCCATGCCGCGAACTCCCCCTCAAACTTAGGCAGGTATATCGCTGGTCCAACTATCTTAAAATTTGCTGCAGTTGGCAGTTAGTCCTTTTGCGGCGGCCTCGCTCTGATACCACTTGTTGGATCGAGTTGGACCGGCTAGAGGGGGGTGAATAGACGGTAAAAAAAATTATGAAAGTGGAGGCACTCGTCTATAAAAAAAAATTGGTCGTAACTAAGAACGTTGCTTCCAAGGCAGTGGACGCTTAATTAAAATCTCCTTGTGACGGAGAAGCCTTACAACAAAAGCACGCTAGACTTTAGAAAGAATTACAAGAATGAATTGAATGAATGAAAATTAAAGCAAAACCTCTAAGTCTATTTATAGCCTACGAGAATAAATCTAGATTGTTGATTGTTGATGACTTTTCTCTTGGCCATTGATCCATGGATATAATCTGGATGGTTGATCTTGGATGCGATTAAACTGCATCCATTGGATTTGATTAAAGGATAATGTAACATTATCCTTTAAGAAATAAAGTTTAATTAAAACTTTATCTTTCCTCGAGATGGCTCGAGATGGCTCGAGATGGTTAGCGTGTGTTGTTGAGGTCTCGGGTTCGATCCTTCTTAGCACCAAATAATTTTTTCTTTTCTTTTGGGTGCTTGGACCAGTCTTTTTGATTCTTCGTCTTCTGGGTGATTTCCGGCCAACCGGAGTTAGTCTCACCCGAACCCGATTTCGGCCTTTCGCCTCTCGAGCGTCCTTCCTCCCGGCTTCTTGTCCCTCGGACACCGCGCGCGTCCTTCTCGCTCCACCGACGTACTCTTCCGCAGCTTCCGCGTCCCTCGGATTGTACCGAGCCCGTCGGCTCACTTCCCCGTACAATCCTTCTCGTCCGCTACGTCTTACGCTCGACTTCCTCCGTACCTAAGTTCCTGCGCACTTAGCAAAGGGATTAAAACCAACATGACCTAACCTAACTTGGTTGATCGCATCAAAACCAACCGGGGCACCAACAAGATGTTCTTTGGGTTCTACTTTCCCGAGTTAGTCTCGGGGTTTTACCTCCCGGACTGGTCTCGGGAACCTTCCTCATTCCCCCGAGACAGTCTCGAGGCCCGACCTCCTGGTTTGGCCCCGAGAACCTTCCTCCATTCTCCCGAGATAGTCTCAGGGTCTGACTTCCCGATCTGACCTCGGGTCTCTAACCTGGTCGGCACTACCACGTAATTTTTTCATGCCATATATCCTCTCAAATTACTTATCCCTATCAATATCAATTTTCATCATCCCAGCAGTAATCCCAGAATCGACTCCAAACAATTTCTCAATTAGCTCCCGGAGTCCTGGATGAAAGAAGAAATGAGTCACAGTACAAGTCCAATAAAAATATTCCATATTTAAAAAAAAAAAAAGCACACACCTTGAGAGTTGGGATATAGAGTAGTTCTCAAAAGGTTTTAAAGTAATACGATTTCCATCCCAAAGAAGGAACTCATGAAGTTATTCTTTACTTTTGAATTATCGGTTTGCGGTCACATTGAACTGTGAAAAAAACAAGTTTTATAGTAGTGTAGTTCCCTTAGTGTCTTTTACCATTGTTTAAAATCTTGTTATTGTATCCATCTAACCAACAATGAATTACTAATAACAATATTTCCCAATACCAAATGTTGTTAATTGATTTCCTATTGTTTTTGTTTTTGCTGATATGGCGTAATATATCTCAGTATCTTCTCAATGTGCCATATCTACCTTGGCCAACGGTTGGAGACAACTTTCTGCAGTTGTGATTACTGGCCATGATCATCTCAAGATAAGCACAAATGATAAATTTGATCAAGAGTATTACTCTGGATATCCATTATGTTTATCAAACAACATAAATCGGCCACAATAGCTTCATAGGTGGAGATGCAGTTTGCTACATATCACCTCCTAAAAGAAATCATGCTACCTATACAACTTTATGAACAAATGGCCATAGTTAGTAGCCTATCCAATAGATTTGACTGGGATCAAGCCACCAAATGACTGGTAAGACCACCTGGCCACCTGAAATAAATTCCATTTTTATGATGAGCAAGTCAAAGGTTATATTCATCACTTAACATATGAAAGCACTCAATATAATTAATGAATACTTCATTTTAAAAGGGTATAAATAGGAACCAAAGGCATCCATAATTCCTCTTACGTCAACATTTTCTTTTCAAGAAGTTGCTCTGTTAGCTATGAGTCCTCAGGGCTGTCTACTAGTAGGATGGTTGCGATATTGAAGGAGGGGTCAATTGCACATCGGAAATAAAAGTCAAAACAATCAATCATACTACTATAGGGGTACAATAGTTTACTTGGTTCATGGTCTCCTAAGGCTAGAGTCCTAACAATACCAGAGATAGAGAAATCTCTTATAATAATTTTTTTGCAATCTTGAAAATAGTTACAGAACAAAAAAGAACAAGAACGAAAATCTCTCTGAAAAACGATCTCTTCTTCTTCTTACTTTTTGGAATGAAGTACTGATGAAGAGGAATTCTTCTAGGAGTTCTTTCTTACAAAATGAAGTTTTCAACAACTTTATATATATAATCTTCAAATGAACAAAGCTGCTTCACAAATCTTTAGGCATCAATCGACTACCTGCATCAGAAGACTCGGAGTTGTACTAGAGATGCCCTGAAAATGGAAATCAAGAAGAATTGAGGAAGTCAGAAGCAAGGTCAGGAGATTCCCGGTATAGACACTCTGATGCTCAAGTCAGTCAACATGAGGCGGAATGCTAGAGTAAATGAAAATTCAATATATACCGTGGAAGAGACCCCTATATATATATATATACAACACTTCTGATGACCCTTCATCATCGAGGTGTCACATCAACGGTAATAGAGATGTTATATCAATGGTTTTCTTGTAAGAGATCAATTAGTCGATGGCTAATCTGAGCAGATCAGTGTTTAGACAATTGGGTCACTGAACAGCTAAGTATTGGGCCTGTAGACTTACTAAGCAGCTGAGCTTGTCAGTGAAGTGTGTCGGTGTTTAAGAAAGTGGCAGGATGATGTCATTCTTATCTTATCAGTGTTTAGTAAAGTTGTATGTTGATGGCCTTAATGATGTTTACATGGAGGCCCAATAGGGAAACCCCTAAAAGTGAGATCAGTTTGACCCAATAAGATAACCTGGTTATAGTCCGAGTCATGGTAAAGACGGTTGATTGAGCCCAAGTAGCTAAGACAATTAAAGAAGGGAAGCATGTATGCCTAACGGTCGTGTGTTGGTAGACAGGCCAGTCGATCAATGATGTTTGGCCGATTCAATGGGTGCTCAACCTTATTGAGCTAATCGGTGATATTGTTGAGTTATATTGGTTGGATAAATAGGCCGCCGATCAGCCATTTGAGGTGGCATACTGATCGGTGGTTTAGATAGTCAGTCGATCGATAAGAATCTAACAAGTTGCTTAACTGGTCATCCACGATTAGGTGAGTCCTCCTGCACACAGGTTAAACTATTGTTTGGTTGCTCGGCCAATCAATGAAGGTTACGCTAGCCGTCTGGCCGGTCCATCGCCCGATCGGCCAAACTAATCTGTCTTATTAATATTCTACTATTCCTTTAACCTCTATTGTCATGTACCCTCGAGTTGGCCTACGTCAGTCGTTTGACCAGAACTTATCCTACATGGTTGAGGAACTCAAAGCTTCCCATATCACATGATATAAAACTTCAAATTAACAGTTAATACCTATCTGAAATTGCACATTAGTAGTGGCAAAAGGCGATTCGCTCGCCTTCAGCGCCCCCGCCAATCTGTCTTAGGGTCAACACGAAGGAAGTAAATGACGGGGTTATTAACTTGGATGCTATGACTAGTGCTTGGAGAAGACGGGCATACTGACTTTATCAAATTTTGACTCCAAAGCTCATGGGATCAGTCTATTGTTATGTTCCTAACAGTCAACTGATGCCAAAATCACAAACTAGTTCGTGGTTTAGCTGGATTAATCGACTACTCATCCATGTAATTAACTGACCAAAATCCTTAAACAAATTCATGCATGGTTTAACTACATCAGTCAAGTTCAATGCGCCTGATAATCAATTGATGTCAAAACCACAAATATATTCATGGTTTGACTCCATCTGTCGATCGCTGCGAACCTATGAGTTCACTTATTCTAGAATCGCTGACAGATTCATGGTTTGACTCTAGCCGATTGTTGTGTGTTAACACCTCAACCGGCTTTATGGTTTCTTTGTGCCAATTAACTATATTGCCATATCAATCAATTGCACATGTTGTTGCACCCCTCTAACCATCCAAGATCATGACTTCTTCTCCTTTGTTCAATAATTGACTGATAGACAATGTATCAATCGACTCTTCCACTATTTCTCATGCATTATAAAGTATGAGACACGCCTGACTTCTCTTTTATCTTCATCCCATATTTACTTTCTTTCCTACCTTATGCTAGAAAACCTTTTATTTACTACACTTGTCATGCTTGGAGCCATCTCATCTCGGAGCTTCATATCTTAGCATTTGATTACCTAACCTATTAGGGCTTTCTTTTTGCTAAAAATCTAACCTCCCATCTTCTTAATTTTCATCACCTTTCATCCGGTCACCAGTCTTGTTATAACTTCCTCTTTGCCCAGAAGACTCCAATCTTCTTGAACTTTATCATTTATGTCAAGTTGATTACTCTTACACATTTGACAATCATATGAGTACACAATTTATCTTAATTTAATTACACCACACTATGGAAGAAGTGTTGCGGATTTGGCCACGATAATGGTTGAGGTATCTAGAATGAATCCCATCACCTCGATTCATTCCACTAGTATTTTTTTTAATTTATTTTCGCTCTAAAGTTAAGTCAATTAGATTTTATCTTTAAAATTTAAAGGTTGGGTTATAGTATTTAAGTTAAAAAAACTAAAAAAATTTAAGTCCTCACAAGGTATATATTTAGGATGCCTAATAATATTTTTTTATTTATTTATTTTTAGCGTCAGGATTAAGCCAATTAGATTTTACCTTTAGAATTTAGGGGTTGGTTATAATGTTTAAGCTAAAAAATATTTAAAATTAGAAGAAAAAAAATTAGATACTCAAAGGTATAAGTATATGCATTAAGGGTTTAAGATTTAAGGAAATGTTCATTTTTAAAAAATAAAAAAAATAAATTGAGGCGTGGGCGGTTGTGAAAGCTTACCATTTGCAACATATCACGACACACGCACACATACATATCATGTATCTAAATCTTGCGAACCAACTAATTCAGGGATGGACGGTATGACCCATACTGCCCACTAAGTAAATAGGGAAGTGATCGTGATTGTCCGTCTTGAGCGACCAACTTCTTAAGTTTATCATCCCATTGGAGGAAAATATCCAACAGTGTGCTATAGCTGAGATTCCCATAGATGCCTGATTAACGGTTGGAGTATCTGACCATTGCATGAAAGCCTCGAGAGCACCAAATAAATATATAAACCTACATGGGGCATGATTACGCCAACATCAATGAGGTGTCTTCGACTCCAAATGTTTAGACTTCTCTCAGTCCAGTTTCAAGGGTCTCAACTCCCCCTCACTTTTCGAGGTTGATGCTTCTTCAATTTCATCCTCTAATAAAGAAACATATACTTACTTGGTTTCCACCTTGGATGTTTAAGCACCTCTCAACCTCTAAGTTTTCCAACGCTTAACCAATGAGTTCCTCCTTGGGCTCATATATCCTCCTTTTGTGTCAATGACAGATTGTAATGCATTTTGATCAACTTCTCCCATAAATCACAACCATCCTTGTGTTCATCTATTTTGCATAAAACATCGTTCCATAATAAATTAATCAAAATATTGATTACCTTGTTTCATGATCCACCTCTTCTTAAGAACCTTTCTCTTTTTCATCTTAGAACTTCAAAGCCATTCATCATGAAGAAATACTCCATTTGTGCTCTCCAATATGCAAAGATGCCTACTTAATTTGAAGAATAGTGGAAGTCATGGTTCATGTACGAATCCATCTCTAAACTCCATTGACTTAAGTGGATACTTCTAATCCCTAGCCTCATGCTCTCTCGGCATTTAATTCTTGACATGCAACAACCTAGCTCAGATTAGACGACTCAAACCTGTAACTCCTATATCTTTGTTGTTTGAAAGGAGGATACACCTCTTTAGAGCTTCTCTCCTTTAATACCATTTGTTCGACCGTTAATAACAACTAGAGAGGATGAATAGATGTTCATCAATTTTTCTTTTACATTCTCATCTATAAAGTTAGTATGCAATGAAAAATATAAAAAAGAAACTAAAAGATAAGAATAACTAAAAAACGCAAACCACACAAGTATGTGGTTTGAAATCTCTAATTCTTGCTCCAAAGTCTATGATTTATAAGATGGATCACTTCTTACAATAACTAGTATCTTTTCCTTTTTCGTACATTAATTTTTTTAAAACAGAGAAACTTCTTACCATATTTGTTGTTATAGAACAAAAAACACAACTTTTAAAGAAGGGCAATTTACCAAAAGGCGTATCTAAGAATTGGTATTTACCAAAAGGCGTTTCATGGTTTCATTGTTACCAAAGGGCGCACATATTTTAGTAAACTTCCTCATATACCCCTACCGTCAAGTACTGCATGCATTTCTCTTTCCCTTTCTCTTTCTCACTGTCAGTAACAATTTCCGAGACGGACCATAAAGAGATGTTCCTTTATATTTTGATTTTTATATTATGGAACCTCTCTCAAAACAATAAAATATTTAAAATAATTATTAAATTAAAACTAAAAGAACATTTCACCATTTCAGGCCCAACGTGGGGCTGAAATGTTTCCATTTCAGGCCCAACGTGTCCAATATTAAGGGTCTTTTCTCGATTCTTCATTATTACATTTTAATACCTCGGAGAAGTCCAAATAAATAATAGATAGCAAATTTGAACTTCTTGTAACCTCAGAAATCCACGGGAACTAAAATTTTTACAATCGGAGCTCTCTAGGTCAATCAGTGGCCTTTTAGAGTCATTGGGCCTGAAATGGAAACATTTCAGGCCACGTTGGGTCTGAAATGATTCCATTTCAGGCTCAATGACTCTAAAAGGCCTAATGTGTCAAAATTCACTGATTGACCTAGAGAGCTCCGATTGTAAAAATTTCAGTTCCCGTGAATTTCTGAGGTTACAAGGAGTTCAAATTTGCTATCCATTGTTTATTTGGACTTCTCCGAGGTGTTAAAATATAATAATAAAGAATCGAGAAAAAATCACACATTAGGCCTTTTAAGGTCATTGAGCCTGAAATGGTTGGACACCTATTGCATTGGTGATATCTAATATATAGATGGTTGGACACCTAAAACATAATCTCCTACCTCTTACCTCTCTATTCATATGGAGTTTTCAGAAATCCAGATATGGGAGGTCCATCAGTGAGTTTTGGTCAAAACCCACTGATATGGCTAAACTACTCCTATTGCATTGGTGATATCTAATATATAGATGGTTGGACACCTAAAACATCATCTCCTACCTCTAACATCTCTATTCATATTGAGTTTTCAGAAATCCAGGTATGGTAGGTCCATCAGTGAGTTTTGGTCAAAACTCACTGATATACCTAAACCACTCCTATAGCATTGGTGATACAGCAAGATTAGAGGTTTTGGCACCCAAAATCTCATCTCCTAGCTCAACCCTATCTACTGATATAGGATTTTCAGAATTCCAGAGATGGGAGGTCCATCAGTGAGTTTTGCTTAAAACTCACTGATATATCTAAACCACTCCTATAGCATTGGTGATACAGCAAGATTAGATGTTTGGGCACTCAAAATCTCATCTCCTAGCTCAACCCTTTCTACTGATATAAGGTTTTCAGAATTCCAGAGATGGGAGATCCATAAGTGAGTTTTGCTCAAAACTCACTGATATACCTAAACCACTCCTATAGCATTGGTGATACAACAAGATTAGAGGTTTTGGCACCCAAAATCTCATCTCCTAGCTCAACCCTATCTACTGATATAGGGTTTTCAGAATTCCAGAGATGGAAGGTCCATCAGTGAGTTTTGCTCAAAACTCACTGATATATCTAAACCACTCCTATAACATTGGTGATACAGCAAGATTAGAGGTTCTGGCACTCAAAATCTCATCTCCTACCTCAACCCTATCTACCGATATAGGTTTTTCAGAATTCCAGATATGGGAGGTCCATCAGTGAGTTTTGCTCAAAACTCACTGATATACCTAAACCACTCCTATAGCATTGGTGATACAGCAAGATTAGAGGTTTGGGCACCCAAAATCTCATCTCCTAGCTCAACCCTATCTACTGATATAGGGTTTTCAGAATTCCAGAGATGGGAGGTCCATCAGTGAGTTTTGCTTAAAACTCACTGATATACCTAAACCACTCCTATAGCATTGGTGATACAGCAAGATTAGAGGTTTGGGCACCCAAAATCTCATCTCCTACCTCAACCCTATCTACTGATATAGGTTTTTCAGAATTCCAGATATGGGAGGTCCATCACTGAGTTTTGCTTAAAACTCACTGATATACCTAAACAACTCCTATAGCATTAGTGATACAGCAAGATTAGAGGTTTGGGCACCCAAAATTTCATCTCCTATCTCAACCCTATCTACTGATATAGGTTTTTCAGAATTCCAGAGATGGGAGGTCCATCAGTGGGTTTTGACCAAAACTCACTGATGGACCTACCATATCTGGATTTCTGAAAACTCCATATGAATAGAGAGGTTAGAGGTAGGAGATGATGTTTTAGGTGTCCAACCATCTATATATTAGATATCACCAATGCAATAGGAGTAGTTTAGCCATATCAGTGAGTTTTGACCAAAACCCACTGATGGACCTCTCATATCTGGATTTCTGAAAACTCCATATGAATAGAGAGGTCAGAGGTAGGAGATTATGTTTTAGGTGTCCAACCATCTATATATTAGATATCACCAATGTAATAGGTGTCCAACCATTTCAGGCTCAATGACCCTAAAAGGCCTAATGTGTGATTTCTTCTCGATTATTTATTATTATATTTTAACACCTCAGAGAAGTCCAAATAAACAATGGATAGTAAATTTGAACTCCTTGTAACTTCAGAAATCCACAGGAACTCAAATTTTTACAATCGGAGCTCTCTAGGTCAATCAGTGGCCTTTTAGAGTCATTGGACCTGAAATGGAAACATTTCAGACCCACTCAGTGGCCTTTTAGAGTCATTGGGCCTGAAATGGAACCATTTTAGGCCCACGTTGGGCCTGAAATGATTCCATTTCAGGCCCAACGTGGGTCTGAAATGTTTCCATTTCAAGCTCAATACCCTAAAAGGCCACTGATTGACCTAGAGAGCACCGATTGTAAAAATTTCAGTTCCCGTAGATTTCTGAGGTTACAAGGAGTTCAAATTTGTTATCCATTGTTTATTTGGACTTCTCCGAGGTGTTAAAATATAATAATGAAGAATCGAGAAGAAATCACACATTAGGCCCAACGTGCCCATTTCAGGCCCAACGGCTCCGGTTCTTCATTATTACATTTTAATACCTCGGAGAAGTCCAAATAAACAATGGATAGCAAATTTGAACTCCTTGTAACCTCAGAAATCCACAGGAACTGAAATTTTTACAATTGGAGCTCTCTAGGTCAATCAGTGGGTTTTGACACATTAGGCCTTTTAGAGTCATTGGGTCTGAAATAGAACCATTTCAGGCCCACGTTGGGCCTGAAATGATTCCATTTTAGGCCCAATCACCCTAAAAGTCCACTGATTGACCTAGAGAACTCTGATTGTAAAAATTTCAGTTCCCGTGGATTTCTGAGGTTACAAGGAGTTCAAATTTGCTATCCATTGTTTATTTGGACTTCTTCGAGGTGTTAAAATATAATAATGAAGAATCGAGAAGAAATCACACATTAGGCCCAACGTGCCCATTTCAAGCCCAACGGCTCCGGTTCTTCATTATTACATTTTAATACCTCGGAGAAATCCAAATAAACAATGGATAGCAAATTTGAACTCCTTGTAACCTTAGAAATCCACAGGAACTGAAATTGTTACAATCAGAGCTCTCTAGGTCAATCAGTGGGTTTTGACATATTAGACCTTTTAGAGTCATTGGGCCTGAAATGGAACCATTTCAGGCCCAATCACTCTAAAAGGCCACTGATTGACTTAGAGAGCTCCGATTGTAAAAATTTCAGTTCCCGTGGATTTCTGAGGTTACAAGGAGTTCAAATTTGCTATCCATTATTTATTTGGACTTCTCCGAGGTGTTGAAATGTAATAATAAAGAATCGAGAAAAGACCCTTAATATTGGGCACGTTGGGCCTGAAATGGAAACATTTCAGCCCCACGTTGGGCCTGAAATGGAACCATTTCAGGCCCAAAGTGGGGCTGAAATATTCTTTTAGTTTTAATTTAATAATTATTTTAAATATTTTATTATTTTGAGAGAGGTTCCATAATATAAAAATCAAAATATAAAGGAACATCTTTTTATGGTCCGTCTCGAAATTGTTACTGACAGTGAGAAAGAGAAAGGGAAAGAGAAAGAGAAATGCATGCAGTACTTGACTGTAGGGGTATATGAGGAAGTTTACTAAAATATGTGTGCCCTTTGGTAACAATGAAACCATGTGACGCTTTTTGGTAAATACTAATTCTTAGGTACGCCTTTTGATAAATTGTCCTTTAAAGAAACCTCTTAGTAGAGATGGAGTCACATTAGGCAAGTCCTAGACTGCAACTCACCCCAACTTTTTAAATTATTATTATCTATGAAAATTTTATTAAATATTAAATTTTTTAATAAAATAAGTAAATACACAAATTGAATCATCAAACATGCAGTGAATGTACTGATTTTTAATCAGATTGGAGTTAAACAAAATCCATTAGGTAGACATGAAGAAAAGGAATATGTTGATCTAAATCAAAGTTGCTTTGGTTTTGAGTTAACTAAGTCATGATTGAATAAAATTTAATTGGATTAAATCAGTTTAATCAATTTAAAATAAATTACAAAATTTGTGACAAAACTTAGGGTACGTTTGGTTTATATTTTTCAGTCTGTTTTCTATTTTCATTTTCTACAGAAAATGTGGCTTTCTGGAAAACATATTTGGTTTGCATTTTCCAGCTTTGTTTTCCAGAAAAAACATAGCGTTTTCTGGAAAACTGGAGAATAAAATAAAGTCATTTTCCAAAAAAATAATAAAATACGATTTTCTGGAAAATAAAAATAGAAAATGGAGCAAACCAAACGCCCCCTTAATCTCTCTTTTTTATTCTTTTCCTCTCCACAAACTCGTCAAGTCTTCGCGTTTCAGCTTCTTTATTCTTCTTATCTTTTCCTTCCTCCTCCATTCAACAAGGATTCTCTTTTATTCTCTCTTCTCACCTTTGTTTTTTTTTCCTTTCTTTGTTGTTTTTCAGTCTAGCGAATTTTTGTTTTACCTTTTTTTTAAAAAAAACTTCCATTTTCTTTTCATTTCATCCCTATAGTTGTTTTGTTGAAGAGTATAATATAATATAATGATTTTTTAATTATATTATTATTAATTGTATATTTTTATGATAATATGAAGGAAAATCTTGACGTAAGGATAAAATTGTTATCGTGTAATATAGATGTCACGAATTTGAGTCTCTAAAATAACTTCTTACAAAACAAGATAAAAATATATATATAAGATCATTCTCTGATATCCATATTGATAGGAGTTCAATTACATTAAGGGGCTGCTTGGTTGGGAGGGGTTTAGGGGTAAGGAATGGGAATGAAAGTTATTTCATTCCCATATATGATGTTTGGTAGGTGTTTGAAAGGGCTCAATGGGAATCAAAATAAGGATATCATATCCTAGTTTTGATTCCTCTCTCCCCCTTGGATATCAACTTTTCATTCCCCCGTTGCCTAAGCACGCGCGCGCGAGCCTCGTCACGCCGTAACCCTCTTCTCTCCTTATCGCCCGAGAGAAAGTTTCTCTTCTCCTTCACAAGTTTCCGCCGACGCTGAAGCCCTCCTGCGGTTTCCGTCCTCGTGCGAGCGAGCCTGACACCGACTCCCTCTCCCTCGCCAATTGCCCTCTTCTCTCCTCATCGTCCGACGCCCAACCTTTCTCTTTCCCTCTTCACGCGCAGTTTTCCTCTCTTAGTTTGAGTATCGCCGACCCTCCTTCCTTGCAGAGGTGATCCCTTCCAGCGCATCACAAAAGTGAGCGTCCCATTTGATTTAGGGTTTTTTCTCTTGGTTAGGTAGTGTTTTTTTCTATGAGATCCATGTTTAGTATTTGATCTGGTTAGAATCTTTAGGATTGGGATATTCGATTAGTTTTTCAGCTAGATGAAATTTAGCATGGTAATCTATTTTTCAACTACCTAAAGATTTTAATGTGTTCTAGGATGGATTATATAGTAATGCTTTTGAGAAATCATTACTGTAGATCCTATGAGAAAAATACAATTTGATAATTGATAGATGTCGTTTGGTTTTCTTTTGGATGTGATATAGGTGGAGTTTGACAATACTGAAAATGAAGTGAATTTTAATTCAATGTTAAATCAACAAACATCTGTTACATCTAGAGCATCTCAGTCTAAGGACAAAAGGAAATCATCCAATAATAAATTTGAGAAAGCTTCAAAGAAGGGAAAAAGTGCACAAGTGCAGAATATTGATTATGACTTCAAATCACTCTGTGATCGAGTTGATGGATTTATGCAGATTGTTAGCTCACATTTTGAGTCGATGTTATCTTGGATTCAAGGTAAATCCTCGAAAATGCCACAAGTGCTTTCATACTTGGACCTTGTGATAATCCTTTTGTTCCTCCTTTTGTGCTTTTATACTGGTGAATTGAATGTGAAACAAACAATGTCACTTTTGCAGTTTGAATTGTCACTTTTGTAGTTTGAATTACTTTTGATGTTTTCTTATCCTTGTGCTTATATTTGAACGAAAATTTGCAACTTAACTTTGTGTTCAAATAAGGATGTTGTGACTTGTGATTCCTTTTGTTTATGTCACTACTATAATTTTTGTGAACAGATTAGTGCTTTAGTGCCTCAACTACGTTGGTGAATCAGATTGATTGTTTAATACAATATGGAGTTTCAGCCATACCAAGGAAAAAGATTGGTAAGAGATCGTTCTTTCGATCAATCTAGAATACATAAGTATTGAATTAAAATATATATGAATCTAATATAATTATCATAAAAATATTCATTATATTATGTATTTTTTTAAATAAAATAGTTTTATTCATGAGTATGTAATTATTTTTATATTTTTACTAATAAAGATAAAATGATAATTTTAGTTGATATTCATTCCCTAATCTAAGCTAAACCAAACAACCCCTAATGGGAATAATACCTATTCCAATATCTATACCAAGCACCAGCAATCATTCATATTCCCATTAACCCCTCAATCAAATCCATTCCTATTTCTATTCTCGAATATATACCAAATGCCCCCTAAATTCAAACCCACCCAAACTCTAATTTATTGATTTGTCCCACCTCTCACAGCATCTATTACACAATAAAAAAAAATACAAACAAATATGGTTTGGTAAAAACAGAAAAGTTTGGTTTGTTTTAGGGATTAAATACAAACAATACAGTTTAGCTAAGCTGGTGTATTGTGCCTCTATATTTATTTCCGCGATTAAATTTGAAATTAAAGATGGCGCTCTAGCTTTTTAAAAAGGGTAATTAGGTCTTTGTGTGGGTAGGATTTCTTCATTTCGAGCAGGAGGTGGAGGTTATCGAAAATCCCAAAGAATGGCGAGGCTGGGCGTCGGCGGCGATGAGACCGCCGGCGCCGATCTGATTGAGAGGCGCGACTCCTCAGAGTCTTGGATGGAATTCTTATCTTCGATTCGACGACGCCGCTTCTCATCCCCCTCTCCTACCGCTTTCCTCACCCCCGCCTTCGACTCCTGCGCCGCTGCCACCCACTCCTCGTCCTCCAGTGGTGGATCCGTCGACTTCGACGCCTCCCTCCTCAGGTACACGCGGTACGGGAACCATATTTTTCCCTCCGACTCGTCCGATTTCCGGTCGACGTCGACCAGGCGTCGCCTTCGCCGCCAGCTCAAGCTCCGTTCCTCTTCGGGTTCTCTTCCGTATGAATCGTCCACAGGTGGATGCTCATCCGTTTCGCCTCTGTCTGCGATCGACAACATTGTTCACACGAGGTCAAGGGTGCACATGACGCCTGTGAAGGTGGAGGTGGGGGAAGACCTGGTGGTGATGGACGGGGTACTGGTGAGCGACGCCGGATCTTCCAACGGTCGTGGTCATTTTAAGACGGAGTTCGGCCATGCCTGGGACGAAAATGCCTTCTGCCGTTACAGTTCTAAATGCCAGGTAAACCGTTGATAACAAGACTTATGTACAGTGTTCTGTTTCTCACAGTTGTTAGGGTTTGAATTGATATAATTCGATTGTTTCTTATAGAGTAGCCAGAATAGTAAATCTGGCGGAACAATTGTGGAACCAATATTTTTGTGTTATATATTTGGGAATTAGAATTGTTTTTTTATATATATAAAAAAAACTAAAATTGGGAGAAGTTGGATCTCACAATTTTGTTTTGATACAATATGAATTTCCTTCTCTTATTACTGATTTCCTTTTCGTAACTTTAGGCACCCCACCTGTGTACAAATAATACATATAGTTCAAATTATGATAAAGAGATTAATTTGCTTATTTATTTATTGAAAATATTTTGAAAATTTTAAGACCTAGAATTCCCTACAGTATTAGAGCCAATTTAACTTCTCTCCTTTCCCCACATTCACTTGGCATCTTTTCCTATTCCTCAACTTTGATCGTTTGTGGCATCATCATCTTCCTTATCCATTTGATTGATTTGGCCTATCACTTTCCAATTTCTTGTTCTTCTATCATTACCTACACCATTATGTTAAAAGGCTGAATTTGGAAGGAAATGAAAGGCTCTTCGCCTTCCCCAATTTCTAATATGGAGGATGATTATGATCAGAATGCTAAGATGGATGCTGGAGTTAATACGTTAGACACAAAAAGCATTTTTGATTAAGTTGTCTAATATCTGGGAAAAAAACTATGTATAGCTTTGATAGTTGATACATGAAATGAGAAAAAATAGATTGAGATGGTGTATATATGTTCAAAGGCATTCAATAAATTTTATAGTTAAAATGGTTGAAATGATAGAGTGCACGATAAGGGGGAGTGGGAGAGCAAAAAATATTGGGCAATGAAATAAAACTTTTGACAGTATAATATGAAAAAGAATAATTGATTTAAATATTAATACTGATACTAATGCAGTGTTATGTTTAATGGAGGGACAACATTCATGTAATTGACCCCAAATAGTTAGGACAAATACAACTTGATAATAATAATAATAGGGAAGAGGAGGAGTATCCGTTTTCAATGACATCCGGTGATTATCATTTTGGGTAGGTTCATGACATTTTTAGTTTGAGGGGAAGCACTAGCAAATTAATCACCACTTATATTTCATTTTCTGGTTATCCCAATTTTGTCTAGGTTCTGTCCTAATTTCCTTATTATTAATTTCTGCACCATCATTTTATTGCCCACTTGTCCAAAAATGACATCAAACTCTAAATCTAATAAAAGAAGTGTCTTTTTTGGCATCAGTATGTCATAATTTTCAGATGTGTCAAAAACAAGATTTAGTCTTCTAGTTGAACATTGTGCCACTAGTACTAGATGCTATGACTGCCATTGAATAACCCCTCGGCTATGGTGCAGCGGAAGAGCGACTAGTTGTCTCTCAAACACTCACAGTTTGATCCCTAGCTATGATGAATTTTGCAGGAATTTTTCTTCCAAATGTGACTCATAACCGTGGGATGTTGGGCTTCTAGACCGCTCGCCTCGAGCACTTCCCGATTTACCCTGGTAGTCGGTGAGAAACTTCCATGGGATTAGGTCGGTCATCCCAGGTTCGACGTTACCCAACATGGTTAATCATTTTTTTTTATGACTGACATTGAATATATCAAGAATTGCTTGTGGAATTTGGAATAATATTTTTCACAATTCTTTTTTACGCCTCTATTCTCTATGTTTGCAGAATTTTCTTATACTTTTGTAGATTTTTATCCGCAAGTGAAGTATGTACAGAATTATCCTTCATTCTTGCTCTAATAAATTCAAAATTTTACAGCTTGGGAAAGAGGAGCTACATAGTGTCCATGATGTGAAGCGCAAACCTGAGGTAAGCATTGTCGCTGATGGTTCTATGATCAGTGGTTTATATTCTAGCCATTCTCTTAAAATCATTTATTTTTCTTTCCTTTTGGTCACCCTTCTTTTTTAAGCCGACGCCACCTAGTGAGATAAGACTTGGTTGTTGTTGTTGTTCACCCATTTTTTCTTTTCTGTTTTTTTTTTGTGAAGCATATTACCATGAGGTTAACATGCTTCCCTAGAACAACTCAAAGTTGTGTTATATGCAGAGTTCTAATTTTCAAAACTTTGCTGTGTCTATTAAGGAAGAAAAAGAAAGCTAAACTCGGTTTACAACAATTTTAAAAGGGAATTGAATTCTAACATATAAAAGAGAACATTCTTGCTATATTGCTTGAAGAAAACAAAATTTTATAACATGTACAGCTATATTTTGATATTTTTCATTTAATATTTGATGTTTAGATCATACATTTGTTGGGGCATGAAATGTACAACTTATCATCTTTTATTTAGTATCAAGTGGAAAGTGTAAGAAGTAACCCTTTTTACTACAAGAAGAGGAGGCACAAGTCCATATACCTCATTTCCTAAGATTCACTATGAATATAATGTGAAGTCAGTAAAATGTTTTTAAAAGAACACAAACGAACTGGAGTTACAATGGTAGAACATAATGAGAAGTGAATCAAGTTTACCATGCTTGTGAATACCAGATAAATGTAAGTAAAATGAGGAAAATACAACTAGTTTCTTTTAAATTTCTGGAATTATCTAGAATTCCTTATCATCTTCATGCTGCTGTATGCCATCAAAGCTAATATTGTCTGTTGCATTCCAGCTATCGGCTAGGCATTTTGGTTGGAGCAGTAATCACTCATTTCCACCAGCTATTGGTGTTGCTGCTGGAGGGACTTCCAAAAATGTTGTTTTAGCTTCTTCCAATAATCTCTATAGCGCAGAGGCAGACTACAACAAGCTTGCCACTGGTTGCCTTTCTACACTAAAATCACTTGATCCTCATTTGATCCTCGGCAAATGCACAGAAGTAGCTGAAGAGACTGCTAATAATGTTCTTCCTCATCTGATCTCAAATTTAGCAACTACCGAGATAGATGGCAAACAGCTGTTGAAGCCTCTTTCTGTCTCAAGGTCAATAGAGCCATCATTTCAGTGGCCTCCAACAAAAACTGAGGATGCTAAGATAAATCAGATTCTGTATGGCCTCAACAAGCGACCAAGGCTCCCGGTCTTCACTCAATTCTGCCCAGAGTGAGTTCCTCTATTCCCCATCCTTACTCTTTGTGTTCTACTCTGTAGTCTTTCATTGATCCTCTTTTTCTTGCATACTTCATAGAGTTTGACAGAGTACATCATCTTTAGGTCCTTTAATGTAGTTTTACAGTCTAGATCAGAGGAAAATATTAATCACCACGCTCTTTGGCTTTTAATTTGCAAGGTCATTTCTAATCTCTTTAATTAGCATAATAGCATGTTAGAAAAAGGAAAAGGATGTTGGCAAAACCAGCCAATTTACTTGCAGCTCACCACTTTTGAATTCATTTCTGAGATAAATTTAAAATTTCAAAATTCCTTTGCCAGAGAAAGAAAATATCAGAGTTCGCAAAATTTTACATGAAGGGTTTTGACAAGATAGCAACATACAAAGTAGTAACTGCAATTGACAACGTTCAATTTGTCGACAAAGATGAGAAACATGCAGGTATAAGTAGTTAAATTTTTTATTGGAACAACGCTAATATTTTCCACTGTTAGAAAGCTAATAATTGTGAAACTTATTTCCAACCTTTAAAGGCAATATAGACATACTTGTTTCATATTGAATGGAAAAACATGCCAATGATCAGACATCAGACATAATCTAGCCTACGCAATCTGCCCCACTGAATAGGTAAAATCTAATGTTTTAGTTGGATTCCATGGACATTTTAAGCTGCATTGATGGAAGTTTCTTGATAGAGTTCTATACGTAATCTGAACCAGTACGATTCCATTTTCTCTAATTTCTTATGTAAAATCAATCTCAAAGTTGAACATAACTTGATGAGTTCTAGCATAAATTCTGTCATAGCATAGACAGGTTAACATGGATAAGATATGGATTATCGACCATCATATCTGTTACTTTTTTTATTATGCAGATTTAGCTGAGAGTATTCTGATTTAACAATTAGCCTTACTATGTCTCACGGGTTCCATTGTTATAGCGTGTTGGAATACTTTTCTTTCTAGTACCAATTTAATGAATTTTCTCAATAAACCATAATTAGAGTTAATACTGTAATCAATATTATCAAGTAATTAATTAATACCTTATTATTCTCAGTGAACATAATAATGTAATTAACTTGGTGCACCCTACTGCGTTGAAAAACTAAAAGTTAAAATGTGTTGTCTTGCATGGCCATCCAACCGAGGCACCTTTTGTGAATCTTTAGTGAAGTATCTTGTCAGTTCATTATATTTGCTACTTTGTGTAGGCATGTGGAAGAAGGAGCAGTAACACACAATGAACTCGTTGAGATGCAGTACAAGTGTACAACCTCAACAAATCTCAACATTTAAATGTTTGGGAGTTGCTATTGAATAGTAGTAGCAGTAAGGGATTACACAGATACAACCACGAGGATAGCAGTACTTTGGTTCTTGTGAATAATGCCAGTTTCATAATTTGGAAATTGAGACAATAAATTGAGACTGTGTACTTTTTTTAATGGTAAATCTGTTCATACAGTTGTCATTGCAGTAGTTCGTAAAGAATTTCCTTATACATATTGCTGATGTATATACAGCTGTGCCATGAGGGCAGCCTACTGATTGGCTGTGTTTGTACCTCAAGTTGATCTTAGTTGCCCTGTCAATCAATACTTAACAATTTCAAACCATGATACCAATATAGTTTTCTTGTAATGATTGTTAGTCAAATATTGATGCTTGAAGGCACAATACAAATTGAAGATTAAATAAACAAATTGGAGGCAACTGAAACTGATTGTTTTGAGATGAAGTTTTGCCTCTCTTGCAGGCTGAAGTTGATTTTCTCAGTCTTGAAGGGGTATATTGGTGTTAATTTTACTGCTGGCGCAATAGTGCTTTGCTGTTCTTTTGTAGAGACCCTTTCAGCTCTAACAGAAGTGAGTTGAGTTAACAACAGAATGATTGTGTGCCATTGCGGGGAGAAATCTTTCAAAAGCTTTGTGCATAACAGAATGGACTTGATATGTCCGTGCGCAACAGAGCAGAATCAACCATCAGGCACTGTATGGTAAAAGAAAATCTGGGATTATGTTCATACTTGGTTACAAGATATGTAATTAACTATATTAACATTGGAAAGTCAATTCAAGTGGAAAGGACTCGACTTGGGGCCAAACAAGTTCAAGACAGACAAAAAAAAAACATATTCATATATTACAAAAACAATGCAGGAATTTTGTCATCCTTTAGGCTCGACCATAGTTTGGAACCGTCGGTTCGACGATTCGGAACCGTCGGTTCGACGATTCGTGGGAGGTCGACCCTTAATCTTAACCGCCCAAGCCGGTTACGGTTCACGGTTCGGTTCACGGTTTGTCACGGTTCAAGATTATTATATTAAAAATTAAAAATTAAATTAAATCAGAACTCACAGAAAAAATTAATTAAAATTAATTATTTTTTGTTTTCTAAAAAATAAAAAAATACATATCAGAACTCCTAAATTGAAGACCCATCCATGAATACACTAAGGGAGGCGCCGGTTCGCCACGATGGCAAGGCTTCGTGGCGAACCGATTACAGATACCCAGCCCAAATGGCATGGCATTTGGGCATCTGTAATTAATCGTGGCAACCGATTACATAGCGACCCAAAAAAATCATCCCAAACCGACGGATAATCGCCGGTTCAGTCGAACCGGCGGTTAACCGCTGGTTCGGCGGTTTGGCTGCGCCAAACCGTAATCGGCCCGGCAGGATGCCGGGTCGGTTCCGGTTCGGCTCGACGAACCGGGTCAACGGGCCACCCGGCCCGTTGACCCGGGCCGGTTTCGGGCCGGGTCCGGGCTAGATCCGGCCCGGGGTCGGGTCTACTCATAAGGACATCATTTAGAAACATTTGAAAATACATGTAGTTCATGGCAAAGGCAAAAGAAATCAGAGCAAATAACTAGTGGGAATCAAGCTACTATTAGCATTCTTTAATGGGCCATGACACATTTTTGAACTATGCTGGATACTCCTTGGAGCACTAGGTAGCAAGGAAGATTTAAGAGCCAATTTAAAAGTAGCCCTCTAGTGTATTGTACTCTACTCTCCACTGGTGGCTTAAGTTGAATGAAGGTATTGACTTCACCTTGGTGAATCTTAAGTAACTTTAGAACAAGATAGGTGACCAATTGCAGCTCATGACACTGCTGCCTAGTCGACTGATCTCGATCATTCACTAGTAACTCAAATTCTAACAAAAATATATTGTTTGCTAGTAGATCATTCTAAGTTGATTATTTAATTGACTCCTATAGTATTCAATTTCTTAATTTTTTTAAGTGGCATTCGATTAATTTTAAAAATGATGAATCTGATATTTTTAATAACTTACTAATAGCGTCTTTTTTTAAAAAAAAATAATTAGTTGAATAAAGTTCAATTAATATTTTTTTTAGAAAAAAAAAATACCATTTGCTTCTGCCCTCGAGTCCACCACACCAAGGAAGGGTTGAGCTCGACCATCAAATTTCATGCCGCCTTGCGTACGCTTCCCGGTGGCATCTCCGGCCGGCGCCGTTCAAGCGCAAGCTTTCCGCTCCCTTCCCTCACCTCTCCGTTTTCTCACCGCTCAAATACATCTCCAACCCAGATCGGATGAGAACCCAGTCAATGAGGATGAGGCGAGCATGGTGGTGTTCGAAGGAGAAAGCATCGCCAATCGATCGTACTGGAGGAAGAAGATCCACTCGCTATGCGCAGACCATGGAGACGTCGACGAGGCCCTCCGGCTGCTCGACTGTCTTCGCCTTCGCGGCTATCGCCCAGACTTCCTCAACCTTGCCAGCATCATCCACTCCCTTTGCGCGGCAGGCCGCTTCGAGGAGGCCCACCGCCGCCTCCTTCTTTCCACCGCTTCCGGTTGGCTCCCAGACGAACGCACGGCTAACGTCCTCATCGCCCGCCTCCTTGATGCCGCCACTCCGCATCTCACCCTCCAGGCCGTGGCCCGCCTCATGGACGCCAAACCCGCCTTCGTTCCCTCCCTCACCAATTACAATCGCCTCATCGACCAACTCTCCTCTCACTCTCAACCCGTCGAAGCCCACGGCATTCTGATCGATATGAGGAGCAGAGGCCGCCTGCCCAATACCGTTTCCTACACCGCCCTCATCCACGGCTTCGCCAGAATTGGAGAATTGGGTCGTGCTCGACAGCTGTTTGACGAAATGAACGAAGCTGGCGTTCCTCCCAACTCTCTCACTCACAGCGTGTTGATCAAAGCGGTTCTCAGGAAGAGGAGATTCAACGAGGGGAGGGACTTGATGGTGGAGCTTTGGAAGAAGATGGAGGAGGAGAGTGATCCATCGGCCAACAGTGCCGCATTTGCCAATTTGATCGACTGTTTGTGTCGAGAAGGATTGTTCAATGAAGTCTTCAGTATTGCCGAGGATATGCCGCAGGGGAAAACTGTGAGTGAGTTGTTTGCGTATGGGCAAATGATGGATTCACTCTGCAGGGCTGGAAAGTATCACGGGGCTTCACGAATCGTATACATAATGAGGAAGAGAGGATTTCTTCCCAGTATGGCTTCTTACAACTGCATTGTCCATGGCCTGAGCAAAGGAAGGGGTTGCATGAGGGCTTATCAATTGTTCAAGGAGGGCATCGAGTTAGGCTATTCACCAACAGAGTCTACTTACAAAGTTCTGGTCGAGGGTCTTTGCCAAGAAAAGGATGTTCACAAGGCCCAGGATGTTGCTGAGTTTATGCTGCAAAGAGAGGCTGTCGATAAGACAAGAATTTACAATATCTTGTTGAGTGCTTTGCGTCTTCTTGACCATCCAAGTGAACAGTTGAATGTGCTTGTATCCATGCTGCAGAAGCATTGCCGACCAGATGTGGTGACTCTTAATATTGTGATCCATGGTTTCTGCAAGATTGGAAAAGTAGACGAAGCAAAGAAGATACTCGATGATATGTTAAATGGTAAGTTTACTGAGCCTGATGTGGTTACATTTACTACGATTATCCATGGTTTCATGCATGTTGGTCAACCTGAAGTAGCCCTTAATGTATTGAACAAAATGATGCCCAGATGCTGTTGTGCTCCTAATATTGTGACATATAATGCCATTCTTCATGGATTAATGAGGCTTCAAAAGGTCGATGAAGCTATGAAAATATTCCATGACATGTTAGGTAATGGTATCACTGCTGACAGCACAACATACACCATACTGGTTGAAGGATTATGCAACGCGGGACGTCTCGAAGAGGTCAAGAAATTTTGGGATGATATCATCTGGCCATCACAGATCCATGATGATTATGTTTATGGAGCTATCCTTAGAGGTCTATGCTCTTCAGGAAAATTTGAACAATCCTGTGATTTCTTATATGAATTAGTGGACTGTGGACTTGTTCCTGGGATTGTAAGCTATAACATTGTGATTGACTATGCTTGCAAGATGGGTCTGAAAAAGGAGGCTTATCAGATAGTGAAAGAGATGAAAAGGAATGGGACAAAACCAGATGCTGTGACTTGGAGAATTCTTGACAAGTTACATGATAAAAATGGCAAGGAATGCTTTATCAGTAATCCGAAATCTGAATTCAACACAGTTGCAGAGGAAGTAGAAATACCAGTGAAGCTTCAACATGATGTGAAATCGATCATACAGGAAGCGGAGTCCTACAATAATACTGGAAACCATGATAACCAATTGGAAGGCCTTGTAGATACATCCTTTGATAAACTACTTGAGGAGGATACTTGCAAGAATCAGAGAGATATAAAGCATACTAGCTTGATTGGAGATGCTGAAGCTGAAAATTTTAGGCATTCGGAACAGAAAGAACCCCTTTCGAAGATTACCAGGAGAATTTTTGGACTTCTCTAAGATATCATGAATTTTAACAAATGACGAGAGGGGGGATTCAGTGCCTCATACGGAATTTGGACAGCATCAGCATGCAATTAACACAGATTCAACGGGAATGTAGTGCCCCCGTAGCCAGAGCATAATGGTGCAGTAAGGATCCCTTTGTTCCATGGAAGCCGCACCCTTTTGCTTTAGAGAACATATTTCTAATGACTAATTTGCTGAGTGTTTTAGTATCTGATTTTGTAGAAAAATTATGAGCAATGGAAAATTCTTTACCTGATCAGTAGAAAATATGAGTTCCTCCTACACAAACAATTAGTTCCTCCTCCCCTGGCTTGTTGGCCGTACGTGTCTGATTTGTGATTGTCACAGAGCTTTGGAAGACATGCGTGAGTAATGGTGAGATATCTGATAGTATGTTTAATAGGTGTCCTTCCTGTGCAATAACTTTACTATACATAATATATACTAATTCATTATCTGTGCAAACTTACCCATTTGTAATTGCGTTTTACTTAAATGAAGTGGTGTATCCTTTATGAGTAAGACATCATTAGTACATGATTTGTAAGACATAGTGAGCAAGTATACACTTTTTTTGCAGTGTATTTGGTGTTGGAAAATTGATTTTCATAACTAATAAATGGAATATGGACATGGACAGTTAGATCATCATAAATTAATTTGTTGAGCAAATAAGAAATTAATATCTAATAGTATCTGAGTAATGAAAAGTTAGTCCGATACGATTAAATGAAAGTATTGACTCATACATCAGCTAAATTTATTGTTATGCATACATGAACAATAACTCAGTATGCCTGAATGTGATAGGAATTAATTCCAAAATTTGACTTCAAAAGGAATTGGAAAAACAATACAAGAAATGTGCACTTAGCTACCAAACATTCTAATCTATTGCTAAATTTAAAAGGTTCCATAATTGTTTTCTTGATCGTTGAATATCAGAGACCGTATTTGATCCTGTCGCAGAGTGAGTGGACTCCAAAAGCGGAGTGGTCCCTCGAGTACCGCTGATGCTGGCTCCGACCTGTAAGAAAATGACCAGTTAGCAAACCTGTCGGGAAAAGTCCCCGCAAAGCCCTCCGACGGTCAAGTCAGTATCCGCAAGAATAGAGCAAAGCAAAGCAATGGAACAGTGGACGAAAGCACAATAGCGCATACCTGCGAAGTGGAGAGCGGAGGGGCTTATATAGCCGAGGGAGCTGACCGCTCCTGTCTGCGTCCACCGTCCTTCTGTAACCGAATGAGACAAGGGCATGGGCGTTGTCAGCTCACAGGATGGCGCTGATCGCGCCGCTCAGTCTGACACAGCGAGGGGTGGCATGGCGCGGGGGCCAGGGTATGCTAGAGAAGTACGAAGTCACCGGGATATCCGCGACGTGCGCTCTAATGAGGTAAGGCCTGCGCTGACCCCCGTACCACGGCCAGTACAATGTCAGTGAGCGGATAAGAGAAAAGGATAGATCCTGCGGTAGATCGCCGACCGGCCAACCCGAGTGAAATCGGGTCGTTCAATTAATACCTCCGAGTGATGCTGAGGCACTCCCCGAGTCAGGGAGCACTCGGATGCGATCCATTTGTCTAGTCCCGCACCGCCTGATTAAGTCGTCGAGAGAACGCCGACTGGGACTCTGCGAGATGTGACCAGACGGCTCCAGGCTCGGCGTCGAGGCTTTGTGCTAAGGACGGTGGTAGCAAGTGTCTCGGGTGTCAGACGGGGTCGGACACTCGGCGACCGGCTCTAGGACTCGGGTCGGAGTACGCCTTATTAACCGCTCAATCGGGTGCCCCGGGCCGAGTGAACCCTGGGATCCCTACCCTGCCAACTAGACCAGTCCACCCGTACATGGTGGGCCCGACTTAGCCTTAGGTGGTGCCAGGCTGGCTGACCGAGCGGTACGTGAGCTAGGCCGAGATCATAAGCATCCCCTTCGAGTCTAGTCGAAGGAGGATGTCGAGTCCGACTGACTGGACCACTAGTTTAGAACGAGCCTGGCACCTCCGAGCGGGCGTCTGCCGAGTAGTCTCCATAGCGACTGCCCGATTGCCCCCTGGCCTGCTGGCTCTGTCCCATTGGTCGTCGTGTCTGTCTTGTCCTCGCCTCTCGCCGAGCCGATTCGAATCTCACGCATTAATTACCGTATTAACTGCCGAGCCACGTGTCCGCTAGCTACTGGTTTCCCGGGCGACGAAGCGGCCGCCGCCTGACACCGCGAGTGGGCGGTGCGCACGAGTGACGTCGAGCCTCGGGAATTACCGCGAGTTTGATCGGACGGTCCAGGTTTGATCCCGCCTTTTCCCTGGATCACCATCGGACGGTTGTCCTCGTTTGCTCGGCCCTATAAATAGGCCTTTACCCTCGCCGTTTTTACCATTGCCTTTTACTCCGACGTGTCCTGCTGCTCCCGTGCGCTCTGCTAGGGTTCCAGCGACTTCCAGCAACGACAATCTTCCGGTTATCTTCTCCGGCCAACTTTTTTCCACTCGGTCAGTCCTTCTCCTTCTCATTCGGTTATGGACTCTCCCTCGTCTCACTCGGACCCATGGTACTCTACCATGGTGTCCGAGCTCCACCATCACGACCATGACCAGATCCACTTGGACTACCACATTTCATCCGACCACCACCTTCGCCTGCCCGACCCAACCGACCGACCCGACACTGCCCCCTGATAAGTGTCATTTTGTTGATCATTTCATATGCTTAAATCCGTTTTTGACCCATGTTTTACTTGTGTAATTGTCGATTTACCCTAGGTTTTAGGATTTATACTCTTTATGGACTTAATTGCAAATTTGGTTATATTTGAGTTGTTTTGTCACTAAATTTTTGATCTACTTTTGTAGGCTTGGAAGGATCGTGGACCTAGGTTATGTTGCGTCAAGGTTGAGTCAAAGTGGACCAGGTCAAAGGAATCAAGCGTCAACTCATTTGGACCGTCCGATGCAAGAACGGTTAGATCTAGACCATTTGAGAACTTTTGATCAATCCGAGCTGGGATTAAGTTTAATCAAGCGATCAGATCAAGATCTGAGAGTTTCAGCTCAATCGGAGATCATCTAGCCGTTGGATCACGATCAGAGAGATCTAGATCATCCATTCAAATATCAGGTTGATCTGAGCCATACGCTACAGATCTGGCAGATCCGAGCTACCACGAGGATGATCCTGACCTCTAATCGAGATCTGGAAATTTTGAATCAAATCGGACAAAGATCCACCGTTGGATGAATCGGGATTAATCTCAGCCGTTCGCTGTTCAACTACTTAAACTGAAACAGAGTTCAGATCTGATGGTCGCGACCTCATTTCTCTTCCACAGTTCTTGAGCTCGTTTTTCTTCAGTTCTTCATAGTTTTCCTTGCAATTTTCTTCAGTGGAGGCGTGACCGACTCAATCACAATCCTGAAGCAAGATCTGGATCATTGGGAGAGAGTTTCATGGCGATTTTAGCTCGGAATTGTGCCGGATGCAGAGCTTCTTGAGGGTTTCGGCAGATCTGCATTTTGAGCTCTTGGATCTCAATCGCATCCATTTCCTCGCATCTGAATCGTCTGTAGGGGTTCTAGGATGAGTTCAGATGATTACCAAATCATCACCGCATTTTTCCACATCGAGATCTAAGCGTTCGAATTGGAATTTCCATCAAGTGTGCAGTTTCGAGCAGATTTGACATTGGAGCTTGCTTCCCATTGATTTGCGAGTTTAAGGGGTTCTTGGCTTGCCCTTGCGTGACGAACAAGGTGATCTCGAGACAAGAGAGTGATTGAGAGTTAATTTCCTTAGTTAATTTCTGTTTTTCAGATGTAATTTCAGTTCAATTGTCTTTCATTCTGTTTTTCGTAGCTGCTGTAGTTTCTGAGATCTGTACCAGTTCTAGTGGATTATTTCTTGTAGTTGATAGCTTTTCAAATCTACAAACTTGTTAGCTAAGTGTTTGTAACGTGAACAATTGCATTTACATCAGTTTGTTAGTTTCAACTCATTTCTGAATTTGAAATCATTTCTGCAAATCTGTTTTACTGTTGCGTATCAGTCCTTGTTACTTCGTATCAATTTTTCTTTTGAGATTTCAATCGGAAATTAGCAACAATTAGTTCTACGATATCTTCCATTAGATTTTAGATTTGCATTCTTAAATCTGAGCTTGTATGTTTGATTTGCAAATCGCTGCAGTTTATTTCTGCATTTGGAATTCTGCTTCTTGGAGAAGTCTCTGCATTTCTGAATTCATAGTTTCAATTAGTTGTTTCTGAATTAGTTAGAGTCTTTTCTGCAGTTTTATGAATCATTCTTGCAGCCAATTCGAGCACTTATTCTTACTTGTTTGTTTGTAGTTTTTAATATGCTTGAATTGTCCTACATTTCTGCAATTCTTTTACTGAATTACTGCAGTTTCTTTTCCTCTGCATGCCTACATTTTCAATTCCTGCTCATTAATCAAGTTTGAAATGTTGTTCATTTGAGTTGAGTTTTGGTTCATTCAATTGCTTCTTAAATCTGAACTTAGTTTGTTTGTTTCATACTCCTTTATTTCACACCAGTAGCTTCATTTTAACCTATAATTCTGCATTGGTTTAGTTTGGCACATAAACCTACCTTGTGTATCAATTTTGTTCCAATTTACTCCACTTTGTATCAAGATAAACTTCGGCATTAGTATCAACTGAAAAATTTCAGCCTCGTTTAATTCTTTTGCTTAATATTTGATTTGCAATTAAAATTAGCATTGTTTTCCCAAAAGATACCTAAGGCCCTTGATTGCTTAGGTTTCCAATTGCTTGATGTAATTAGTTGCCTTACACTTTGTTTAGCTCACTTAGTCGAATTTCCTACATTTTCTTGTGCTTTCATTTCCTTTTCATTGCATTGTCATTTTCATTTGCAAACAAAACCCACATCTTATTTGAAACCCAAAAACGTTGACGACACATAAATGCAAGCATGAATCACACAATTTGAACTAGTCCTTGGAAAAATACGACCTGTGGCCCCTTTACTACGCTTTTCTTCTTTGATTGCAAAAAGGGTTTCCAGCTTTCATTTATAAATTTCTAAATTTGAGACCCACATTCGTGACAGTCATTTTGGGTCCATCAAATTTTTGGCGCCGTTGCCGGGGAAGCAACTAGTTGATTTGTTTGATTTTTGCTTGTATGCTTTTGATATATCATTGGGTTCTATTTTTTGTTGCTTATTCTTTTGTATACGGGTACTGCCATTTTTCTTGTTTGTTTTGTGACAGGACTGCCAGTTCAGAATGTTTCCATCTACTTACCAGCAGTCGTGTCAACAATTCCAACAAAATCAGCAACCAAATCAAAATTTCCAACATTCCTGTGAAAATTTTCAACAACCTTTTCAATATTCACAGCCATGCGATCAGAATTTTCAGCTACATACCCAGAATTTCCAGCCCATGCAACTTCCGTGTTCACCACCACTGAATGGGCAGCTACAATTCCAACAGCAATATCAGAATTTTCAGCCTCAATACCACCAAAATCAGCAAGTTCAGGGAAGCTATCAAAATTTCCAGCAGATGTCTCAGCCTTTTCAGCAAGGTTTTCAGCATCAACAGTCAACATTTAACCAAAATCAAGATTTTCAGGGGAACTATCAGGAAGGGCAGCAGTTTCAAAATTTTCAGCAACCCTATCATAGTTTTCAGCAAGGTCCATCAAATTTCCAAAGCAATTTCCAGCCATATCCTCAACAAATTCAGCACCAAAATCAATACCAACAGCCCCCACATCAATTTGAGTGTTCACCACCACAAATTCAACATTTTCAGCAAGATTTCCAGTTTCAAGGACAAAATTTTCAGCAAGACACTCAGAATTTTCAGCCCCTCCCATTTCAGCAGTTTAATCAAGGAGGCTTTGATGATCCTGATTGGGATGAGGCTCTACACCAAAGGATGATGGAGATGTGTCAACAAATCCAACAACAACAAGAACAACAACAACAACGGTTTCAAAACATACAAGATAAATTGAATCAGATAAAAGCCCAAATATCAGAACAATTAGCTTCTCAAGCTGCTTTTAATTCTGAGAGCCCCGGAGTTGGTTTTATATCAGTTCAAGGTGACCCTAGTGCATGGCAAAGTCCTTCTTCAATTAATCTTGCAAATTTAGTAGTAGTAGAAGAAGAAGAATACATTAAAATCTGGGCACCTACAGCATGCATCCCTCCGGAGATTCCTACTCAAAATCCATTGCCAAATTTTTCAGCTCCAGAAGAAGAAATTGAAGCTCCACAGGACCATTCTAGTCTTTTATTTTGTGATGATAGTGTTATTAGTGGTCCTAATTTTTCTGATACTGTTGTTGCAGATATTACAGAAGAAGAATGCATAGGAGATGATTATATAGGTGTAGGGGATTGCACTAAGCCCCAGGGACCACCATCATTGACTGATTTAGAGAACGAACCAGAAAGTGTAGGGACTTGCATGGTGGAAGCAAGCACCCAAGGATCACCAGTTGATTGTCCACCAGAGCCTGAGGCTGAAGAGGAGCATGAACATGACCAGGAGGAGACCACAGATACATCTACTATTATAGAACCTTCAGGTATTATCCAGCACGCTCAGGTAAGTATTTCTCCTTTTTGTTCAGGAAAATTCAGCGAGGTACCTAGTGATGAGTTTATTGGTTATGATGAATTTATTGATATACCTTGTGTAGAAATTGCTTGTGCAAGTTCAATAGAGGTACCAAACATTGATTTCATTGGTTGTAATGTATTACTTGATACATCTCTTGTAGATATGGGTTGCGAACAAATTTTAGAGGAACCCATAATTGATGTAGTTTGTTATGATGATATTCTTGATACATATTATGCTGATAGTGGAAAATTTTTAGAAAAACCTGAAATTGAAGTTGTTTATTGTGAAGAATCTCTTGCTATTTCTTATGCTGAAATTGAGTGTGAAATACTTATGGAGGTACCTGAGATTGATTTGATTGGCTGTGGAACATTTCCTGATACACATTTGATGGATTTTGATTGTGAAAAATTTTTAGAAGAACCTGAAATTGAAGTTGTTTATTGTGAAGAATCTCTTGTTATTTCTTATGTTGAAATTGAATGTGAAAAACTTCTAGAGGTACCTGAGATTGATTTTATTGACTGTGGTACTTTTCTTGATATACCTCATGTAGAATATGCTTGTGAAAAATTTATTGAGGTACCAAAAATTGACTTTATTGGATGCGATGCATTTTTAGATACATTTTATGTAGAGATTGATGATATTGCATTTTTATCTTACCCTGCATGCTTGAGGGAGGTCTTACATGGTTTTGCAGGGTCCAGAAGACTACTGGAATGGGTACTCCACCTAAACAGTCTCCGACCTCCTGGAAGATTTTCCAAAAAGAATAAAGAGGGAGGAGATGATCTTGCTTTAACTTATAGCACTCCACCTCTAAAGTGGCTATTGTACTTAAATCACCTTCGGCCACCTGAACAGTTCATTGCAAAGTTTAAGTGTGGGGGAGTCATGCCAAATAAAATTGAGCAAATGAAGGAAATATTTTCAGCTACTCCTCCACTACCAAGATGGAGATTATTCCTAGATAGACTTCGACCACCAGAAATAAAAGGGAGTTTATTTTTTTTTCTTGCATTTTCTTTCATTGCCGTTTTCCTCTTTATGCTTGCTAGAAGTAGAATTTTCTTTTGAAATGAATTCTTGCTAATAAATGCTTGAATAGAGTAGAATTAATAAATAGGCATTATAAAGGCTATTTTATGTCTTTTGGCATTTTTCCTTAATGAATAGGAATAAATGTATCCCTCTAGGTTATATTCATAGCATTTTAGAGTCTTTTGAAAACAAATTAAATTAGGTTGTCAAAACTTAGGATTTGAGCTCATGGATGAAATCTTGGATGCTTGAGTACTACTTGACCATGGATTCTTGATTGAGGACTTGAGATGAACTATTTTTACCTAGTGAGGTTTAGCCTTATTTTTGTGACACATACATGTGATTGTACTCTAGAACTTGCTTAGGTTCTTTCAAAGTCATATTTCAATGATTGGATCACATCTATAGAGGCTAAATAATTGGTTTACCTTTCCATATCAATTCTTGATTCTAATCATGTTTTTTCTATTTTCTTTCCTTATCTTCTACTCTTAACCATACCTTTACAGGGATTTGTTTGTTTGGGGATGTTCTTTGATGTTATTTTGCCCGAGACGGACAAAAGATTAAGTGTGGGGGAGTGGATAGTGTGATGGAAACATTTGAAAAAAAAAATTCATTTCATTGTTGAGTTGAAGCCAAAAATTACCAATTGGAGTGGAGTTTGGTATCGAGATTAATGGGAATTCAGTTGTGAATTGGAGGTGAAGTAAATCTTGAAAGAAAAAAATCTGTAATGGAAGAATGGTACACGAAAAAAAAAACAGAAAAAATATTGGCCATGGAAGAGAGTTTTGAAGTCAATGGATGTTGTAGCACAAAAGGGTTTGGATCAAGTAGGAATTATGGAAGATGAAATCAGTAACTCTTTGCTTAAGTTTGAATTGAAGTTGTAAGCTTGAATTGTAGAAGAAAATCTGTGTAGAATTGAGGAACCAAGGTGAAAACAAGTGAAAAAAAATCTGTGTAAAAAAAAAAAATCAGAAATTTTGTGCCAAAGAGAAGAGTATGCTATGAAATTGTTTCGGCCACTCTTCTAGGGGTAGAATTGCAATTATATATGTCTGAATCAGTGCAGGGGTTGCTGGGATTTGAAGAAGAAAAAAAAAGAAAGAAACAGTTTGTATCAATTTGAAAGTGAGTGTGCCATGGATGAAACTTGAATGTGTTGAGCTGAATTCTCAAGTTAAGCATGTGAACGTCCCATTATAATCTGAGGTTAATTGTTCTGAGTAATCAAGGGAGAGCAAGGTCAAGAATGTAAGCTGGAAATGTAGTTGGAAAAGGGAAAAATCAGAAGTTAAATTGCCATAAGTCAGTTTGGAATCAAGAAGAGGTTGAAAATTGGGTTTTGTATCATTTGAGGGAAAGTACTAATTGATGCTACTGGATTCGGGGAAGCTGATCAAATCCTGAATAAAACAAGGAGAAGCTGCAGAGAAATCAGTGAGTTAGCAACTGAAAAAAAAAAGAAAAAAAAACAGTTTGAAAAAGGAAGAAAAACACAAAGAAGAACCAAGTGGCACACCATTGACTTGGTACCATAAATCAATGAAGATAGACTTATCCACGTGGAGATTTGCTCCATTACATTCTGATTTCAGTAGAGGGAGGAAAGAAGAAAAAAAATTCAGAAAAGAGAAAAGATAAGAAACAAGTTGGCACACAAGAAGAAGAAATTGGCACAAAGTAATTATGGAATTCTTTTCATAAGATTTTTTTTTAAGGGCATTGCAAAGCATCACTTCATCACACTTTGACTACATTATATGGACTGAAAGGAGGGCGAAAATGCATCAAGAATATCCTTGAACATCCAAGTCTTCCATTTCATTCAAATTAGCTATTTACTTTGCTTTTATTCCATTTTTACCATCTTCTATATCTTTCATTTTTGAATACACTTTTATAGATGATTGATTCTAATCTTGAATAATGGTAGAGAGTAGATAATAAGCAAGCCTATGGTAGTGCAAGAAGCATGTGTGTAAGAGTGAGCTCTATTTTCATCATGTACATAGCACTTAGGAGGAGAGCCACCAAAAGTTTCCCTTGAGAGGTTTAGAGAGTGAAATTCATCTCAATGAATCATGAAGGTTGAAATTGTTAAGTTGTTGATTTAAGAACAAGATACTAATCTATAGATGCTTAGATTTTTGAGAATTAACAACCCTAGGTAATTTCTTTTCAATTGCTTCTACTTATGTTTGGAAATAAACTAGGGGATACATATTTAGTACTTTTCGCGAGACGCTCAAGCCTAAGTGTGGGGGAGTTGATAAGTGTCATTTTGTTGATCATTTCATATGCTTAAATCCGTTTTTGACCCATGTTTTACTTGTGTAATTGTGGATTTACCCTAGGTTTTAGGATTTATACTCTTTTTGGACTTAATTGCAAATTTGGTTATATTTGAGTTGTTTTGTCACTAAATTTTTGATCTACTTTTGTAGGCTTGGAAGGATCGTGGACCTAGGTTATGTTGGGTCAAGGTTGAGTCAAAGTGGACCAGGTCAAAGGAATCAAGCGTCAACTCATTTGAACCGTCCGATGCAAGAACGGTTAGATCTAGACCATTTGAGAACTTTTGATCAATCCGAGCTGGGATTAAGTTTAATCAAGCGATCAGATCAAGATCTGAGAGTTTCAGCTCAATCGGAGATCATCTAGCCGTTGGATCATGATCAGAGAGATCTAGACCATCCATTCAAATATCAGGTTGATCTGAGCCATACGCTACAGATCTGGCAGATCCGAGCTACCACGAGGATGATCCTGACCTCTAATCGAGATCTGGAAATTTTGAATCAAATCGGACAAAGATCCACCGTTGGATGAATCGGGATTAATCTCAGTCGTTCGCTGTTCAACTACTTAAACTGAAACAGAGTTCAGATCTGATGGTCGCGACCTCATTTCTCTTCCACAGTTCTTGAGCTCGTTTTTCTTCAGTTCTTCATAGTTTTCCTTGCAATTTTCTTCAGTGGAGGCGTGACCGACTCAATCACAATCCTGAAGCAAGATCTGGATCATTGGGAGAGAGTTTCATGGCGATTTTAGCTCGGAATTGTGCCGGATGCAGAGCTTCTTGAGGGTTTCGGCAGATCTGCATTTTGAGCTCTTGGATCTCAATCGCATCCATTTCCTCGCATCTGAATCATCTGTAGGGGTTCTAGGATGAGTTCAGATGATTACCAAATCATCACCGCATTTTTCCACATCGAGATCTAAGCGTTCGAATTGGAATTTCCATCAAGTGTGCAGTTTCGAGCAGATTTGACATTGGAGCTTGCTTCCCATTGATTTGCGAGTTTAAGGGGTTCTTGGCATGCCCTTGCGTGACGAACAAGGTGATCTCGAGACAAGAGAGTGATTGAGAGTTAATTTCCTTAGTTAATTTCTGTTTTTCAGATGTAATTTCAGTTCAATTGTCTTTCATTCTGTTTTTCGTAGCTGCTGTAGTTTCTGAGATCTGTACCAGTTCTAGTGGATTATTTCTTGTAGTTGATAGCTTTTCAAATCTACAAACTTGTTAGCTAAGTGTTTGTGACGTGAACAATTGCATTTACATCAGTTTGTTAGTTTCAACTCATTTCTGAATTTGAAATCATTTCTGCAAATCTGTTTTACTGTTGCGTATCAGTCCTTGTTACTTCGTATCAATTTTTCTTTTGAGATTTCAATCGGAAATTAGCAACAATTAGTTCTACGATATCTTCCATTAGATTTTAGATTTGCATTCTTAAATCTGAGCTTGTATGTTTGATTTGCAAATCGCTGCAGTTTATTTCTGCATTTGGAATTCTGCTTCTTGGAGAAGTCTCTGCATTTCTGAATTCATAGTTTCAATTAGTTGTTTCTGAATTAGTTAGAGTCTTTTCTGTAGTTTTATGAATCATTCTTGCAGCCAATTCGAGCACTTATTCTTACTTGTTTGTTTGTAGTTTTTAATATGCTTGAATTGTCCTACATTTCTGCAATTCTTTTACTGAATTACTGCAGTTTCTTTTCCTCTGCATGCCTACATTTTCAATTCCTACTCATTAATCAAGTTTGAAATGTTGTTCATTTGAGTTGAGTTTTGGTTCATTCAATTGCTTCTTAAATCTGAACTTAGTTTGTTTGTTTCATACTCCTTTACTTCACACCAGTAGCTTCATTTTAACCTATAATTCTGCATTGGTTTAGTTTGGCACATAAACCTACCTTGTGTATCAATTTTGTTCCAATTTACTCCACTTTGTATCAAGATAAACTTCGGCATTAGTATCAACTGAAAAATTTCAGCCTCGTTTAATTCTTTTGCTTAATATTTGATTTGCAATTAAAATTAGCATTGTTTTCCCAAAAGATACCTAAGGCCCTTGATTGCTTAGGTTTCCAATTGCTTGATGTAATTAGTTGCCTTACACTTTGTTTAGCTCACTTAGTCGAATTTCCTACATTTTCTTGTGCTTTCATTTCCTTTTCATTGCATTGTCATTTTCATTTGCAAACAAAACCCACATCTTATTTGAAACCCAAAAACGTTGACGACACATAAATGCAAGCATGAATCACACAATTTGAACTAGTCCTTGGAAAAATACGACCTGTGGCCCCTTTACTACGCTTTTCTTCTTTGATTGCAAAAAGGGTTTCCAGCTTTCATTTATAAATTTCTAAATTTGAGACCCACATTCGTGACAGTCATTTTGGGTCCATCAAATTCCCCCCCCCCCCCCCCGCCTTAGCTTTATAACGATCTCCCGAGACCATCTCCAGGTTGGGCTTCGTTTCCCTATCCACCCTTTCATCTCTTCCATCTGCCACTTTTTTCATATCCCTCTTTCCCAGTTGGCCTCGAACGCCATCCGTCTGATGTGCGGCTCGGCCATTGTCTTCACCCTGTATCACATTCCCCTTGAGCCTGAAATCTTTTACTTCTTTTTTTATCCCATGAGGCAGGAGCCGGGCGACTTCTTCTTTCAAGCCCGAGCCAAGACCTCCTTTCTTTCCAAACTTCCGACCTCAAATAAGGGTTGGAAGGAACTTTTTTCTTAGTCAACACCACCCCGGCGCCGAGTTGGCCTACTTCCTAGATCTCGGACTTACCTCCTTCACCTCCTCTTCCCAAGAACTACCGCTCTCTTCCCTCTTACCAGTCGGCCCTGTCCAAAATCGGGGGCCGACATTTCCACGGAGTCCATCTACTCAGCGAGGGCATCTTGTACGTGTTCGGGTTCAGTCAAGTGCCCTTTCGCCAGCCTCGATCACTCGGTAAGCCTTCCCTTCTATCCTTTGGATATTTTTAACTAACTAAACCTTTATTATTTTGCACCGAATATGATGCTAGCGGCTGTTCTCGAGGAAGGGTTCGGCTTGGATGATGCTGAACTGGAATCTCGGGTCAGCGAGCAGCTGGCCCGGCGAGAAGCAACTTCGCCCGCTGCAACTCCCCTCAACTTGTCCTCCCCCTCCGGTAATGAAGCGGCGCCGACTGCCGACCCGGAGATTGTTGAGGTAGACGACCAACCCTTGGCCCTGAGGTGCCGATTCGGATCCGACACCCCCGACTGCCACCACAACCGGGGCCTCCACCAGTTCCCGGCCAAGGAAAAAGAAGAAAACGTCGGCCAACCATTCAGCCCCGCCCCCGGCTCTGGCTCGGGCGGGTTGGTCCAGCGCGCCGGTGCCGCCGATCCAGGGGGATTCCATTCCCCCACCTGCTAAAGGACCGAGCAGCCGCCCGTTACATCTGGTGATGCCCTCCCGCGCCGACTCTGCCCTAGGCCTGGTGAGGCCGACCGATGGGCAAGCTGAGCTGCCCCAGGAGGTCCATTTGTATGGACCCCTGGGTGAACACTTCTCTCATGCCCTCCAGGAGGCTAACTTTCGGGGCCCAACTAGCCGAGCCAACGCGTTCCTGTCCAAGGCCAGTCAGGTATGTCTTCTTTGTGCTTGTATCTTTCCTCCTGCTTCTTTTTGACTCGGTAATGAGCTTTGTTTTGTTGTGTGCAGCTCTTTAGCTCGGCTTATAGCCTAGCGGTCTCATTCATAGCCCACTCCTAGGCTCGACACCAAGCGGAGTGCCGGGTGGAGAGGCTGGAGACTCAGCTCTGGCACGCCCAATTGGCCTCCAACAAGGAGACTCTGGGCAATCTGTGGCTGAGGTCCTAGCTCTAAAAGATCACTTGGCCACCTCAGAGGAGCAGTTGGAAGCTACCCGAGCTCAAGTTGACTTGGCGGATACAGCGGTCGCCCAGGTACAACTCCGGGTGTCCAATTTTGAGTATACGAAGCGCAAAGCCTGGGTCCTCGAGGGCCAAGCTCGGGACGAGTTTGCAAAGGTCAAGGCGGAGCTTCTCGAGGCATCTCGGTCGGCCTCCTCTCTGCGCGCCGACCTGACTACCAAGGAGCGGGAGTTGATGGTCCAAGTCGAGAAGACTGAAGCCTGGGCGGCCCAGCTTACTGTGCGGGATGAGGAGATGAATGCCTTGTCGGCGGAACTTAGCCAGCTCAAGGGGCAACAGGCTTCTTGGGAGGCTGCCCGATCGGAGTTGGAGGTCGCCCGGTCGGAGCTCGAGGAACTCCGAGCCTACAAGGCGGGGGAGGCGGATCGGTGGGACGCCCGGAGGGTTGAGTATATCAACTCTCGGGAGTTCAGCCAGCAACTGTCGGAGAGGTTGCGCCCGATGCTTAAGCAGTAGATGCTCAGCACCATCGAGGAGCTTAAGCAGGGCAGGCACCTTCCGCCCGACCTCCCAACTAGTACGGTGAAGTTGTCTAGTCTGACCCAGCAACTGTCGGAAGAGCTACTCTGACCCTTCAAATGAGGGTCGGGTTTTTGCCTTTTTCTCTTTTCCTTTCTTTCTATAGAGGCATGCCTCAATTTTGTAATGAAATCATCGTTAATGCAAATTTACTTTCTTCTATGTGTTGTCAAGTGTGCCCCTTGTCCTTTTGTTTCTAAGTGTTGGTGGCTTGGACAGATACTCGAGTCCCCCCGTATTCCATTCTTCGCAGGGTCGACTCAGGTAAGTTAACTCGGTCAAAGAGCACGAGACTTCGATTAGGTTGAGGCTAAGGACTAGCCCTTAAGTCGTATACCCGCTCGGGGGACTTAGTCACTCATGGTCGGCTTATGTTTAAGGAATGGGGATCACTCTGTGTTCGACCAAGTATAATGTTGCTCGCTCGGGAGCAAGGCTCGTGCACTTGATCGGCTTGACCCCGGGGAGCGTGGGTCGCCACTCATCCGGTCGGGGGGTCGAGCCAAGCATAATGCTGTTTGCTCAGAAGGCTTAGAGCTTGGATGCTCAGTCGGCTAAATCCTGGGGAGTGTGGGTCATCATGGACCGGGAGACGAGCCGAGCCGAGGGGTGCGTGAGAGCATGCCCACTTATAACTCGCTAGGAGGCGAGAGTCTGGACACTCGGTCGGCTAAATCCCAGGGAGCGAGGGTCGCTACGTGCACGGACTGGGGGTCGAGCCGAGTGGTGAGAGGAGCATGCCCGCTTATAACTCGCTCGGAGATGAGAGTCTGGACACTCAGTCAGCTAAATCCTAGGGAGCGTGGGTCGCCACGCGCCCGGACCAGGAGCCGAGCCGATGGGTGCGTGGGAGCATGCCCGCTTATAACTCGCTCGGAGGTGAGAGTCTAGACACTCGGTCGACTAAATCTCAGGCAGTGTGGGTCGCCACACGTCCGGACTGGGGGCCGAGCCAAGTGGTGCGTGGGAGCATGCCCGCTTATAACTCGCTCAGAGGCGAGAGTCTAGACACTCGGTCGGCTAAATCCCAAGGAGCGTGGGTCGCCATGCGTCCGGACCGGGAGCCGAGCCGAGAGGTGTGTGGGAGCATGCCCACTTATAACTCGCTCAGAGGCAAGAGTCTGGACACTCGGTTGCTAAATCCCAGGGAGCGTGAGTTGCCACGCATTCGGACTGGGAGCCGAGCCGAGGGGTGTGTGGGAGAATGCCCACTTATAACTCGCTCGGAGGCGAGAACCTGGACACTCGGTGGCTAAATCCTAGGGAGCGTGGGTCGCCACACGTCCGGACTGGGGGCTGAGCTGAGGGGTGCGTGGGAGCATGCCCACTTATAACTCCCTCGGAGGTGAGAGTCTGGACACTCGGTCGGCTAAATCCCAGGAAGCGTGGGCCACCACGCATCCGGACTGGGGGCCGAGCCGAGGGGTGCGTGGGAGCATGTCCACTTATAACTCGCTCGGAGGTGAGAGTCTGGAGTGCCTGCAAGTTGACCTGAAATCTCGTTCTTCCACTATTATTACAGAGTTATGAGGTACAATTGTCTTACAGACCCTCACTCTGCCTCTCGATATGGTTGGAGATGAGTAACACTCTAAGGTCGATCTAGCTTCTTCCCTTGCTCACTCTCTAAGTAGTATGCTTCAGAAGCCAGCTTTTGGATGACCTTGAAGGGTCCTCCCCATTGAGGTTCTAGCTTGCTGACATCCCCGACCGACTTAATTCTTTTCCAGACGAGGTCACCGACTTGGAACGCCCCCAGCAACACCCTTCGATTATACTTTTGCTTCATTCTCTGGCGATAGGCAAACATCCGAGCGGCTGCCTTCTCTCGGATTTCCTCGACCAGGTCTAACTCCAAACACCTCCTTTCCGAGTTGTCCTCATCATAGGCCTTTCGCCGGCTGGACTCGCACCCGACCTCCACAGGCACTACAGCCTCGCTTATGTAGACCAGCTGGAAGGGTGTATGGCCTGTAGTTTCACTCGGGGTAGTTCGTTGAGCCCACAGGACACTCGGTAGTTCGTCGACCCAGGTGCCTTCTGCGTGGTCTAGCTTGGTCTTCAGGCCTCTCAGGATCTCCCGATTGGCCACTTTTGCCTGGTCGTTGCTCTGCGGGTATGCCACAAAAGTGAAAGCTTGCCAAATACCATAGCTGAGCACCATTCTTGTATCTTCCGACCCTGGACTGTCTTCCGTTGTCTGAGACTAGCTTGTGGGGAATCCCATACCGACACAAGATGTTTTGCCACAGAAACTTGATCACGACCTGCTAAGTGATCCGCGCCAAGGTCTCGGCTTCTATCCACTTGGATAAATAATCCACGGCCACCAGTAAGAACCTTTTCTGAGCGACAGCGATCGGGAAAGGTCTTACGATGTCCATGCCCCACTGATCGAATGGGCAGGCGACCACAGACGCCTTCATCATTTCAACTGGTCGGTAAGGGAGATTATGATGCTTCTGACAGGATAAACAGGTAGAGAGCATTCGGTCTGTGTCCTTCTGCAGGGTCGGCCAGTAATATCCGGCTAGTAGCGCCTTTCGAGGCTCGATCCAAGCTCTAGCATGACTCTCATAGACCCCATATGTATTTCTCTCAGCACATAGTCAGCATCTTCTTCACCCAGGCACTTGAGTAGAGGTCAGGCGAAGGCTCTTTTGTATAGTGCATCTCCGACCAGGGAGTATTGGCCCACCGGCTTCCTCAAGAGTCGGACCTCTTCCCGATCGGTCGGGAGGGTCCCGCTCATTAGGTAGGCAATGAGCGGCGCTCTCCAATCCGTCCCGAGCTCCAGCTCAGCCTGCTGCTCTATATGCATCACTATCATCACTTGACCGCTTGGCTGAGGAAGCACCTAAGAACCTACCGAGCTGGCCAACTTGGCTAACTTGTCTGCCCATAGGTTGCTTTCTCTCGGGATCTTCTGTAGCTGGACCTCCTGGAATCCCGCTTTTAATTTCTCGTAGGCTTCCACAAAGGCCTGCAACCGCTCGCTATTGACTTCGAATCGACTGGCGAGCTGTTGGGTGGCTAACTGAGAGTCCGAGTATAGTATCACCTGAGTGACACCTACGTGCTTGGCTTCTTGTAGTCCAGCTATTAGGGCTTCATACTCGGCCTTATTGTTTGTGGCATGGTATTCCAGTCGGTCTGATAAATGCAATTGTTCTCCCTTCGGTGAAACCATTAGGATGTCAATCCCACTACCCTGCCGAGCTAACGAGCCATCCACATAGACTTGTCAAGCTTCTTCAACCTCTTCCGAGTGCAGCTCACTTAGGAAAGCAGCTAAAGCTTGTGCTTTGATGACCGAGCTTGATACTGGATGTCATACTCACTCAGCTCAGTTGTCCACTTAATAAGTCGCCCTGATGCCTCGGGATGGGAAGCTACTCGCCCCAGGTTACTGTTGGTCAAGACTACGATCGGGTGTGCTAAGAAATACATTCGGAGTCTTTGAGCAGCTAACAACAGCACATAAGCAAGTTTCTCGAGTGTCGTATATCAGCATCAACCCGAGTTAATGTGAGGATAACTAACAATCAAATTGATTAACAAAATAATCATAACATCAAATATTGCTATTAAGTGGAAGAAATAAATATCCAAGTAAAATTTAAATTCTCCCCGTTAACTTAACCCTCATAATTCCTCCCCCTTTGATCACATCAAAAAAAGAGTAAGTACTAATCAGGTATGCTGATGAAAGAAATTACCATAGGCTGCTGTGTAGTCGGGCCATTGAGTACTGATATCATCAGTGGTGAAGTCGTCACGTGTCTCCGTCCCGCGATTTACTCTCATTGACCGGTGGGGACTCTCGTTGAAGGCTGTGGGGCAGAACCGGTCTGCCAAGTGGATTAGTCAGGCGCAAACCTAGATATTGTTGGTGCTTGGATGGCTAGAGAGGGGGGGTGAATGTAGCCAGACACTGAAATATGAACTCTTGAAATTTCTGCACTTGAAGGTTAGCAGCGGAAGCAACAAACAGAGGCAGAAAAACAAATACAAACTGAAAACAGAAACTACCAGCAACTCAAAAACACTAACAGGGAGGATTTACAAGGTTCGGGGATAACTTGCCCCTACTCCTTGGCGTGCCCGTGAGGTGGGCGATCCCTTGATCGTCGGCAGATCAAGCCCCGGGAAATTTGAATAAGCTAACACCTCCTTCTCGGTGGAGAAACCTCTCCACAGTAGATAGTCTCAAGAAAATGATGGAAATACAGCACAGAGACTAGGAAAGCTTACAGAGCGCGAAAGAGACAGTATACAATGCACAACTCACAACCCAGCAAGATCCTGGCAAGAGCTTTCACTCAGCTCCTCCTTCTCGCGTGGTGTCTGCTTGCAAGACTTCTCTTTCTAGCTCAAAGCTCTCAAGATGCAGTAGCTTCAAGGAATGCTCAAGAGTATGCTTCAAGATATCTGATGAATGAAAGTTGTCGCTTGAGCAGAAGAGATGTTACAAGAGCAGAAGTGTTTGCTTCTCTTCTTCCCAGCCACCACTTAACCTGCTGCCCATCGCCAGGTCACAGACGCTCCTCTGCAACTCACCAGCTGCTCATCTGCACTAGCCCAGCTACCCCTGACCTCCTCTGGACTCACTGAACCCTCTCCAGTCGAGCCCCAGGTCATCAGCTTCTCAGCCGTTGCAGCTCGCGCCAGAAGACGTTGTTTCCTGTAGACAGAAACCAGCCAAACTGTCGTAGTGAAAGGCTCGATTGACCCTCCTTGATTAATCCCTGAGTTACCTGCACACTTAGCAGATGTTTAGCACAGCAAATCAACAAAAGATCAAATATCAGAACATATCAGTAGTGATCAGAAGAGAAATAGAGCGCAATCAGAACTCTGACAGCATTTTTGAATTAAAGCTGTCAGCTACTGATCGGTCACCAGACCGATCAGAGATGTCCTTGATCGGTCACCGGACCGATCAGGATAGTCCCAGACCGATCAGGCTCCAGCCTGATCGGTCCACGGTGAGAAACCAGGAATCGCGACCTTCTTGTGATCTGTCACCCTGACCGATCACAGAACGTGGATCGGTCACCGGACCGATCCACAGCATTGTAGGGATTCCACAGCTTTCGCAGCCAAATCTCCCTGATCGGTCCCCTGACCGATCAGGTTGTGCCCTGATCGGTCTGGTGACCGATCAGACCACTCCCTGACCGATCAGGATCCATCCTGATCAGTCCGGGTGAGGAACTCGCGATATTTGATTGGTCAGCCTGACCGATCATGGTTCCTCACAGTGTGGCTCTGAAATCCCTCTGATCGTTCACCAGAACGATCAGGAGCTCTCCCTGATCGGTCACCAGACCGATCAGGAGCCTAACAGAAGCCAAACAATGTTTCTGTTCTCTCCCTGATCGGTCACCAGACTGATCAGACATCTCTGGATCGGCCACCGGACCGATCAGCAAGGGGAGTTCGTGCCAACTTCCCTGATCGGTCACCAGACCGATCCAGCCAAGGCCAACTCCACCATAAGTCAAGAGAACATACTTCCTAGCCTCCTCTGACTCGTGCTCAGTCCCCCGAACCAAGACTCCGTGCCCAGCTTCACTCACCGGGACTTCATTCAACCTAGCTTCCCAAGCTAGGACCTGGCTTCACTCACCAGGGTTTCATTCAACCTAACTTCCCAAGCTAGGACTTGACTTCACTCACCAGGGTTTCATCCAACCTAGCTTCCCAAGCTAGGACCTGGCTTCACTCACCAGGGTTTCAGTCAACCTAGCTTCCCAAGCTAGGACCTGGCTTCACTCACCAGGGTTTTATTCAACCTAGCTTCCCAAGCTAGGACCTAGCTTCACTCACCAGGGTTTCAGTCAACCTAGCTTCCCAAGCTAAGACCTGGCTTCACTCATCAGGGTTTCAATCACCCGGCCTCACTCACCGGGAGTCGTGCCCAGTCCCCGACCAGGACTTAAACCAGACTCATCACATTAACATAAACTAAAATCGTTGTCAACACCAAAACAACAATCAGGATCAGACTGCATCAATAGATATCCCTTGTAAATAAAAAAAAAGGGTAAGTACTAAAAAAAAATGAAGCATTTTTCATAGGGTTTGTACAAAGTTGATCTGATTTCTACAATTTTTCCAAAATTATATCGCAAAAAAAAATAATTTTGAAGAATTATATCTCAGATTTGTCAAAAATTATTTGAAAATTATTTTTAATTTACAAAAAATTCCAAAATTTTTTGTCAATTCTAAACATTAGTATTCCGATTATAAAAAAATATTCACGAGAAAACTATTTTTTTTTAAAATAATTAACTTTAACAAAAATAGCTATTTTGAAAATAAATTCAAAAAAATGGTTCCTAATTTTTCTGAACAAGTAAAATATATGTTGACCGAAAAATTAGTTTGGGTCTCAAAGATCTATCTCAGAAAAAAATTTGAATTTAAATTTTTTTATGGTTAAAAATCCATACAAAATTATTTAACAACCAAAATACATTGAAAATTTTTATCAAAGTGTAAATATAATTAATCTAACTAAAAAAAATTAACTAGCAAATAATCTTTCTTTTCATAAAAAAATATTTTCTTTACAGAGATAGGTATTTTTGAATTTAAACCTTTAAAAATATATTTTACTTCAAAAAATCTTGATAATTTTTTTTTAACATTCAAATTGTAATATCATTTTTCGAAAAATCAGATTTTTCAAAATTATTCTATGAAATTTTTTGAATTTTCCAATTTCATTTTTCGTTCAAAAATTAATAGAAAATTATTTAATGGTAGAAAATTTGCGAAAATATTTCTACAAACAAATAACAAATTTGACTATCACGGACAAAGATTAACAAAAAGCATCATGTTTGCAAAAATAATTTTTTCAAAAGAAAACTTAAACATGTAATTTATTTTTCAAAAATAATAATAATTAAATTCTAGCATGTCAATTAAAATAATTTAATTGGCTAAACATATTTTTGGAACCCAATATAAATTTCTACCAACTGCATTTATCAAGAATTTACTGAGAATATAATTTTTGATACTTTTGTAATTTGACTCTATAATTTCTAATATACAAATTAAGTCCGCCATTATACCTAACATGCGAAATTCTTAAAACATTTGAATTTGGCCGAGCTGAGTTCTCTTTTATCATTTCTAATTAATCTTCTAATTTTGTATTTTCATCCTTTAGTTTATCAAAATTTTCTACTTATAATCCATAGTTTTTTTTTTTAATTATATACTTTGTCCTGGGTTTACAAGTGATTTACTTAGCATTTTAATAGCATCATATAATCTATCAGAAAGTAAAAGATGTACCTCACTTACTGTGTCAGACTCATCGATAGATGCTCCCCCTTCATCGATGCTCGCTTCCGAGGTGGCTTCGTCGTCTTCTTCTTGGTGGCATGTCATTAGTATTAGTTTAACGTACTCTTCAAGCTTGGACACTTTTGATGATGACTCGTCGCACGTTGCTTTGAGGTTCTTTTGCTTGAACCATCTTGACTTTTTGCCTTTTTCCTTTTCTTTGCTTTTCAATTTGGGATCGTTATCTTTATGTGTCCTTCATCGTAGTTGTAACATCTTACTTTTCTTTTCCTTCAAAAAAGCTTCGTTGTCGGTTTCTTGTCAAAGTTGTTAGATTTTAAAAAATTTGAAAATTTTCTTACCATGTAAGCTTTTTTGTTTTCATCAAGGGATGTGTTTAAATCTGATTCATCTTTCTTGGCTTTCAATGCTAGGTTTTGATTCAACTCCTTTACTTTTCTTAGTCCTTTAGACTTATGTAATTCGAAAGTAGAAAATAAGGGGGCGTTTGGTTTGCATTTTCCAGTCTGTTTTCCATTTTCATTTTCTGTAGAAAATGCGGTTTTCTGGAAAACATGTTTGGTTTGCATTTTCCAGCTTTGTTTTCCAGAAAAAAATATAGCGTTTTCTGGAAAACTGGAAAATGAAAAAAAGTCATTTTCCAGAAAACTAGAAAATACGATTTTCTGGAAAATAAAAATGGAAAATAATTCAAACCAAACGCCCCCTAAACTTTCTAAACTACTTATCTCGAGGTCTTTGAAGATGTAGTAGGAGTCTACTATAACATCCATTCTGGGGTTCTCAGAAATGCATTCAACGCATACCCTAGTGAATCCTGATTCATTACCATTTCTCTGAGGTAGTTGAGTTCGGTGATCAGCTCCTTAAGTTTTGCGTGCAGTTGAGCCACCTTGTCTCCCTTTTCCATCCGGAGGTTGGTTAGCTGGTTTCGAAATAGTCCCATTTTGCTAGTTTGGCCTCCGATGTTCCGTCATGCAACTCTAGAAACTTCTCGAAGAGTTCTTTAGTTAACTCATAGGTGCTAATCCGATTGACTTCCTGAGGCGGTGGAACATTTAGCAAGTGAAACTCTGCCTTGTCGTTGGCCACAAAGTCTTCTCTTTGCTTTTTGGTCTAGCAATATTCTTCAATTTCTCCTCTGTCCTCATTCTTTGGTACTTCAAAATCGTATTTAATTATTAGTAAAATTTCGAAGTTAGTTTTAAAAAATACCTTTTTATCTTGTTCTTTTAGGTGGTGAATTCTCCCTCGAACATCAATGGGTAGATACTAGATCCAACCATTGTCTTATTGTTTTAGTTGAAGGTTAGTCCTTCTAAAGCGGTTGGGTTATAATACCAATTATAAGATCGGGTTAGACCAGCTAGAAAGAGGGTGAATAGCCCTGCAAGTTAAATTAACAATTTTATTGTTGCTTATCAAGGACAAACGCACACTAATTGTAATAAAAGAAATGCATAAAATAAAGTAGGGGACTCAAAAATGTTATTTGGTTAACAATCTCGGTGGTTATTAATCCAAAGCAATGGTAGTGCACTAAAAGATATCTTTCTTCGACAAGGTCGGAGGCTGAAAAGCCCCTTACAGCAGTTCAAAGCTCAAAATGAAAGTATATAAGTTGATTACTAAGTGTTGTATTTAACTCCTAATTCTAGGGTGTTATTTATAGCTTTTTGGTCGAAATGACCATTTATTGACGTAGCATTGGAGGCGCCTCCAATATCATCTAGGACATCCTCAATGGATAAAGTTTTTTTCCACATAGCAATGTCTCTTCAACGGCTCTGTCGCATTGGAGGCGCCTTTAAAGTGATCTGAGGCGCCTTTAAAGTGATATGAGGCGCCTTCAAAGTGATCTAAGGTAACTCAGCTATTGTTCATCCGAAGCGCCTAGCTGACACTTAGGGCACCTCGAATATTATTCATTTAAGGCACCTCAGTTGACTGAAGGCACCTCCAACACTGTTCATCCAAAATGGTTAACTTCATTCGTTAACTATTTTTTGATCTGCTCTCTTGGGTGATTGATAATTACCATTTTGTTAATCAATTAGGCTCTCAAATCCATGTTTTGATCCCTTTTATATGCTTAATCTTGTATTTACACTAGGTTCCATGAGTTATTCCTATTTTTGGTTTTGGATGCAATTCTTCCTATATTTGAGATATTATGGTATTAAAATTTGAATCTAATTTTGTAGGCTTTGAATGATCATGGACCTAGATCAGATTGGATTGGGTTTGAGTCAGACTTGGATTCGGATCAAGATGATCAAGCATTGGAAGAATGTGGGTCCTCCAATAAAGAAACGGGGAGATCTGAGCCATCTACCAGCTTCTGATTAATCTGAGCTCAAGATAGAGTTAATCATGACCATAGATCAAGATCTGAAGTTTTGGTCCAATTCAGAGATCATCCAACCATTGGATCAAGCTCAAGAGGAGTCTAAGCCATTCATTCAAAAGAAAGGGTAATCTGAGCCATCCGTTGCAGATCTGACCAATCCAAGCTGAGGAGGAGCAGATCCTGACCATTGATGGAGATCAGGAAGGTTTGGATTCAATCCGAGATGATCTGACTGTTGGATGAAGCGAGGATGATCACAGTCGTTCAATTTTAAATGGATGATTTAAATCAGGAATTTCTCCGCCAAGCTCAGAGTCGCGTGTTTTTTCCAGTTCTTCAGTTTTCTTCTCAGTTTTCTTCTCCGATCACGCGTGGCCACTTCAGATCCAAGTTCATTTCCAGATTTCAGATCAAAGAGAGCGATTCCCCATGAAGTTTGCTTATCGATCTCATTGCTGAAAGGGCTCAGGTGAGGGTTTCACCGAGGGCCCTATTTTTTTCTGATCGGATCCTTCATGATAGCTGTCTTCATCGATCGGAGACATCAGAGCAATTGGAGGGGTTCTCTGAGAGCTTCTGAGGGTTTCTGAGCCGATTCGCAATCCAACTTACCAAGGAGGAAGAGATCGGGAGAGGATTTCAGTTTGCGCACCAAGTTAATGCAAATTGATCGCGGGAGTTGGTTTCTTGTTTGATTTTCGAGATAGAGGGTCTCTAGCTCGACTCTTGTGTGACGGCAAGAAGGAATTCTCGGTGAAGGATTTGATCTATCGTTTAAATTCTATTTCTGAACTCATTTCTGTCATTGTTTCAGTTTGTATCAGTTCATTACAGTATCTGATCGGTCTGTTTGACCGATCAGGATTGAATCCGATCGGTCTGTCGACCGATCAGGTAGTGATCTGATCGGTCTGTTGACCGATCATGCAGTTCTCTGTTACAATTCAACCCTGTTTTCTGTATTCAGCTTTGTTTCAACTTCTCATTTCTGAAGTTAGTTACAGATCTATTGCTTTCCTGCTTTTGATATTAGTTTTATCCTTCAATTTCATAATTTCGTATTGAATTGCTCAATTTCCAAATAGTTTAAGTTTAGTTTTCACAATTTCTTAGTTAATTTCTGCTTAGCTGAGTTCATTCTGTTTCAACTGTATTTTCATTCCTTATTGCAAAACAAACCCCATTTCAATTGAAAACCCAAATCATAAAACGACAAAATTCAAGCTTGGATTAAGCACTCTTAACTAGTCCTTGGAAAAATACGACTTGAAGCCCCTATATTACACTTAACTTTGTTAGCTAAGGGTTTTCGACTTATAAATTCAAATTTGAGGCTCATCGTGACACTCGTTGTGGGCTATCATCAAATTTGAGGCTCATCATAACAGCATCTGATCGGTCTGTTGACCGATCAGGCAGTTTTCAGTTGCAATTCAACCCTGTTTTCTATATTCGATCTTAATTTTTGAATTCAATTTTATTTCTGCAATTTAGTTATAGATCTTACGATTTCCTGCAGTTGATATAAGTTTTTGAATTGCAATCCTATAGTTTTGCATTGAATTGCTTAGTTTTCAAATAAGTTAAGTTTAATTGTTGCAATTTCCTAGTCAATTTCTAATTTAGCTAAGTCTATTCTATTTCTACTACAATTTCATTCCTTATCGTACAAAAACCCCTATCTTATTTGAAAACCCAAAACATAAACGACAAATTTCAAGCTTGAGTTAAGTATTCACAACTAGTCCTTGGAAAAATACGACTTGAGGCCCCTATACTACATTTAGCTTTGTGAGATTAAGGGTTTTCAACTTATAAATTTAAATTTGGGGCTCATCGTGACAGCCGTTGTGGGCCCATCAAATTTTTGGCATCGTTGCCGGGAAATTATACTAGTTGAGTTTGTTTAATTTGAGCTTGTGTTTATTTTCATATTTTCTGAATCTATTTCATTTGCTTTATCTTTCTATATACATTTGCTGCCATTTTGTTTGGTTTATGACCAGGATTGCAAGTGGTGATATTGTGGAGTTTGATCCTGAGATGGAGAGAACATTCAGAGCTAGAAAAAAATCAAGGAAGAGTTTCAGAAGCTATTGAAAATATTCCTACTCATTCGGGATGGAGAGTTTCAGTGGACAATATCAATCAAGGAACGACCCATATTTATCTACCTACAATCTGGGTTGGGAGGATCATCCGAGTCTAAGTTATGGGAATTCATTTTATCAACAACCACCCTTCCAACAAGTTCAACAGCAGAATCAGCCTTCTTATCATAATTTACAGCAGCCAAACCAAGATTTTCAACAGCATTTTCAGAATTTCTAGTAACCTTATTCTAATTTTCAGCAAAGTAATCAACAGTTTCAGCCTCAATTCCAACAAAATCAGCAAGGTTTTCAACCACTTCAGACTTTCAACATCAAAATCAGCAAGGTTTTCAAAATTTCCAGCAATATTCTCAACCTTCACAGCCATACAATCAGAATTTTCAGTTTCAAAATCAGAATTTTCAGCCCCAACAATTTCATCCTTCACACCAACAACTTCAGCCCCAAGATCAGAATTTTCAGAGCAATAATTTCCAGCAACATCCACCTAGTTATCAACACAATTTTCAGCAATTTTAACAGCTCATTCAACCATTTAATCAGCCCCAACAACCTCATTTTCAGAATTCACAGCCTATTCAAGGATTTCAGCAACCCAACGTTTCATTTCAAGGCCAACAAGAGTCCCATACTAATCAAGGAGGTTTTGGGAATTCTAGTGGGTTCAATGCGCAACAACAAAGGCTTGAGGAGATGATGCAACAGATCCAGCTGAACAACAAAATTTAACAACAACAATAACAAAAGAATGAAGCTACCTTACAAAACATTGAAAGATATATTGGTCAACTAGCTAGTGGAATGAATCAAATGCAAGCCCAAGGATCGAGTCAATTACCTTCACAAGCAACTCCTAATCCTAAGGGAATTGTTAGTGCAATAACTTTGAGGAGTGGGGAAATTACTTCAAGTCCAAATGTTCAAAGGGTTGATTTTTCTGAAAAATTTCCAGCCACTTGTTTTCCAACTCAGAACAGCCCCGAAATGGTTTCTGTTAGTGATATGAGAGAAGTGTCCTAAGGCAATCACCTTATGATTATAATCATTTATTCTAATAAATGAATATTCACTATTTGAGTATACATGTTTGTGTATTTGATTGAGATCTTAAACTCATTTACTGAATGTCCGTAATACAATTCACAGCATGAGAGAATTTGTGATGAATTCACAATTAGTGATTATCTCTACATGTGCAATTGTGAAGTATTGAAATTGTCCCTAGTCGATGAATTGATAAATACGGATACTATCAATTCTGTTGAGACTAGCATGGGTTATTCTCTAATCAGCTGATTCTCACTGGCTGGTGACATTGAGATGTCTGGAGATAAACATGAATGCTAGTTAAGGGAACTAGTTCATTGGAGTGACTGGCTGTAAAACTTCATATGGTAGTCTACATATAGATATGTCAGTGAAGTTCTTACTGCAGCTTAAATGCGATGTTCCTTTGACTTGCGGTGTTCAAGTCATCTTAGTCATGGAGACTTATACTTTGACATCTTAAGCAAGCATCTCCAAGGAGGTGTGGACCCAGGATGATTGGGTATAAGCCGAAGTGCCCGAAGATGTTTAAACAGCCTACAAAGGATTCACCACTCCTTGCGAGGAGATGTATACCCGAGGCCTATCGTCGGATTGTTACTCGAAGCCTCTGGCCAGAGCATGACATGTTCAGAGTATGAATCTCTTAAATACATGAGAGTAATTAGAATCCGTAGGACGAGAAAACGATACTTGGGCTAGGTGTGACGTAGTCAGCCTTGTGGGGACTGACACACATAGACCATATCCTGAACCAAGTGGGTATAAGATGGTGAAGGGAATGAGGCACGATTCATTATAGCTGCTGAAGGGTTTCAGAATTGTTTCTGAGGTCAACCGTTGATCTTTCGATTAATTGGGGATCATGATGTACTACTAGGTGTCACTCATGATCGTTCTATAATTGATTAATTATAGACGGCCAACATAAATCGAAAGCCTATTTAATCACACGCACTACGAGTAATCCGAGGGATTTAAAACGAGTTGAAAATTAGATTTTCCAATCAAGAGAGATTAGGTTTTGTTGAGCCAAACGATAAGTCGAATCTGAATTTTTTAGAGACGCATCGGAAGCGTAAAATGGCTAAAGTCTTTTGAAGACTTAATAGATTAATTAAATAAGTTTAATTCATCAGAGCTTGGCTTAGATGGGCCGGCCAAAGAGGGCTTCCATCCTCTTTGCTTGGCCGGCCACAACAAAGGGAGAGAACCAAGTTTTTGGTTCAATTTATAAAATAAACCAAGTGTGGTTTGTTTTATAAAATTATGGATGATATAAATTTTTATATAATAAACCAAGGTTTGGTTTATTTTTCATGGAAATTAAAATGAACCATGGATTGGTTCATTTTATAAAATCAATCATGGATTGATTTACCATGATAAGGAAATTTATTCCATAAGAGAGAAGAGACTTGATTGATTTTTATCATGAATTAAAATATGATTTTAACCACGATATAAAATCAAACTTGGCATGATGGAATAAGTTATTCCATATTTGAGAGGCTTGATGGTTGAGAGGCCACTATATAAAGGACCCAAGGCAAGGCTTGGATAATAATCGAAGAGACGAAGGCATAGGCTCTCTCCCTCTCTTTCTCTCCTTCTCTTCTCCCCTTCTTGTCGTGCGCCAACCAGCCCTAAGAAGGAGCACCAGCCGGCCATCCTTTTGTGGTTAGTCTTCCGACTTCTCTCTTGGTTTTTCTCGTCGCGTTCTCGGAGAATCTAGTAGTTCTCGAGAACATGAAACTCGTGGCTTTGCAAAGTCATCCCGAAGATACTCGGCGTGGACGCGAATAGAGGCGGAGCTTCCAAGGGACCCTTACGGTTGGATCTCGTCCCTTCCTTCGAGTTACACGAGGTAATACGTAAATTAGTTTATGTTTCTACAAAATTTTAAATATATGATCATGTCTACATAAGATAAAATTGCATGTTTAGATGTGTGGTTAGATAATTTGAGAAATTATTTATACTAAACCTTCCGCTGCACATAATTAATTTTTAAAATTACGAACCCGCATCCATGTCAACATGCACCCGGTCCCAACAATTTCTACATCGGTTGAATGTGACCCTAGTTCAAGCCTAAGTCCTTCTTCTATTGATCATGCAATTTTGGTGGAAGAACCAGAAGAAATCAGTGAAAACAAGGCACCTACAGCAGCTAGACCTATTGGAGTTCCTGCTCAAGACTCACTTCCAAAAAGTTCAGCTCAAGAGGAGGAACCGAGAGTCCCTTTATCCTTCCACAGCACCCCAGAGAGGATCATTCTAGAATGAGCATGGGTATTTTAGATGAGTTAGTTGATGCAGATTTATTTGTTGATAGAGTTTCACTTGGTATTCACAAAGATTATTTTAGCTCAGATGAGGCTGAGGATGCATTAGCTATAGAGGCTGAAGATTTGAAGATTGTATCTGATTCATTCGCAGTGGGAGATGATTCTATAGGTGTAGGGGATTGCACTGAGCCCCAGGGATCACCTACATTGATTGACATATCAGGAGATTCAGAGGATAGGTATGAAAGTGTAGGGACTTGCATGCTGGGAGCAAGGACCAAAGAATCACCTCTTTTAGTTGTATGTCTACCAGAACCTGAGCCTGAGGTGGAGCCTTTACCTGACCAGGAGGAGACCATAGTTACATCCACTCTTGTAGAACCTTCAGGTATTTTTCAGCACGACAAGGTAAGTATTTCTCCTAATTTTTTAGGAAAACTCATAGAGGTACCTTTGGTTGATTTTATTGGATGTGATGCATTTCTTGATACATTCTATGTAGAGACTGATTGTATTTCATTTCTTTCTTACCCTGCATGCGTGCGGGAGGTATTTCCTTCTCATGGTTTTGCAGGGTGCCGTAGGTTTCTCGAGTGGGTGCTCCAACTAAATAGCCTCTAACCTCCTAGAAGGACTTCCAAAGAGCATATAGTGGGAAGAGTTGAGCTTACTGTGACTCGTAGCAATTCACCCCGATAGTGGATTTTGCACCTTAATCGTCTCCGACCACCGGGACATACTTATGCGAAGTTGATGAGGGAAGGAGCAGTGTACTATGATATTGATCACGTGAGGATAGCTCTCTCGACCACCCAAACCACCCCACTACCTAGATGGATGCTCCGTGCTCTCTATCCAACTTAAAGGGGAGTTTGATTTTTCTTACACTCTTATTTCATTGTATATGTCATTTTTATGTTTTCTAGCAGTAAATTTTTCTTTTATAGTGAGTTCTTGCTAATAAATGCTTAGGTAGTGTAGAACGAATAAAGATTCATTGTAGATACAATTTTATCCTTTTTGGGCATCTTGTTTCTTTCATGACTTAGAATAAATGTATCCTTCTAGATTTTCTTTATATCATTTTAGAATCCTTTGAAAGTGAGTTAAATTTGGTTGTTAAAACTTAGGATTTGAGCCAATGGATGAAAATTCTTGGATACTTGAGTACTACTTAGTTATGGACTCTAGATTGATGACTTGAGATGAATTCTTTTTACCTAGTGAGGATTGGCCTTATTTTTGATATACACACATGTGATTGTACTCTAGAACTTGCTTAGGTTCTTTCAAAACTATATTTCTATGATTGGACTACATTTATAGGGGTGAATCACTTTGTTTCCTTTTTCATATCAATTTTTGGCAACATTCCTTGTTGATACACTCTTTATTCTTTTTCTTTTCCCTATTTTTCTATTCGTAACCATATTTTTCATGGACTTGGGTGCTTGGATTGTTTCTTGATGTTACTTTGCCCGAGACGGACAAAAGGTTAAGTGTGGGGGAGGATCAAACATTGAATCAAATATTGAGGATAATGGAAGCATTTGGCAACCATTAAGCAAAAGTGTGCCAATTTGAAGGAGTTGTGTATCAAGAGTGAGTTGCAAGAGAAGGGAAGTGAAGGCTTATTCTCATTGCCATAGAAGAAAAGAAAAAAAAATTGTGCTCAAGATGAAGTATTAAGTGGAAAAGAAATTGGAATAGAGATCAATTGAAGAAATGGGAGTGGTGTATCAAGAGTGAGTTGAAAACACATCCATCAACTCAGTTGCAAAGGAAAAAAAAAAAGAGGAACGTGAGTTGTGATCTGAAGAGCAAAGAAAAAAAAAAGTTAGAGAGTGAAAATACATCCTTTAAAGTTTAAGTTACGGATAGAAAACAAGTTGAAAAGTTCCATTGAACCAAGTATCAAGTAGTGAACAAAGAATGATAACATTCATTTGAAACAAGTTGAAAAGTTCTGAAATTGCTTAACATTTCAGATTCCATGAGTTGGAGCTAGCCATTGTAAAAAAAAAAAAAAAATCTTGGCTGCAGAAACAGAATAGCAGAAAAAAAAAGAGAAAGAAAAGAACGGAAAAAAAAAACATGAAGTGGACTGAATTCAGAGTTCGATCAGTTTTCTGAGTTGGAAGAGGAGAACAAGGTGCTAGCTGATGGTGTTATTGATTGAAAAGAAGCAAATCCTTGGCAGAAGACAGTTTCAGATTTCAGCACATTTCAGATTCTGATCAAAACCTGATCGGTCTCCAGACCGATCAGGGAGGTGTCTGATCGGTCAAACAGACCGATCAGAAGCAGTTCAGACCGATCAGCAGATTGCCAATCTTGACCGATCAGGAAGAGCCTGATCGGTCTCTTGACCGATCAACAGAGATTGGCACAACACAGTAACCTTGGCACACTGAATTCAGTAATGTTTTTCATCTGATCCTTGCTTACCTTGGCTCTGATTTCACTGAAAGGCTACCATCAAAGGGGCAAAGTTCATCTAGTTGCATTCTTTGGTACCCAAGTCTTCCACTTCTTAAATTTTTCATCTACTACATGTCTATTTTATTCTTATCATTCCATATTTCCTAAACTTGTTCAAATAAGCCTTTGTAGGTGTGGATCCAACTCAAAAATGATGGTGGAGAGTAGAGCATAAGCAAGCTTATGGTAGTGCAAGAACCATGATTGTGTTTGAGTGAGCTCCACTTTCATCAAAACTTAGAACTTAGGAAGAGAGCCACTAAAAATTTCCTTGAGAGGATTTGTGTGTTTAATTCATCTCAATTAGTCTTGAAGGATGAAGCATACTTTGTTGTTGACTAAGGATAAGTTTCTAGTCCATTGAGTTTAGATTTTTGAGAATTGGCAATCCTAGGTAATTCCCTTTCAATTGCTTCTAACTATGATTCAGAATAATCTAGGGGGGTACATCATTAGTTTACTAGATAGTTTGTGCAAGACGCCCAAGAGAAAGTGTGGGAGAGTTGATAATTACCATTTTGTTAATCAATTTAGGCTCTCAAATTCATGTTTTGATCCCTTTTATATGCTTAATCTTGTATTTACACTAGGTTCCATGAGTTATTCCTATTTTTGGTTTTGGATGCAATTCTTCCTATATTTGAGATATTATGGCATTAAAATTTGAATCTAATTTTGTAGGCTTTGAATTATCATGGACCTAGATCAGATTGGATTGGGTTTGAGTCAGACTTAGATTCAGATCAAGATGATCAAGCATTGGAAGAATGTGGGTCGTCCAATCAAGAAACGGGGAGATCTGAGCCATCTACCAGCTTCTGATCAATCCGAGCTCAAGATAGAGTTAATCATGACCATAGATCAAGATCTGAAGTTTTGGTCCAATTCAGAGATCATCCAGTCGTTGGATCAAGCTCAAGAGGAGTCTAAGTCATTCATTCAAAAGAAAAGGTAATCTGAGCCATCCATTGCAGATATGACCGATCCAAGCTGAGGAGGAGCAGATCCTGACCATTGATGGAGATCTGGAAGGTTTGGATTCAATCCGAGATGATCTGACTGTTGGATGAAGCGAGGATGATCACAGCCGTTCAATTTTAAATGGATGATTTAAATCAGGAATTTCTCCGCCAAGCTCAGAGTCGCGTGTATTTTCCAGTTCTTTCCAGTTCTTCGGTTTTCTTCTCAGTTTTCTTCTCTGATCGCGCGTGGCGACTTCAGATCCAAGTTCATTTCCAGATTTCAGATCAAAAAGAGCAATTTCCCGTGAAGTTTGCTTATCGATCTCATCGCTGAAAGGGCTCAGGTGACGGTTTCGCTGAGGGCCCTATTTTTTTCTGATCGGATCCTGCTTGATAGATGTCTTCATCGATCGGAGCCATCAGAGCAATTGAAGGGGTTCTTGAGAGCTTCTGAGGGTTTCTGAGCCGATTTGCAATCCAACTTACCAAGGAGGAAGAGATCAGGAGAGGATTTCAGTTTGCGCACCAAGTTATACAAATTGATCGCGGGAGTTGGTTTCTTGTTTGATTTTCGAGATAGAGGGTCTCTAGCTCGACTCTTTTGTGACGGCAAGAAGGAATTCTCGGTGAAGGATTTGATCTATTGTTTAAATTCTATTTCTGAACTCATTTATTCCGTTGTTTCATTCTGTATCAGTTCATCAAGTAACTGATCGGTCTGTTTGACCGATCAAGATAGCATCTGATCGGTCTGTTGACCGATCAGGCAGTTTTAAGTTGCAATTCAACCCTGTTTTCTATATTTAGTCTTAATTTTTGAATTCAATTTTATTTCTACAATTTAGTTATAGATCTTACGATTTCCTGCAGTTGATATAAGTTTTTGAATTGCAATCCTATAGTTTTACATTGAATTGCTTAGTTTTCAAATAGGTTAAGTTTAGTTGTTGCAATTTCCTAGTTAATTTCTGATTTAGCTAAGTTTATTCTGTTTCTACTACAATTTCATTCCTTATCGTACAAAAACCCCCATCTTATTTGAAAACTCAAAACATAAACGACAAATTTCAAGCTTGAGTTGAGCATTCACAACTAGTCCTTGGAAAAATACGACTTGAGGCCCCTATACTACATTTAGCTTTGTGAGATTAAGGGTTTTCAACTTATAAATTCAAATTTGAGGCTCATCGTGACACTCATTGTGGGCCCATCAGTGATGCTCCAGCCATCCAAAGTTAAGCTCATCTGAACCCAACTTTGGGCTTTCTCCTCAAGCAAGCTTCCTCTCCAGCTTCTCGTCCTTTGGATGTAGGGATGACAATGAGTCAGGTTCAGATCAGATTCTATATCCTACATCCCCATACCTATAGAGTATAGGATATTCATCCCATACTCATACCCATTAAAGGATCAGATATCTTTTTATAATAATAAATTTTCTTCTTTCCATTTATGTATCATCATTCAACAAAATCATATTACAATTAACATCATATTAAAAAGAAGAAAATATAATTTAAAAGGTAAATTAAACATCTATATAGCCTACTTCTAATATCAATAAATAATTAGTGGATTTTGAGAAAATAAAATTTTCTTTAATCTATACATATATTATTTATCAGGTATTTGGATAGGATATCAGGTATTGATAGTTCCTCCATATCCTCCTTCATTCGGGTCAGATATCGAATCCTCCATCGGGTTAAGATGAAATTGTCATCCCTACTCGGATGCACCGTGCGTGTCCTTCTCGCTCCGCCAATGTTCTCTTTGGCAACTCCTCGTCCCTTAGATGCACCAAGCTTGTCGACTCTCTTCTGGTGTCATCCTTCTCGCTCGCTGGGTCTTTCGCTCGACTTCTTGTATTTATAAATTCCTGCACACTTAGACACAAGACATCAAAATAACACAGGACCTATAACTCAATTGACCACGTCAAAACTAACTCGGGGTGCTTAGATCTCTGTCTATCTGATCTATTAGGTTTATCTCTTACTTAGAGTTCACTCCTTCAAGATTTTCACCACCTAAGGTTCACTCCCTTAATGTTTTCATTGGTCAATCATCCGATCACCTTGAGCTACTTGGACTTGTCACTTACTAGACCTTCGGTCATCCGACTTTTCCATGTCTAACATTCAGTTCTCTCTTAACCTATTAAGGCTTTCCCTTGCCTAGCATTTAGTTATCCTTGACCTACATAGACTTTTCCTTGCTAGTTATCCGGCCAACCTTTGATTAGACTAGACTTTACCTTTGTTAATTCTTTAGTCAACTTTTGACCTAACTAGTCTTTATCTTTATTAGTAATCCAGTCAACCTTGACCTGACTAGACTGTTGGATCGAGAGAACCGATAGAGGGGGGTGAATATCGGAAAGCGTTCGGATTTAAGATAGAGAGTTTGCACAGCGGAAGATTAAAAGCAAAACACGCAAACACAGTTATTTTTACTTGGTTCGGAGCCTAGGTCGACTCCTACTCCAAGGCCCACGGTCGTTGACCGTTTTCTGCGGGCAATTCTATAAGTGCGCGAAAAACAGTTTACAGGAATTTTACAATTGCAGTATAGTAAACTTAAAGAAAAATTGCTCTTCGTTACCAACGTCCAATGTAGATTGAATCTTGGAGCGGAGGGACGTCGTAGGCTCGAGTTGGGAGGATTCTGGAGCAGTGCGTGGGAGCAGAAGAGCGTAGAAGCGTTGAAGAAATCGTTGCTCTGAAGTCTTGGTTCGAGGGTCCTTTTATAGCACCTGGGGGCGCCCGGAACGTCGAGGGCGCCCCCCCCCCCCCACGTGTCGGTCGATCCACTTCCTTCTCGGTCAGCTCTGATCCCTTAAAACTCGGGATCAAGATTTGACCGAGGCGCCCGGAACGCTGGGGGCGCCCGGATTGACCGGGTCAGAATCTTATCCTCTTGGCTTCGCTGGTGCTGCTTCGACTACTTGACCTTGGGGGCGCCCGAAGCGCTGGGGGCGCCCGGGAGCAGCGGGGGCGCCCGGAAGCACGGGGACGCCCTGAACATGTACTGTCGAAGTCTTCCTTTGCATTATGTGTTTTGTGTTCACCTTGGGGGTGCCCGGGACACTCCGGGCGCCCTGGTCAGCTGTTGCCTCATTCCTTTTAGGCTCTCTGAGCTGCAGACACTCGTTCCTTCGGTCCTGCATCCAGGGTTAGTCCAAAACACCATAAAGCAATAAGATGTTAGTTTATACAGCCTTAGCTGTCTTGGTTCTAACTTTGGGTCTCCAAAATGGAACCCTAGGTCGAACCGACGCCTACTGTTCCCTCGACGGGGAACGCGTCCTCACCTACTCCTCTCGGGAGAATATACCTGATGCCAACCGGCTCCTCCGGTTGGACTTTTGCCTAGCGGTCCTTCGCCAGGTCTTGGATACCAAGCTGTCCTTCGCCCGGTGCCTAGCATTCCTTCGCCAGGTCTTCAGTCCCAAGCTGTCCTTCGCCTGGTGCCTAGCATTCCTTCGCCAGGTCTTCAGTCCCAAGCTGTCCTTCGCCTGGTGCCTAGCATTCCTTCGCCAGGACTTCAGTACCCTGGCATTCCTTCGCCAGGTGCCTAGCTGTCCTTCGCTAGGGCTTTGTACCCTGGCATTCCTTCGCCAGTGCCTAGCAGTCCTTCGGTAGGACTTTGTACCCTGGCATTCCTTCGCCAGTGCCTAGCAGTCCTTCGTTAGGGCTTTGTATTCTGGCAGTCCTTCGCCAGGTGCCTAGCAGCCCTTCGCTAGGACTTTGTATCCTGGCAGTCCTTCGTTAGGTGCCTAGCAGCCCTTCGCTAGGACTTTTCCTACACACTCGAGTAACAACTTTAGATCACAAATAATACTTAACTTTAAACCCTTTGCCAATATCAAAACAAGGTTCGATATGGTGCTTCCTGCACCAACAATCTCCCCCTTTTTGATTTATGGCAACACAATTCAAAGTTAAGTAAGAACATATAATAGTTAAGAAAAGAAGGAGTATGAGCAATATAAGTGTAGATTAAAAAAAATCCTTTATTTTCTATACTCCCCCTTAATCCCTGAATACTTGTGTTATCTTGTGTTATAACACCCTTAACTTTGACCTTTCCTCCCCTTTGACATATATCAAAAATATACATGGGCGAATAAGGTATCTAATAGGGAGTTTAGAGTTTTACCAAAATAAATTTAAGTAAAGGAGTTTAAAAATATAGTTTTAATAAAAAAACTTTAAGTAATGGATTTCATGAATAAAATGATGCTCAAGGTAATAGATGTTTTGAAAATACATGAAGCTCCCCCTTAATGTGACAACTCTTCTCCTTATATTTTAGAAAAAGCTTGCAAAAACTTGCAACATAGTTTTCAAGAAAAACTTAACAGTAACATACTTAGCTAATATTTTGGAAACAGGTTTTCCTTTTAAAAAGGTTCAACATTTGCACTCATAGAGAAATTTCCTTGGAACATATTTTGTGCATTAAAAACCATTTTTACTTGGAAAAATCTTTAAATAGACAAGTTTTTGCTGAAACATAGATTTGTTTACTAAGAAAACTTTGCTTAGGAACATTTGTCAAAAATTTCAAAGGTTTTTGCTCAGACAAACTTTGTTTACTAAGAAAGATTTTACTTAGGAATATTTTCAAAATAAATGTACTTAGTGCTTTAGAGGTTTTGAAAGTACTTTGAAGATGCTTAGATCAATTTTAAAGCACTTAAAAATTCTTAGTGAAAACAAGATAAAATTTAAAATTTTCTCTCTCTTGGACATATATCAATAAGGAACTTTTTGAAAGAAGATTTAAGAAAAAAAATGTGTGTATCAGAGCTTATGAGTTTTGAAAATATAAAAATATTTAGTATAATTCTGAAAGCACACAGCTTAAATTTCACCAACAAAACTCCACTTTGAAAGGTATTGTGTAATTTTGAAAAAAGATTTTGTATTTGAGATTTTGTATTTATAGGCAAACCTTTAGAAAATTCACGTACTTAGAATACTATTGCCTTTAGAAAAGTATTAGTACCTTTTTGAAAACATTATATTTTATTTGACTAGGTTTCTTTTCCAGTCTGACACAATCCTAGGAAATCTTGTTGACTACAAGGACATTTTCCTAAGTGTCCTGGAAATTTCTCCAACCCAAGTAAATATTATAAAAGTAACTTCATAAGTCACAAGAATTTTGAAAAATAAAATAATAGTATTTTGGAACAAAAATTATTTAAGTTTTCAAAAGGATTTTAAACTTGCAGTGCATGAAAACATATAATTTAAAGAAATGTTCAATAATTCTTTTAATTTAATCTCCCCCTAAGCTTGACCCAGTCCTAGGAAGCTTGTTGACTACAAGCGATCTTCCTTTGAGTTTTAGGGTTTGATTTAAATTATAAGAATTATCTAATAACTTCAAAACAAATAATTAACAATAACATTTCAGAAATTCTTCTTTTGACTCAAATTCCCCCTAAATTTGACACATCTTAAGAGTCCTTGTAGATCATGAAGTGGACCTTCCTCTGTGTCTTTAGGGTTTATTTAAATCAAAAGAAACAATTTTGAACAACCTTCTGAGTATGATAACTTTCAAGGAGATAAATTTGAAAACATAACTTGAAATGTTAGCACAGTTTTCGAAAAATATTTTGAAATGATGATAATTTTTAAACAGATAGTAGTATACGAAGGTTTTTGAATCAATTTTTGAAAACCTTATTTTGAGATGATAATAGGTTTTAGAGCATAAGGTTTTTTTTTTTTGAAAAAATTTGAATTTTTCGAAAAAGATTAAGAAGAACTCCCCCTGTATCCGACACAGTCTGACTTTTATCTAAGTTCCTTAAGGGATATCAGTGTTGACCAGGTTGACTAGGATTTGACTATGTTGACCAAGGTTAACTCAGTTTACTAAGTTTAACCAATTAATAACTAAATCAAACAGACCTTAGATTCTATCTAAAATGTGTCTATTGTGATATTTAACATGAAATTCACTATTTTGAAAAAAATATGGTACAGTAAACTAAATTAATTTGCAAAATAAAGATAATTTTGAATAACTTTTGCACACCTTTTTATTTAAAAGGATAGTGAATTATGCTTTTAGGTCATAGATGTCTCACCCAGTTCTACGTGATCAAGCATGTTAACCTTATGGGTTTTATGAGACAAATTTTAGTAGAAATAAGAAGTTATTTTGAAAAATCATGATTAATTTTGAAAAAGTTAAATTAATTTTGAAAAGCAATTGGTTTTGAATTTATTTTGAAAAAGAGTATTTGAATCTACGATCAATTGAAATTTGTGTTAGATTTGAATTTGACAAGAAGTAACTTGAATTTGAATTTCAAAAATTGGCTTCCAGGTCTTGGCGAGGCACTAGGCCTTCTTTGGTCGTAGCCTTATTGGATCATCAACCCTTTCCTTGACAAAGCCTTTTAGTGAAATTTCATTTTCAAAATTACTTTTTGAAAAATTCTGGTCTAACTAGTTTGGGTCTTGGATCGGTAGCTTCGGCTAGTTCCACCACAAAGGTTTCCCTAACGTACTATCATCTCACCTCCACCCAATACTATGTTGTTCAAATTTCAGTTAAACCATTTTAGTCCGTAATCTAACCAGTCCTAATTCTAAGCAAAAAAAATAAAAAGCAACATACAATTAAAGGAAACAAAAAAAATGATCTAAGTTACATCATAATCGAAATAAAACTTTTGGTTTTTTAAAATCAGCATAGTTGTGAATTAAATTTTCTAACGTGTTAACCTTAACTAATTTATAAGATTCAATCATATTATTCATGGTAAATAATGGATTTTGAAATACTATAAATTTACCTCTAAATTTCTTTATGGAGGTCTCCCCCTTGATTTTAGTCATCTTTCTTTTGCTTGATTGTTTCTTCAGTAATTTGTAGTGGTCGCGAGTCAACCGGACCAGTTTGGGTCGATCTCCTCCATTGTCTTCTGATTCCGAGTCTGAGTCGGACTCGGGTACAGGTTGAGGCTTCTTCTTTGATGGTTCTCTTGGAGCTTTTCCTGCAATAGAAATTACACCTTCCTCGACCATTACAGCATTTGTTTGATTACTTAATTGCAATTCAAAAAAAGATTCGAAATTGGTTACCATTTTTGTCTCAATCAATTCGTCTTCTGACTCTGGTTTGGATTCGTGTTCAGACTCTGACTCGGCTGTTTGTGCTTGGGCCGAAAATGCAAAATCTTCTTAGATCTCAATATTGGAGCTCTCTTCATGTAGATTGATTAGTTTATCCCAAATTTCTCTGGCACATCTGAATGGACCTACTAGTTTGAGTTGGTCCTTGGTTAGGCCACATTGTAGGATTGCAGTTGCCCTTGCATCGGTCTCGATTTGATTGAGCGTATGTTCATCCAGTTTATCCCACTCGATTGATGACTCATCTTCTACGGGAGATGAGAATCCCGTTTGGATGATCCGCCATAAGTCCATGTGGGCCTTCAGAAGGGACTCCATTTGACATCTCCAAAACTTGAAGTTCTCGCCGGAGAATAGTGGTGGATGGGCATTGTTCCACTCGTGGTTGGCCATTTAGTTTAATCCTTGCACACAAAAGAAATAACAGAAATGTACCAAGACTTGGTCTTGGATTAGTAGTGCGGGAGAAGGGAAAAAATAGCCCAAAATAAATGTTGCACGAATTTCGGCGAAATATAATAATAAATAATAAAAAAATAATTTATGATAAATTTTGAAA